>JARYHS010009186.1:5385277-5551148 GCA_031002005.1 Vandiemenella viatica | reverse complement strand
CTGGCGTGACGGTTGCTGAAGACCAACTGTCTACTGGCGCTGTTAAATAAGCAAAGATTAAACAAAAGCTATCTACACACTTTAAATTAAACTAAACACAGAGAGCACTTCCTGGCGTGACGGTTGCTGAAGACCAACTGGTTGTGTGAACAGGTTCAAGGCAGACAGTTGACTGTGGATATGAACTCGGTTCATTACCAACTTCTGGCGTGCGAGTTCAACTAACAAGTAGGGAGAAGCAGAGGCATTAAAATCTTCAGAAATCCATGAAAGTGAAGTAATTCTTTGGAGTTTTAATAATAAAAATTATAAAAACAATGATTTTAGAAATGCTGCTATTAAAAAAAAATCGCCTCATAACAGTGTCATGTTTTGTTTTTTATATATGTCAGCAGGTCTTCAAATCGAAATACAGTTTTAAATTATTTCTATATGTATCTGCATCTTCAATTCCAATTTTAGTAAAAAATAGTCGCCGCTCCATTTAAGGCATTTCTTTATATCCACTTTCGTACCAATTTTTGACGTTTTCTTATCATTCAACGTTATAATTAACAATATCAATTCCTTCTTGTAATAAGGACATACTTTCAAGAAGATCACAATGTACCACTAGAGAACTGTCCTGCTAGTTCACTCTCTTACCCCCACCACCGACGCTGAAGCCTACTGTCGTTCCAGTCAACTCGCTTCGTGTGAACCCGGGCTTCAGCACTCGCATCGTGTGAACCCGGGCTTCAGCACTCGCATCGTGTGAACCCGGGCTTCAGCACTCGCATCGTGTGAACCCGGGCTTCAGCACGCACTTTCTTAAATTATAACTTTACGCCTCGTTGACGTCGAGGTCAATAGAGATGAGATGGGAATAGGGACAAGGAACGGGAAGGAATTCGGTTGGCCATGGCGTTTTTGAAGGAAGCATCCCGGTATTCGCCTGGAGTGATTAGGGGAAACCATGGAAAATCCAAATCCGTGATGCCCGGATGGGGATTCGAACCGGCGTCCTCCCGAATGTGAAGCCAGAGCGTTAACCGCTCACCCACCACGATCTGTTTAAGCATGGAAACTGATCCAAATAAATTTTCTGAATTATCGTGGATAGGTAATTTTCTACATGATTGACGCCTAAGCCAGGGACGGATAATGCGAATATACCGATATTGGAACCAATTCTCGCGATATAGTTAGAGAATGGATTGGGATTAGCGTGAATCAAATGATTTGTTTACTTACAGAATGATCCAACTATCGCCCACCTTGCTATGAGTTTCGCTGTATAGCAGATATAGCTTCTGTCAATGGTTCTCTAATATCGGCTTGTATAAGTCTTCTAAACCTCTAAAAAAGAGTGAAGCCAAATAAAGGTCCGATCAACACAAACGTGGTTGACTATTTTACTTATAAATATTAAGACTCAGACCAGGGACACCAAAAACTGTTACTTTTACTGCAACTTCATCGCCTCAACTGTAAACAAGTTTTCTTAACACTCAATAGCCATTCCTAAACACAACCCAACAAGTAACGTGGAATTCACAAATTGTATTCACTCAGCGATTAAACTAAAACACATAAATGAATATTCTCTCTAATTTTTTGTTCTTTTGTTAGTCCTGTACAGAGTTGTCTAGACTTAATCTTAATTTAATGAACAAGTTTATTAATATTCCGTTCGTTTCGTGGTTCTAAACAAACAGATCTTAGCAATGATAAAAATCTAACATGAAAACAGTGATGCCTTTAGGGAAATACAAGATAGTAAACGTAGAAAACAATCATGCCAAAATATGTTAACTGCATTACCTCTGGAGCATATAAGACAAAAGTCACGAAAATATATATATATATATATATATATATATATATATATATATTTGTATCTATGATTGGACCGTGACTGTCAAGAAGTACCTGAATGACATACAAATAAATCATGTTAATGTTTTTCACTCCAGAAAGACAAATGTGAGTTGCTTGACTTGGTAGTTAGATAGTATGATAACGTTTTAATTGCGATTGTAATTGAAGTAAGAAGCAAAAAAACTTAATTACATCTTAAATCAGTAATCGTTTTGTTTTAAATTCAATACTATTGAGTTTATTATGGGCCATGAATTTGAAAGTATGCTGATTCTTATTTCAGTTCGCTATAGAAAGTAAAACCACCTAGTATTAGTTTCCTACTTCATTAAAATGAGATAAAATTCAATAAATTTTTTTCCGGCATACCACGTTATTGTCGAATGTGATCTCATTAACTTCTTAATGATTTCCTTGTAAAGCTTTCAAACGGCAAAATGGGAAGACTGTATCTGTTGCAGTTATGTACTACAGAAAATTTAAATTCATGTTATATTACTTTAGGTCTCTCCGTAGAGTTCATTTCTTCAACTGGAATAAACTGAACAAAGTCACATGTTTGGAATTTTTTTTAAAAAAAATCAATATCTCGAAAAATGGTGAGATTTTTAACAAAATAAAATTTCGTCATATAGAAGTAGGCCCTACATGATGTGACCTGTTTGCGATTGCAGGATTATCCTGGACACCATATATATATATATATATATATATATATATATATATATATGTATAATATACATCCGTCCAATTGGCGTTTTGAACATACACGTTTTGAAATTTTAAAAAACTTAGTTAATTTCACCAAACGTATTTATCATAGAAGGATACGACATCGACTTTGAACATCGTGTATATCATTGTTACTTTTTAAATACTGAAAAAAAACCAGATGAATAGTAGAGGGTGTAGTGAATACCAGATGCGAGAGAGCGTCCCGCCCGGAGCCGCAGCGGACAGACAGCGCACTGCCAGTCCGTGGTGGAGCGCTCACCCGCGCACCAAGCGCAGCGCTCTGCTAGACTTTCCTTCTCCCCACTCCTGACAGGTCTAATTATTTTCACACACACTTAACACCATTTAAACCTTCATTTCTCCTTTCAATGGAATCAACGTTCGCTGGATATAAATGTTTGACAGTATTATTCTCTACTTTCAGTGTCTGACCTTGCTGAACCTGGCAGCCTAAGGCCACGGGCATGGCCGGTTTTAATCAAATGTTGTGTCCGTCTTGTGTTTCCCATACTGTTTTAAATAAAAAAAGTTGAGAGGTGATACATGTTCAATTACAAAAAATGATGAAGACTTACGGAATTAATGTACACTAGTAAAGTCAGTAATAATACGCTGAGAAGCTGGCCAAAATGGCAATAAAAGCCGAAAGCTACATTTAAAAACATCTGACCTTCAGGAGAATATGGTATCCATTGTGTACTCTTATCTGTTGTTCAAAATTACAGCACTTTTGAGGTGAGACAGCTATCTCATTCACGAACTCCAGACAGATTACTGGTTAAATACGGAATCAGAAAAAAAAAAAAATATTCAAACCCTTCAACCACAACGTAAACAGTGAGGTACAGGAAGAAATTGTTTTCAAATAATATTGTGAAGCGCCATCATGGTTCTCTCCTTTGCTGGCAAGGAGGTTGTCTCTTGACAAAACAAATGTATGCCGGGTTCTTTGGCCGATGATGTGCTCAGCGTCTGGAAGAAATCGGGTTAAAAATAAAAAAAAATCTGGTGGAAACAATATAAGCTAATGGGACACGAAATCTTCACAGGATTGCCGCCTGTGAAGATTTCGTGTCAAAGATACGGCGGGAAAGCATTGTTTCTCATAAGGTAATGGGCTTTGTAAGTAGATGAAAATAGAGCAGCGTCAGTTGCTGTAAGTTAAATTCCAAATAACTTATATTAGGTTCATTAGGTTTAGCAGCATGCAAGCTGAGGTCGAGTCATCTGAAAAATGGTTTCGAAGCGAATCCTTAATTTTAGTACGAGTACACCTGAAGAGGCGACGGATATTTATGTCGCCGATATTTTGTCTATAAATAATAGTATTACTCGGTTTGTTTCCCGAGAAATATTCATAAATGAAAAACGCCCAAAAAACTGCGTTCATTTATAATATTATTGTGGTTCCCTTTTTTGACAAGGAGATTTGTGATTTGTTTCATAATTCTGTTTCGCAGAGGATGTTCTATATATTACTGTTCCAAAACATAAAGCACATTACTTCATTATTAGTGATGTCATATTTCTTCGTCCGCCAAAGTTAAAAAAATTTATTACACTTATTTTTTTTAACCAAATTAGCCATGTTGACTAGTTGTACATATAACTCAAACAAACTTAAACAAGCAGCTGTCTTAAATAAATTAGTTTTAAAAATCCAAGACATAAGTGTAATTGGTGAGAGCAGTCAACGATGTCAACAAAACCAGACGAGTGAGTGAGTGAGAGAGCTTGGCGCCGCTCCCGCAGACATTCGCGCCAGACAGTCGTTCCGCCCGCGGTAGTTCCGTTCACGATAAACTTTGTTGCTATGATTTTAAATCATATATCGGTTAGGTACCTACTTAGTTAACGCCGTGCCACTGGTCTACGGAGTAGGTTACGCTGTCGGCAGTGTCCTTGGTAAGCAGAGACGATGCAGAAATCGAGACCACTCGCTCGAGGTGAGACACCGTCGCAATCACATACAACAATCTTGTATCTGCGTAGCTTCTAAAATAAAAACTTCTTTAGCAAACAGTCATTCGATTCTGCGCATAACCCTAAGGAAAATCACCATTAGTATTACATCTACTATGCCTGTTAGTTGGTATTCGATTTCTTGGTCTTTGGTAATACAGACTTTCTCGTCGCTACTGATTTCAAAGTGGAGCTTACTCGCTAGTACACGTTACATACACTCGTAATTGAATTTTATGCGCATTTTTACCTTAAACTCTTTCGCTATCCGATAAGTTATTCCAGTCACTGACTGCCCTTTTTACGAAAGCTAACTTTTATTTTTCGTTTTGTCCGATATCAAGTAATTATCGTCATTGCCATCTACTAAAAGATTTCCAGAAATATCCATCCAGATTTCATCGGCAACGTATGTCATATACATTCTCGTTCCTCTCTTTTCTCACCTCTTGTCTCTAAATCCGGCTTCATTATTGAATCAGTTATTATCGATTGTATTCTTCTATTGTTTACACATACAGATAGCTGCTGTCGTTTTGAAATATTGTACACATGAAAATATTTTCGCGATCTCTTCCTTCTATTAAAGTAGCTGTGGAAAAAAAATAAAATAAAATAAAATACAACGGATAAGTACTCAAAACTGTGTTGCATCATGTATACCAGACTAGACAATGAGACGCACATGGACTATGTTAAGGAACCGTTCCGCATTCACCTGGAGTGATATAGAAGAATCATTAAAAAAAAAAAAACAACAGAAATTAGGATGACCGCAGCCGTTTCTCGAAACCTAAACACGTCGGATTCTGTTTTCTCTCTCGATAAATCCTTCCTATTCCATTCCCTAATCGTTTGAGGAAAGAATAATTATAGAAAAGAGTCAGTTTTTCGTATAATCTCGGACATTCCAAGAAATTATTGTCACTGGTACGAAAATGTGTTTGCTATCATCCTGAAACAGATCTGCCGTGAAGTTTCCAGTTAGCTCCGACGAGAACAACGCCTAACCAGCCCCTTCAGCAACACACGCTACCCCTCCAGCTATAAGGACCTGACGCGAATATGGTGGCTCTTCTTTGGACGTTATCCAATGCCTCTGTTAACCCTTTTTGTGGGGGGATCAATACAGAATTTGTAATATTCTAAGTGAGGTCGCACTAATGCTATGTATGCACTGTTTAAATTAAGATCTTGGGAACTGTGCATACGGTTTGCTTTCCGAGTTACCTTCTCCGTATATTCATTCCACAACAGATTAGTATGAACTGCTACCCCTAGAAATACTGGGACTGTAATTCACGAACTTCGGTTGCAGTTACCACGCGATCTGGCCCAAATCTCAAAAGGGATTGCCACGCATTTCAAGTCAGAGATCACGAACTCAGAGGGGTCGAACACGCGCATCAGTGTTGGAGGAGCCTAATACCTTCCACTCGAATCAGCATTTTCTAAAAATTAAGAGTAATCTCTACATCAAATTTGAATTCTGGTATTTGCTTTATTGTATGCACTTTGTAGGTCTCGCGCTGTTGGACCACATGGCGCGCGTTCATTACAAATACATGCAGACAATTACTTTCAAGAAGTTATATCTCTGTTGGTATGAAACAGAAATGAAGATGTTTCATAGACTAATGGAAGAAACTGTTAATACTCTTGATTGGTTTAGTGATAAGTGGACCGCTGTACCGCGGCGCCTTTATTCAGTGACTCGTCGCACGTGGAACCTTGTGCTCCCCAGTCTTTAAATGGTGGGAGGGGGCCGTCACTCAGAGGTCTTGTAAGATTTCTTTTACTGTCAGTTCCACAAAAACAGCGTCGAGTCGGGAGGATCGGAAAGAAACATTGCTGCACAATTTATTGAAATGTTATACCTACTGTCTCTATCCGAGGACGATACCATCAAATCAAACAAAATTCTGATCTTAGGCGCTACCGAATGAAACAGGTGAGCGTTTAACGTTCGGGCTTGGAATTCAAGAGGATAGTGTTTCGATTCCCGGTTCAGCTATTCAGTTTTCCATAACTTTCCGAAATCACTCCAGGGAAATACCAGGATGGTCCCTTCAGCAGGCCGTGGGCCCATTCCTTGTCCGCTACTCGTGTATCACCTTAATCGCCTTGACGTCGATGAGCTGCAAGATCGCAACAAACAAACCAAAACCAATCTTCTGTCAATGCTGTTCAATCCATTTTGGCTGCTACACAGTTATGTACCTGTCTTCACCCTTTTATTTGATCGGAAGACGATCAAATAATTTTTAAACGTGGAAGCCCAACCGTGGAGCAACTTAACGTTCACAAAAGAAAGTTTTGTCGGTGGTGAAAGTCAGTTACAGGGCACGCAAAAATTGTAACCGTGACCGGGACTCAACCCTAAGACATCTTGATCCACAATCACAGTATCCAACCACTCAGTACTCGGGATAACGGTATCGTTCATTTGAAGCTCATCCCGGGGATATCTTACAAAATTGAAGCATCATGAAAATTGCTGCTAACATCAACCTGATTTACTGGGAATGCCGGGTTCTTTATTCCTGTTAATGAGACTACATTTGTCTGATTAGCAACTGGCGCCAAGCGTCGTAAAGTGCTTCATTGACCTCGATGTTATTGCTTTTCTACAAAATGTCTACTCCTCCTTCACGCGTCTAGGCCACCAGTTAACAAAGACAGAAGCGAAAGCCTACAAAATAAACAAAAAATTGTCAATATTTGTCTTTAATTCGAAAAGAACAATCTCTGCAATCCTTGAAATTATGCGAGTTGTTGTTTCAATTTTTCGTGCAATGTTATTTCAATTATTTTCATCCTTGAGCTTCTACTTTGGCCCACTATACCTCACTTGATTATTGTATTCTGCTTTCATTATCTGAGACCACATCTTGTTTGTTCTTAACTTGATCTTTTCTTGGAAACCTTAATGTGATTCCACTTTGTTATTAAAGAAATCACGTTAATGTATATGTTAATACTTATAATTACTTAACAGATAATACGAACCAAGAACCACGAGTTTAGCTTACTTTTATACGTTTTTCATAATTTGACTGTCGGAGGTGATTTATCCGTCGTTACCTAGTACGCAGGTGTACGTTTTCGAAGAATTTAAAGATAAAAGTCACTTAGTGTGATTAGAAGAGATAGTGCTGCACATTCGCTTTCAGAACACGGGCATCAGAATAAACGAGGTGTGGTCAGTAGCACTGTTCTACATAAACCATTCTATTCAGGTTGAGCCTCCAACGGCTGTTTGCAATTTTTTTCGTACGTTTAGATCAAGAAAAAGCACAGCTTCATCTTTATTGGAGCCACTGTCAACAGTGACTCTGCCTTCTTCGATATTCATAGTTCATTAGACGTTTATATTTCTGTCCTTCTATGACAAAATAGATGCAAACTTAACAGGGGAATCGTGTTATTTTTTTATTTGAAAAGTGTGCTTCTTAAGGTTAAACTTCCGAACATCCCGACTTTCGCGAAATCTCCTCGTTAGGTCACAACTGAAGTTTCCACCAGGACCCGTTGTCGTCTCCGCAACCAGTATGTCCGTTCTTTGACAACGTGGCACGTCTTAAGCGATTCTATGTGATCACATTCCACATAAACGAGATCTAGTTTATGGTATAAACAGAAGTTACCTAATTCACTCATAGAGGCTTCCCCACGACGTTGCTAGTGAAATGAGCCGAGATATTTTCTCACATAGCGTCTTCTTCCGGGATCCGATCTCCTCGGCATCGTTAGCTCCCACAAAGCACGCTTCTAATTGCTTTGCGCTGTTACGCTTTCAGCACCTGTCGGCACGCGTTCCGCGCAGCGGTGGAAGCATGGAACAGTAACACCCCTAAACCGGGTCCGTCAGCATCGGACTCACGGTGCCATGACCGCAGTTCTGATTCCGTTCTAGAGCACGGGTGGTTTTAATTGACTAAAGTGTTCATCATGTGTTGTCCGTTAATGAAGACGACAATATTAATGTTGACAAAATCATATATACTGAACACGGTAGAGGAAAAAGAAACACAATTTCAAT
Source organism: Vandiemenella viatica (assembly GCA_031002005.1). NCBI lineage: Eukaryota > Metazoa > Arthropoda > Insecta > Orthoptera > Morabidae > Vandiemenella > Vandiemenella viatica. The sequence continues at coordinate 5,542,549 of JARYHS010009186.1, read as the reverse complement.
TGACCGAACGCCAAGTGTTCATAGGAACGCCAAGTGTTCATAGGAACGCCAAGTGTTCATAGGAACGCCAAGTGTTCATAGGAACGCACATATTCCATCCTCTACCATTCAGCTGTGTCTGGGAGTCGGATAGGTCTGCCTTCCAGTTTCCTTATCTCCTCTCAATTTCAAACTATCACTCAACTTCATCCGTCCATCTTTGTCACTGTCCTATTTTTTACCTGTGGCTTTACACCTCGTCGACGTCGAGGTCATTAGAGGCGGGAAAGGACTGGGAACAAGGAACTATAAGGAATTCGGCCATGGCCTGTTGAAGAAAGCATCCAGGCATTTACCTAGAGCAATTTGGGGAAACCATGAAAAACCCATATCTGGATGCCCGTAAGGGGATTCGAACCACCATCCTCCCGAATGCGAGGCCAGAGCGTTAACCGCTCACCCACCATGCTCGGTGTCACAGTCTTTCTTTCTGACATTTTCCTAAACTTTCAATTGTTCCAACTAAGGATTTTAATTCCGCAGTGCTTTCTATTCCGCACGACATTTGTGGGATTAGTTCAATCCCCTGGGATCCGGTAAAATTTTTTGAAGTGTTCTCACATTAAATAGAAGACGTATATTTAATTGACTTTGATGTTAAACAATAGAAGTCAAAAGTTCATCTACCAAAATGCCAATAATTTAATAATACCTATTCTCTTTTAGCCGTGATCTTTATAACTATAACTTAATAATAATAATGTTTTACGCATTAAATAAATCTTTTACTTTTGTAATTTTTGCGTTTAAATCACCTGTTTACAGTCAAATGTGGCAAGTATTTAGTCCCACGACATGAAATACACAGCCATATCAGATTACAAATTAATGTATCTGCTAAGCCATATACAGACGCGGTTGAAATTTCAACTGGAAGGATACAAGCAGACGGGAGAGAGCAGCCGACTGAGATTATCCTTGTTGACCGAACTGGTTCTCTTACACTGTCTCACCTAGCAGTATGGAGTATGTTTGAATTTTGATGAACGTAATAATGGCATATTCTATCGAAAGCAAAGCTTTCGTATAAAACAGACATAGATTTAGTAGCTACAAACGAGAGATGATCCTTTGATCATTTTTTACTTAATGATTTTTATAATGTATGTGGAAAATATGGAACTCGAAAATGTCTGGAATCTCGTTAATATACTTGGCAGGAAGAGCAACCGACTAACTGAATTATTAAAAAATAATCTTAAGGTTATGAAAGAATGAAACTAAAGTAGATGAGACATAAAGGAATATCAAAGAGACTTATCTGAGATATTGCAGATACATATCATAAAACCATTTCAAATTCCGAAAAGAGAGTTGATAAAGGGAAAAATGCAGAAAAATGTATAATTGAGAACGGAAGGTCCACGGTGTGTTGGAAAGTGAGGGCGGTTTTCATACCACTTAGATGGGAAATCCTGCTGAAAATAAAGATACAGTTGTAGATTTGAAAATAACAAAATTCGGTTTTGTCAAGTGGAATTGATCCGATTACCTTATAAGCGACGAAATTATCAGGAGAGGAAGGATTAACGAAAAATTGGGAAGAGGTGTTATGTATAATAGTTTTTCTGGAACATGAGGACTATCGTGGAGGAAGAAAAGTCACCGTGTATTCACCTTGTAGTCACCGTGTATTCACCTTGCATAGTCACCGCGTATTCACCGTGTAGTCACTGCGTATTCACCGTGTATTCACCGTGTATTCACCGTGTATTCACCGCGTATTCACCGTGTATTCACCGTGTATTCACCGTGTATTCACCGTGTATTCACCGTGTATTCACCGTGTATTCACCGTGTATTCACCGCGTATTCACCGTGTATTCACCGTGTATTCACCGTGTATTCACCGTGTATTCACCGTGTATTCAAGTTAATAGTGGACTGAGACTTCTCTTTCAGTATTGTTGGACGGAATGTTCAAAACTTTAAACAAGTATAGTCTAATGTTCATTGATAAAATATATAAAAATCAAAATATTGTAACTAAAGTTTACAATTACAGTTTAATAAATTCACAGAACTAGTATTCCTAAAAAAATCGAGCTTTAGAATTTATTTTTAACCATTTCTTGTGCCAATATGTGAATGTAGACACTTCATATTTTTTGCATACATGATATGTATTTTGCAACAAGTAAAAAGCAAATAAAGAAAGAAAAATATTAAACTGGAAGTAGGTTCGACTCTTCGACGATTATATCCGAAAACTAGCACACTAACACTCCGCAAAACTATGACGTGTATAAAAAAAGCTACTAGTTTATTGTATAAGCGGAGAAGAAAAGTTGTATAGACACATAAAATTTCGTCATGGCATAAGTACTGATTATCTGTATTAAGAACCAAACTGCTATAAAGAATTAAAGAAGTAATCAGTAAATTAAAAATATAACAGATAGATGTGAAAAAATGTTTTCCCAAGTCGCCAGTGTCTCTGCACTTTTGATAACGTCCAGCTATCAAACACGACTCCATACATACGGAAATACCAATGGCAATTCTAGAACGCAAAAAAACATGACAACCATGCAGGAAGTAAATTTGTCAATGTTGTATCAGAAAACAAGTCTTAATTTTCATTTTACCGGCCTTTTATAACAATCAAAGCAAATAAAATATCACGAGCAGCAGATTCAGTTTATAATTTTAATAGCCCCAAAGCCCGTCAAAAATGTCGGGATTAACGGAGTGTTATGGTAATTTATTTCTCTGCTGTCGCTTAATTAAATAGAACTGTTATAAAATAAAGCTTATTGTTATTTATCGTCTTTTGTGCTATAGCAAAAAGCTTCAGTTATCAACTTGGTCCAGGTTGCATTTCAGCCCAACCGCAATCTCCGAAAATATTGCCGCTAGAAAAGCTTCAATCACACGCGAATTAATACATTCCCTATATCGCATGTCAGTGCCATCATACATTGCGATATAAACTCGATCCCAAATTATCGCAGGTTCACCTTTCTTTCTTACTGCATGTGATGAAGACAGCAGAGACAGCTTACATCAGATGAAATAATGACCCAAGTTAAAACGAAGGATACACTATGTCACGTAATATTTAATTGTGGTTTAGGCCAAATAGATCGCGATCAATTTGGAACTTTTTTCATTCAAACCATGTAATTATTTCAGTGAAAAACTGATAATTAATACGCCAATTTAAACGAAATAAATATTTTTATTTAAATGTTCTGACAATTAATTTCTTAGCAATTGCTTAGCTAAATAGAAATTGTATAAAATAAAATCAATGTAATTCCTCATGCCTTGCGCTGTAACAAAAAATTTCCTTTTCGATCCGGGTCCAGGTTGCATTTCAACCTAGCCACATACTACTTGCTGCCAGAAAAATAATACTTCAATCCCTCGCATATTAATACATGTACTGTATTGTATTTTAGTAGCAATAATGCATCGCTTTATATATATTTGGACGCTAGCGTTATCACTGGGACTCATAAAAGAATTATTCTTTTGGTCTGAAAATTGTTACACACGTTAGATAGATTATATTGTTTAATGTGTGTTGCTCTTAGAGCCGTAAAAGATATACATACCTCACAAACTTCACTGAGTCACAGTGATTGCGCAACAACTTAAATTTGATCAAAAATCATCAAGAGTTTTTACGCCTTTTTCTTTTGCAATCCGTGATTCAAACTGATATTACAATGTTTGAATAGCTGGTATAGTTACATGTTGCGGAAATAATAGCCTCTGTAATATTACTCAATGAAAGCAAAGAAAATTAAAATAAATCTTATAAACTTGCATTATGGCACGTAATATTTGTTTTAATTGTGTGTAGGCTATACAGTTCCCGATCAGAGTACAATTATTTCGGTTCAAACGATTTAATAATTTGAATAATAGAGAAAAGTTTAAATTTTTTGAAAAAATAACTGAATTATTCATGCCCACTGCTGTAGCGTCTTAAATGCCAGTTGTAATTCTGACCCATGCTAAGTAACAATCTAATCGAAGCTTTCCTTAACATAGATATTCGAAAATTAAAACTTTTATCTTCCATATCTATGGACAAAGAATTTAATGAATCCTTCTATTTATCAAAAGAATAATACGTAAATATAAGCATCTAATTATTGATATGACGATTTAAACGCAATACATACTTTTTTCAGTATTCTGTCAGTTAATTTATTCGCGGATGCTTAGAAATGTTATAAAGTACCGTGCATAACCAAGAACAATGGCGCAAAGAGTGACGTCATTGCGCGACATCATGGATTGACGTCATGGCGTTAGAGGTGTCGTCATACATGACAGACTTGCTTATTATATGTATAGATTGATTTTTACTATAATTATCCAATTTAAATAAAAAAATGTTGCAAATAACAGCTGATATTTAAAAATATTTAATGAGTCCATTTTAATTGTATGATGGAAATCCTAAAAGTAAGGTCTCCCACGCAATTATAGATACAAAACCAATTTATTTCCTGCAATATATATATATATCACTTTGAAGGTGAACAGTTATCTATATTTTTACATAATCACTATTTGGGCATACTCAATTTTGTACAGTCTGTGACAGTTGAAGTATGACCAATTGGGTGGGGGGGGATAAGCATTGACGTTCTGCCATCACATTCGGGAAGTCACGGGTTCGAATCTTCGTCCGGCCATCCAGATTTTGGTTTTCCATGATTTCCCCAATTCCCTATTTGCTACCAGTCCTTTCCCACCTCTAATGACTTTTATGTCGACGAGGTGTAGAATTATAAGGAAAAATTATTTTGTATAGTCTTATCACAACAGTTTTCCATCATCTCTTTAAACGCGTTTAACTTCATCTTTAAGTATTCGTCGGACAAATCTTCTCTGAGCTTACGAAAATGTGGTAGTCACTGGATACCAACCCCAGACTATAGGGTGGGTGATGTTTTTCCAACCAAACTTTTGCAGAATGGCGACGAATGGATGAGTTTTATCGTGGTGGATGCTTACGCCTTTGCTCAGAATTCCTCTTCTTCGGTTCTAAATTGCCTTTTTGAGTTTTTTCAGTGTTTCACACTTTCTGCGTGCATTTAGTGGTCGCAGATAGCATGAACTCTTTGTCGACGTCGAAGTGATTAGAGGCGGGAAAGGACTGAGGCAAGTATTGGGAAGGAATTTGTCGATTTCATTTTGAAGAAACCATCAGAGCATTTGCCTGGAATGATTTGGGTAAACCATAGAAAGCCCAAATATTGATGGCCGTATGGGAATTTGATCCTGCCTCCTACCGAATGCGAGGCCAGAGCGTTACCTGACACCCACTACGCTCCATCTTCCGATAGTAAAACTCTTTTAACATCACTTTACCGGCAGACTGTGTTTGTTTGATTTTTTGCGGCTTAGGCGATTTTGGACTTGACTTCCATGTGTGGCGATACCTTACGTTATACCTGAGACCAAACAACAATACGCGAATGGTGTCATCCCTCTTGGCCAGTTACTGGTATTGGTGTGAATGATGTTATTTAACTGAAGTGATTCTTAACAAAGAATGACACCGAAAATTTCTATTTATAAAGCAATGAGCATTTAACCACCGTAGATATTAAATCGCAATGCTGTAAATCACATAAAGTAATTGTGCACAGAAGCTATGTGGAAAACGGTAACTTAAGAATTCTCTGCTTCTAATAGCGATTTTCAATTAACTTTGTTTTACTTATAACATTTATATAAGAATTTACGTTTGTCCTACGATAGTAATCTTTTTGTAAAGTTTTGAGTGTTAATGGTCGTTTAATTTGTTACAGTACTGTATTTAGTTCTATGCGATTTCATTTCAGGTTTGTATGTAATGTTTTGCTTGACGAAGGTGCATAATCATTACCTACAGGATTAATGGTTGACATGGCTCAAAATTTGTTTCTGACAGCTGAATTTGGTTGTATTGTAAAATAAAATAAAAAAAAAAACCTTGCTTCCGGAACGTCGACGGACGATTTGATTTGGACGTGGCTAGAAACCCGAGTAGCTTGCAATTGGTTTAGAAAAATTGGATATTCTCAGTTTCGAGACATTCCTTAAGTATATTATTCCCTGGTGCAATTATGTAAGAATAAAGGAAATATTATACGCATAAGCAATGAGTAGGTTCGAAAAGTTTAAAAAGGAAGTAAGAATATTTTGTTTTAAAATATATGACATATGTAGACTAAAACCTAGAACTTCACGGACACTAGCCCAGAACGTTAACCACAGGACCAAGTCGCTCACATTCTCAGCGTACTCGTCAGTGTAAAAACAACGCAGTCTGGGAAGACTGTTTCATTCAATCTGTCTTGGAAGCACACTTTTCCGAAAATACTCTTATTGTTTCTGTAGTTTCGTAATCCAAAAATAACGTTTTTCACCCCTCTGATTCATGTATGGGAAAGATACGCAAACATATGTTTGAGGGGTTATTTATCTCCTGATTTGTGGTTAGTACCAATCTGTGTAGTATGATCACAAGGGATGAAAGACGGCGTACGTTTAACCTCTACGCGAAAAAATATACGATTTCCATTCGGCTCAACAATTTCTTCGTTCCTCTGGCTATAAAATGGGATAATTGGATTCCTGATGTGAAAGATGGACTCGAAGCGAGCTTCATACCCAAATGTGGTTTTCTGGACTACCCCGTGTAACAATGTGGAAGGGAATTCAAAGAGGTATCCAAGTGCAGGGGAGAGAGAATGCGGATAGAGCGTGCGAGTGAAAGTGTCGGGTCGTTAACCGCGTGTGTATCGCGTGGCAGCCTACCTCGCGGCGCCAGGTATCCGCTTACAGAGAGAGCGCGCACACAGCTACAAACATCACGCGTCAGATTAATCAAGTTGTATTTGCAGCGATGATCGAAGCTCTCCTAACCCCGCATTCCCTTTAACTGTGTGTCTTTGAAACTAATAGGTGGCTTTAGAAAATTTACGTGGCAGCCATCGCTCGAATGAAGCGAAGTTGCCTACCGTGATAAATAACAGACGTGGACAAAACGCCGAAAAAGATTGTTAAGAAACATAGACATAAAGTGAAACATAAATAAAACAACATCCCACGGAAAACCGTACGGTCGGTATCGAGAGCTAATATTTTGATTGTAATCTATCTTCGTCGTTGCCTTCTGCATCTGTTAGTGATAAAAAATGCTCGACACGTCACAAACGACTACGGAAATATGCTATGTATTTCCGTAACTAACTGTCCTTAATGTTCAGTGTTCCCTAATTAAGGAGCGATTGAGGAGCACAACAAAATTAATCCTACAAATCAAACAGAAAAACAAAAATCACAAAAACAAAATCAACAAAACAAAAAATACAAAAAATACTCTCAGTATTTCTATAAGGAACTATCTGGATCGTTCATTTCCTCCCAACAAAATGGCGGTTGCTCAAGAGCCAAAAACAAAACAAACAAATGTACCATACAATAGTCTCGCAAACATCTTAGTGTTCTTGTGTCATTATATATATATAATAATGAACTAAAGAGTTGGAATATGAAGAAACCCAGACAAAAACTTAATTCTCGATAAGATAAGTTCAGGAATGCTGAAAGCGCTCGAGTGTTTAGAGCGTACCAAATTACAAAAATTACTAGCTTTTGATGGAATTTACGCATGTCGCGTACGAGGTTTCTTCGGTCGTGGCTATTTTCTGATGCCGGAACTTCCTCCATCTTGTTTGTATGAAAGTTTATTTTACGTTTTCTTAACATCTCCCTAAATAACGTAGTTATTCAACTCACTTTCAAAGACAGCTTTCCCACTGTTTTTTCATCTCAGGTCAAATGCTCATTGCCATTGCCCTAATTTCACTGCGATTTACTAAGATGACATAATAAATTTTTTTGTTTGCTTACAACATCCAGTTCAAACATTAATTTCAAAGACAGTATATTTCTCCACACTTAATAAACAAATGTAGTAGAACTGTAAAGTGAAATTGAAACTGCTGTTCGAAGTATCAACACGCAAAAAGAAATAACACCACGATACAACAACGCGTAGCTCCATCTACTGATGATCCAGTGCTACCAAATGTTAGTAAGAAATATCTTAAGCAATGTAAACATATACGAGGATTTATTTAATATACTATACTTCTTTTACTTACAAAACACTCAAGCTAAGGAATATCGTTTGAGCGTAAATGCCTTATTCGAAATCGTTTAAAGTGCAACTACTATTTTAACTGTCTCAAACGCAAAGAAAACATATCAACAACACGCAGTTCCATCTTTTGATAAACCAGTCAAACCAAGTGAAGTCAAGATTCAGGATGAAGAAACCATTCCTGCGTGAATCCTTTATTCACCATATTTTCTATGCGACTGTGTTTTCTGACATAAAACTGAGAGTTCAGAATTTATAAAAGTAATTGAAATATGCTTTCCTCAATCAATAAACAAAATATAAATAGATGCAAAAGGAGAACACTACTTTTTATACAGCTAATCATCCAAACAATTAATATTTCCGTGAATTTTGTTATGGTTTTAACTGGGAATATAGGGTAATGGGAAAAAGGGAACAAAATCAGGCTCTTAATTGGCATTTTCTGCTCTGTTTTATAGACAGGAAACTTTCACAGCAAAATAGGAAAATTTCAGATCAGAACGAAACTATCAAGGTGATGGGTGAAACGATCAGGGAATTTCGTGAAAGTTTCAGGATCCTTGTGGCTCTGCCTGTGGAGGCTCGCCCTGTGGGGACTTAGCCTGTAGACTCTCAGTTTGTGGAGGCTGTGCGTGTCGAGGGTGTGCCTGTGGAGGCTCTGCCTTTGGAGATACAAGAAACAGATTATGGATTTAGTGAATGAGGATGAGAAGGATGGATAGGAATTGTTAACAGGTCGTAGGGGAAATATGGTTAACGGCATGAAGAAGCTAGAAACTCCAGAAAATATGAAAAGAAAAAGGTTTGACCTGTTACCAGAGTCAGATGGAGAAGGGCCTCGTGTGGATGTAAGGTGTGTAGGTAAGGCGCAGCAGGCCTGTAGCAATACAGGCGTAAAAGGAAAATAGGAAGCCTACTAGGTTGTATCCTTGGGAGAGGTGTAGGTCTCCTTTAGGCCCAGGCTACCAGGTCATAAGCTTCTTCAAACCGAGTGCAACATTAGTGCAGGTAATAGAGGATATAGGTTCACTTTGTAGGAGTTTCACTAAGGACGATATTGGGAGGTGCGGGGAATAATATAGATAGGAATACAAGTTATAGTATACGGGTAGATTTTTGAGGTGATATAAAAAAAAATATCTGGGTGTTGACTGCGTACCGTAGTGGAAAAATGAACGATGACGATGAGGTTCTTGGAGAGAAACCAAATTCATATTCGTAGTTCAGAGGTGAGTGTAGAATAGAATGAGATTTAAAGTGTCTTGGTGTTAACTGGGTAGGAAATAAGATTAATAACACAAAGTAACAGAGATTTGCAAATACCTTAGTAAGGGAAGGAGGTTAAATAAGTGGTAGAGAAGAACATGAGGGGACCAGAAATGTTCGATATCTTCATTTAAAAGCCGGAAGAAAATTTTGTCAGGTGTTAGTAACTGAAGGAATAAGCGATCAAGATACATTACTGATGGGTATCAGGGGATTCAGTAAACCAGTGGCCGAAATAGAAGGTGGAAAGAGGTATAATTGTAAAAAGGCACAGAATTTAGAAATGAGAGATTTTAGAGGAAGATTCAGCAGATGGAAGGATGGCGTAAGTACCGTGTAGGCGAAGAGTGTAAGGAAATAATAAAAAAGGCTGAGGTAATGTTTATTCCAAAGCAGAAAATAAAGAGAAGTACAGAACTTAGATACTACAATAGGGAGGTGAGAAGGTTAAAGAGGCTTGAGAGATGGGAACACAATAGAGTTAAGAGACAGGAAGGCAGTAGGTAATACTTAAAACAACTAAATAAGCAATTAATAAGAGTAAAGAGAGAAGCAAAGGATGGGTTTATGAAGGACATTATTGCTGCAGGAGGACCACTGAACGATTCATTTAGAAATTTCTATGGCTACATTAGAAAACTGAAGAAGGGAAGGTATTCAGATTATTGTAGATAAGAACGGATTTCAAGTCACTGAGGATTTTAAAATGGCCGAGAAATTGAATAACTGGTTTTGTGAGACAACTAGACACTATCATCCTGTGACGGGAGGGAATGAATCAGATTCCTAAAAATATAAATGAAGAAACAATAAAACTTGAAATAGATTTTCAGGATATTATGAAGAAATTCAGAAAGCTAAAAAAACGTAAAGGGACCGGTGTATATAATATTTCTACACATATATTTAAGATTGTGGGATACGGTATTGTACCTTACCTTAAAATTTTTTGTAATGAGTCTGGAGTCTTGCTGCTTACCAGAGGATTGGAAAAGAGCAATGGTAATGCCAGTTCATAATAAAAGGGGTTACAAATAGGGTTGAAAATTACAGGCCAACTAATGATTACGAAGGCTTCCGCGGTCACTGTATGTAATTACATACAGGCCAACTAATTTGTCATCACTGTTAATCATATAATATAAAAATAACATTTAATAAAACTTTAATGGACTACACGCTCCGGTGGCAATTTCCCTACTCACCCATCTTTCCCCTTTCATGCACCCACCTACATTTGCCCTCTACAAATTTTAACTTTAAATTCTTTTCACTTTTTTTGGTAAATTATTCATTATTTCCCTTGGTAACTTATTCCAATTCCTGACACCTTTAACTAAAAAGAGTGCCGGCTTGGTCATGGTCATCTTTTCCCTTCCATTCATTACTTTTCGTCCTTACACCAATATCTTTCCATGCCTCTTCATCAATATACACCTTGTACACTCCCATGACCCTCTTCATCCTTCTCCTGTCTTGCAATGAATCCCATTCCAGATTTATGATATCTGTTACTGATTGCATTCTGCGATAATTTCCGGAAACAAATCTGGCATCCCTTTTTTGCACCCTCTCCAAATCCTATATTTGATACTTAAAATTTGGGTCCCATACTACACTATGCAAATTGATGGAGAAATTGATATGCATCTGTATCAGAAATGTCTGTGGGAAAAAAACTGGTTTGCAGATCGGCAATATCGCTTTAGGCAAGGACATTAATGTGAATCCAGATGGTGGACTATGTGCAAGATATTTCATATGAATTGGACAAAGGAGGTCAAGTTGATAGTGTGACAATAGATCTTTCTAAGCGATAAAATGGTAGTAAATAAGGTAAAAACTATTGGATTGGAGGAAAAAGTTACTTACTAGGTAAAGGAAAGCTTAAAAGTCAGAAATCAAAGTGTTAGAGTAGGAAATACGTTATCAAAAGATGTGGAAGTATATATGGAAGTGCCCAGGATAAAGTATTGTAACCGTTTTTGTTCATTATTCTAATAAATGATTAGCTTCTTTGGAGATGACATCATGGTGTTTGATGGGATGAAAAGGGAGAAGACCATGAACAGTTGCAGGGGTGACCTGGATAGAATATCTAAATGGGTAGGTCAGCATGGAATGAAGATAATACTAAGAAAAGTCAACTTATTAGGTACCCAGATAAAAAAGCTAAAGGCTAATTATGATTATAGGGTGGGGTAAGAATTGCTTGTAGAAGGCTTGAAGTGTAAATGTGTTGATACAACGTTTGATTAAAAAAAACTCAATTGAGCACAGCATGTTGGGCAGGTGGTGGGAAAAGGTTACGAAATCTTTCATTTACTGGAGAGGGTGATGAAAGGATGTACAGAGACGTAATGAATTTGGCTACAAAACTTTGGTCAGACCATTGGTGGTGTAGTTTGAGACCTACATTTTGGTTATCAAATACAGGAGATGGAGTGTGTGCAAGAAGAGCAGCTAGATTTGTTTGTGGAAATTATTGCAAGACACAGTCAGTAACCGATTATGATAAAGGATCTGGATTTGGAGTCATTGGATGAAAGGAGGATGAAGAGAGTGCTGGGAATGTACAGGGCATATGTTTGTGATGGAGTTTGGAGTGATATTGGTGAAAGAATTAGGAATAGAACATGTCAGGGGGAAGTACCACCATGACCTCAATTTTGCGCTCGATTTCATATATAGGGAGTAGGAAAATTTTATTTGTTGGTAAGGGTATTAGGATTGGAACAAATTACGAGTGATGAATAATTAACCAGAAACGTTTAATGAATTTAAAATTATAATTTGTAATTTAACACACCAAATATAATAGAAAATTTATCATATATATAGATATATTATATATATATATATATATAGTAGTTAGATGACTAGGGGAATTGCAAATAAAATTAACAATAATAATCATATAAAATGTTCTTATCACAGGTTTCTTGTGGATTAGTTTACGATTGCGATACAGTGAATATATTAGTAAATATATTGGGATATTCAAACAGCAAAAATAGCGGTGGTTGTGGTTAGTTCGAAATACAGCCTGGACAAGAATGACAACTAGCTTTTCGTATTGATGGAGTGTTCAAACATTTTTTGTATTGTACCTTAGCGAAACTAAGTATTATGTTATATGTATAAATTGTGCAAAACTAATAATCCCGAGCAACAAAGTATTTTCCTCGCTACTAGATACTTTCTAATGTCAGTTGCGTCTGCAGCTTTGTGAAGGGATCGATTTACATTATTTATGAAATATTGCTCACAAAACTTTCCTCGACAGCGTACTTACTCCACCCCCTTCCAAAGAAAAACTGTCTCACTGTTTTTCCGTCTCAGATCGATTTCTTACGGGCTATTGTTTCTTGCGATTTATTATTGCCAATTATTTTAAATTCTTTTTAAATTTAATTATTTTTTAAATTCCTGTGCATATCTCACGTTTTTTTAAAGAAATAATCACACACACTAATAATATAATATAGTGTAGTGGCACCCATCATGTTTCCAGGACACAAGCCACTTTGCGCAAACGGCTTGGGCGTGTAAACGCACGTTTGTCGGCTTTGCCTAGGCATTAGTCATCTGGGAATGCTTTGGTCCCAGAGTGCGGGGAAGTTCTTGCGGGTAACGCATCTCCTTCCAGATGTCATGGTTGTCATTTTTATTTGTCTGTCATTGTGGGATTTACCAGATCCTGTTGATTAGCGTTCATTGGAAGTGTTTTCCGGCTGTCGTTATTGGATTATCCTATCCTGTTACTGCGCAAGGTCTTGTGGGGCGTCATCGTCCCTTGCCAGTTTGACTGGCCATCTTGTGGTAGCTTTATATTGCACATGAGTGCCCAGCTGTTGAATCAGCGGATTAGTGTGTTGGGGGCATTGTGTGTAGAGCTATTTTGCGCTTATTTGATGGAGCAGCGCTGTTGGAGTGTCTATAGGTAGCTTGTAGGCGTACCTTATTGCCCGGTTTTGGACACGCTGAAGGGGTTTGATGTTGCTGGGAGCAGCATTGCCCCACACCGTGGCAGCATATTCGAGGATAGGCCTAATAGTAGCTGTGTAGAGGGTGATGGCAGTCCGTGGATGAAGAGGCGAGGCCGGGTTGAGAATTGGATAGAGTTGTCGCATCCTGCCCATGGCTTTTGTGTGTACTCTTGATATGTTCTTTCCAGGTCAGCCTTTTATCTAAGGTGACACCTAGATAACGAGCAGTGGTGGACCATTTTATGTCTTCGCCACGTATCTTGATATTGTTAAGGGGCGGGACCTTTCTTCTGGTAATAATTATAGCCTGGCTCTTAACTGCATTAAATGCTAGACGCCATTTCTTCGCCCATAATTCAATTTGGTCGCATCCTCTTTGGAGCTTGGTCACGGTGTGTGTTGCCCTGATACTCTTGGTATATAGGGCAGTATCATCGGCGTAGAATGCACTCAGTGTCTGGTCTGTCCTAGGTATATCAGCCGTATAGAGATTGTAGAGGACAGGTCCGAGAACGGAACCCTGCGGGACACCGGCTTTAATTGTTTTAATAGAGGAGATTGCGTCTTCCGTGATAACGCGGAAAGTGCGTCCGGCCAAGTAGTTTTTGATGAGTCTAACGTGAGACAGGGGAATCCTCTGCAGTATTAGCTTGTAAAGTAGGCCCTCGTGCCAGACCGAATCAAACGCACGGCTTACGTCAAGTAGGACTGCTCCGAAGTATTCTTTCTTCTCAAGGGCACTCATTGCATATTCCACAAGTCGAAGTAGTTGCTGCGGGGTTGAATGTGATTTCTGAAGCCGAACTGTTCATTAGGGAGAAGTCTCGCAGAGTTAATATGTTGGAGTAGCCGTTTGAGGTAAACTTTTTCAAAAATTTTGGATAGAGTCGGTAGGAGGCTGATCGGTCTATATGATTTTGGTGATCTTTTGTCTTTACCTGGTTTTGGTACCGGAACAATTTCAGCATGCTTCCACATTTTTGGAAATTCACCAGTGCGCAAGATATTGTTGAATGTTAGTGTGATGTAGGTGATTACTTGAGGCGGTAGATGACGGAGAAGTAGTCCACCTATTTGGTCGTGGCCAGCGGCTTTGTTGGTGGCAACGCGTCGTAGCAGGTTAGTTACCTCTTCTTCAGTGGTGGGTTCGATGATATCTTCATTGTGAGCTGTGGCATTTAGATGGTGTTCAAGCTCCTGATTGACTAGATGTATGTGATTATCATCGCGGGGATCTTCTATTGGGCAAAAGTTTTCTTCAAATGCCTCAGCTAGCGCGTCCGCTTTGGCTACTGGTTCAGCGACAATGTTATTTCTGACAGTAAGCGGTGGCATTCTTTTTCTTTGTTGTAGCATGCGCTTAGTGGTAGTCCAGATTGATCTGTCCTCGATTGAGAGAGTGGCAACCAGGCCTTCCCAGTCGCGCACCCGATGTTTGCTGACCTCAGCCTTGATTTCTCGTTGTAAACGATTAACTGTTCTTTTTGTAACCGGATCTCTCGTAATTTGCCACTCCCGCATGAGCTGGTTTTTTAATGTTATGGTGTGGCGGATGTTTGGTGGCAGTTGTTTGGATCGCTCTGGCTGAGTCTTAGATGGTGTAGCGTGATTTGCGGCAGCATTTATGAGGTCAGTAAGGGCAGTTATCGCAGCGCATGGTCCGGCTTCGTTAGGTGGCGGGATGTTGGTGATGTGCTCATTTAGGAATGTCTGGTAAGCAGTCCAATTTGTGCGCCTCAGATCTCTGTGTCTGTTCTTCCGTAGAGGAGCTCCTACCGCCAGGTAGAAGATAACTGGAACATGGTCGGATGAGAGGGCTGTCTTAGTAGTTACAGCTATGTTGTGCTGTAGACCCTTGGTGATCCCGATGTCTAGTGTATCAGCGTAGGCTCTTCCTTTAAAGAACGTAGGTTCCGTTGGGCCCCAGGCCACTGCATCGTTTCTTTCTATTACACGTAGGAGGCGCCGGCCATTGGTGTTAGTTAGCCTTGAATTCCAAGCTGTGTGCTTGGCGTTGAGGTCGCCTGCTATCATTATATTACCGGGCAGTCTTAATAGTGATTCCCACTCCGCCTCGTTTACATATCCATGAGGGGGTCGTAGGCAGAGACAAGAAGCATTTTACCCACTGATGTTTCCATTGAAATGCCCGTGGCTTCTATTGTCGAAAGTGGAGGTAGAGCGATTTGATGGTGTTTAATGACGTTTCTAACGTAAATGGCTGTACCGCCACCAGCTGTCGACCTGTCGGAGCGGTAACAGGCGTAATTCAGTGCAGCAGCTTTTATGCCAGGTTTAAGGTGAGTTTCGTTGACCAGACATATATCTATTTGTTCATCTCGGAGAAAACTCCCTGAATTCGCCTAATTGCCTACACAGGCCGTTGGCGTTCCATGTACAGATAACTAAATCATCTATTTTAGTTGCCATTATTATTAGATGGAGTGCCGTTATATGCGGTTGGACCGCTGTCTGTACTGCGGCAGCTATCTGTCGCGGAATGTCTAGGATTGTGGCATTCATGGCACGAATGTCTGCAAGCATGGCATTCATGGTGTTCATGGTTTGTAGCATTATTTGTAACACGTTTTGCAGCATTACGTTGTCCACCTGGTGTTGTTGTTGGTGGTGGTGCTGGTTCATCGCTTTGAGTGTGGGATGGTACATCTGTTTCGTTGGTTCCACTGATGTTATTGTTGGAAGCGGTAGCGTCGGGGTCGGTTTGGTGCCTTCCAGATAATGCTGCCGCATAGTTGGAGCGCTTTGCCTGCTGAGGAGCGGGTTGATGAGGTGTCGGTTGTAGGTCAGCATCTGCGCCTATTGCCGGAGCTGGGGTTTCTGCTTCCTCTCCCTTCCTCTTCTTCTTCCTCAGAGCAGCTTGTGCAGCGTTGTGCTGCTTTTGCCGTTCTGTGTATCTACTAAATGCAGTGCACTTTCGGTAGCTTGCTACGTGAGAGCCACTGCAGTTAGCGCATTTTGGTGGGTGTTCACCTTTTTTGGTGGCACATTCGCTTGAGGCATGGTCTCCGGCACACTTTACGCACTTAGGAGGCATGCCACAATGCCTCGAGACATTTCCAACGGCCTGGCATTTGAAGCATTGAGGCGGGCCCCTGGTGCTTCTAAGTTTCTCTACGGTAATTTTTAGGGCGCATAATGAGGTGAGCTTATATATGGCCCTGTTCTCCAGAGTGTCACGGAGGACAATCAGGCAAAGTGGAACCTCCTGATTAGTTTTTGGAGAGCGGAGGCGAACAACTGTTCTAGATATAATGTTGCAGTCTTCTAGTTCCTCTTTGATGTTGTCTGGGTGCATGTTGAAGGGCATGCCTCTCAAGACAACCTTTATTGTCTTGTCAGGTTCAGTAGGAAATGTATAATAAGGTATTCCTTTAGTCGAGATGAGGTTAGTCACTTCAATGTAGCCTTCTGTTGATTTGGTGATAACTTTGTATAGGTCTCTGCCAGCTGGTTTGACTTCAAAAGGAGATTTAAGTGTATTCTTGAGGAGGCTGTATAATGAACGGTAGTCTTCTTTATATTGGATTATCACAGGAGCCGCAGAGTTTTGTTTTATTGGTGCAGGCTCTGCCATTTCTTCATCAGCTGGGAGCATCTCAAATTGATTTGATGTCGTCAGTTCGGGTGATGGAATATTTAATTTCGCAGCCGGAGCCGTGCGCTGTGGCTGAATGAAGCCTTCTTCATCGATTATTCTTTTCCCTTGGCGTCGATGTGTCATGGGAGTCTTACTCTTCAAACAAGCTGCATTGTTGAAAAACTTTGATGGGCCAGCTTTCACTGCAACAGTAGTGGCACGCTTTTTTCAGAAATTCCTCCTTCTCAGCAGAGGAAGCAGCAGTTCTCTTCCTCGAAGAGGGAGTAGCAGAAGTGTCCATCTCTTGGTATTCGTCGGGTCGTGCATCAGATGATGCATAGGTGTTCTGATCATCTTGGTCAGGATCAAAGAAAGGTTCCGTGGTCACAACGTTGGCCGCGGGAAGCACAGCCGTGATGGTCTCAGGATGCTCGATCGGTGAGGGAGATCGCGGAGAGTCTTGATAGATGTCAGGCGCCGACATCCTTCTTCTTCTTGAGTCACTCATGATGTCTAAGACAGGAGTGTTGCTCTGACCCTGCGTTGTCACCGTGAGGTATCCGGGCCAGAGACAACCCTACGCTGACGCTCGGGGGTTCCACTCCCTCAGGAGTGGGCCGTGGAACGGTAATACCCTAAGGCCTCGGGAAGGGAGGGCAGGAGGGATCCCCAAAGAAGAAGAAGCAGGCTAAAAGCCTCTCTTACTTCGCAGAAAGTGCGAGACAGTGCCCGCATACGCGAGCACAATAAACAGCTAAGCAGTCGACAGTACACGCGCATACGAATACAGCTAGCTCAGTGCAGTCAGTAGTCACGCACGTTTGTGTAACTTAACTACGCTTATATAATGGACGATTCGTAGTGGCTGAGGGGTTATGTTCTGGTCTCGGATTATAATGGTTGTAGGGTCGAAAAAATTGTTTAACTTTCATTTCACTTGTTTCAAAAATGATATAATGTATGTGAAAAATATGGTCTACACACATTTGATTATGCAATTGTTATATTTAAGGTTTAAAAGTACATTCTAATCTCAAACGTAAAAACAATTTCCCGCTGATTGCAAAAAAAAAAAGAAACACACACTTGCCAGCTCTCCGCTTTCCAGTTGCCAGCCTCCCCTTATTAGAGAGGAGAACCAGTTTAAAATGACGATTCAGTTATGGTTCTGAAAATACTAAATTCGGTAAAGGCAAATTGATTTGATCCAATTACCTTAGATGAGACATAATTATTAGCAGAGGAAGAAATTAAGAAGAAATTGGGAAGAGATTTAATGCATAATAATTTTTACCGGAATACGAGGACCATTATGGCTGGAGATTAACGTTGCAAAAAAATTCAAAATCTATTTAAAGTATTTGTGAACTGAGAGAACTCTTTGAGTATTGTTGGACAGAATATTCAAAATTTACGGAAGTATAGTGTAAAACTTCTAAATTTAATACTTACTTATAAACTGCATAAAAATAAAATTGTTGTAACTGTAGTTTCTAATTACAGTTTCTTAACTACACAGAACAGGTATTCTTAAATAAGTTTTTTCTACAGGCGACGAGCAGTTGTATTCAGGTTTGAGATTAGAATGTATTTTTAAACCTTTTGCTGTAAAATATAATTACATATGTGTAGACCATGTTTTTCACATACATGATATACATTTTGAAACCAGTGAAAAGGAAATGAAAACTGTAAAAAATATTCAACTGGAGGACTATTCGACCCTACGACCTTTATAACCTTAGACCAAAACGTTACGACTCAGCCACTACAACTTACCGAATCGTCCATTGAATAAACAAAGTAAAGTTATATAAGAATATAAACTTTCACTATTGCATAGTTATTGATCATTTGTGCGGAGAATGAAACTGTACTAAATGATTAAAAAGAAGTAATCATTTAAGTAAATATAAGATAGATGAAAGACGAAGAAAAAGAATGTTCCAAATTGCTAATTTCTCTATTTTTAATAACGTCTAGCTATGAGATATGATTTCTTGTATATGGAAATGCTTAAGTAGTGCTAAGAGGAAGAAAATGTGTCAACACTGCGGGAAGTAAGTTTGCCAACGTTGTATCAGGGAGTAAGCCTTATATTTCTTCTTACCAGTGTTTGTAACAAGCAAAGAAAATCATTTTTACTTGCATCACATTCTGTTTATAATTTTAGTGATTTTGACTACAACTATCCAACTTAAATAATAAGGTCACAAATATCGGCTGCTTTTTCAAAATACAATGTGAATCCGTGTTAATTATACGAGGGTATTCATAAAAGTAAGGTCTCCCCAGCTCTTATAGGTACATGATAAATTTATTTTCTGTATTATATAAATCATTTTAAAGGTTAAACAATTATCTATTTTTCTGCATAATCACTATTTCGGCAAAAGCAAATTTGTAGACGGTGGGACAGTTTATGAATGCCCAAGAGTGGTTGAATAAGCGTTGACGCTCTGGCCTCGCATTCGGGAAGACACCGATTCGAATCCCCGTCTGGTCATCCAGATTTGGATTTTCCATGGTTTCCAGAAATCACTCCAGGTGAATGTCGGGATGGTTCATTTAAAAGGCCTAGGCCGAAATGCTTGCCAGCAGTCCTTTCCCGCCTCGAATGACCTCAATGTCAACGCGGTGCACGTAAAACCTTAAGAAAAAAAGTACTTCATATGTTCTTATCATGCCACTTCACCACCTTGTCTTTGAGCAAGCGTTGAACTTCATCTCTCATATCTTTGTCGGACAAATGTTCCCTCTGCTAGGTGGTAGTCAGGACCATAGGGTAGGTGCATGATGATTTTCGAACCAAAGTTACGCAGAAGAGCGATAGTTTGATGGGCGAGCTTGCTCAAAATTCCTCTTCTTCGGTTATGAATTGCTCTTCTACGTTTTTTTCAGTGTTTCAAAGTACCTGTCTACGTTTATTGCCGTCGCAGCTGGCATGAAATCGACTAACAATATTCCCCTTCGCTTCTTATGTTTTTGCTTACGGCATTAAGCTTGTTGACGTCTAGGTCGGGGAAGGACCGGTGACGAGGATCGGGAAGTAATTTGGCCACGGCATTTTAGAGAAACCATTCGAGCATTTGCCTGGAGTAATTTGGGGAAAGCATAAAAAATGGAAATCTGGACGGCCGCAAGGGGATTTGAAACTGCCTCCTCCCGAAGGAGTTACCGCACACCCATCACGCACGCTCTTCCGGTCCTAAAAGATTTTAACATAACTATACCGGAAAATGTGTTTGTCTGAATTGTTTTGGCTGACGGATATTGTGAACTCGGTTATCACGGGTGCGGTGGAGTCATCAGAATGGATAGAAACATTCTACAAGTGGAATGTTACAAGTCTGAATAGGACAGGCAAATTAGAAAACCTAAAAAGGGAGATGGATCAACTTAAGTTAGATGTTGTTGGGATTAGCGAGATTAAATGGAAGGACACACAGTATTTCTGGTCTGGGGAACACAGGATAATTAGCACACATGTTTTCAATGGAGTCACTGGTGTAGAATTTGTAATGAATAAGAGAGTAGGGAAACGGGTGAGTTATTACGAACAGTTTAGTGACAGGATTATTTTGATGAGGTTAGAAACTAAGTCCTCCCCAAACACGTTAGTACAAGTGTATATGCCAACGTAAGAAGAAGATGGCGAAGAAATAGAGAAAATGTACACCGAAATTGAAGAATTAATCCAATATGTGAAGAGGGAGGAAAATCTAATAATCATGGGTGATTGGAATGCGATAGTGGGAGAAAGAAAAGAGGGGAATACTGTAGGAAGTTATAGTATAGGAGAAAGAAATGAGCGAGGAAGCAGGTTATAAGATTGTTGGCGGTTTAATTAATACAATACTTAAGTAGTCCACAATGTATTTCAGTTTAGACTTGTTTTTATTCTCAAAGAAAACACGATACTATAATTAAGAGATTGCATACAACACACCTTCCATAGACAAGACAGTCCTTCGCTGTCGTAAATTGAATCTGTATAAACTGTTTCTCTGTCTCGGATGTTCGCTTTATTTAAGCTACATCAAATTTCTAGAACACTTCAAAAGCTTCCGCCAGATTATTCTCGAACATTGACAATACTTAAACAATTGAAACATATTAAAAACAATCAGAGTTAATACCAAATCATTTACAATTAATACAAAATGGTCATAAATGGAAATTAAAGATATTTAAATAAAAAATTATTCAAAGAAATCAATGTATACTATACAATTGTCCTTTAGACATCGTAACTTGCGTTAACACTTGGAATTACGAACATTTAAACAATTCTCTTGCACAATTCTGTTCTTAAACATATTGAATGGTTTTTAAATATTTTCTTTTCATAAAACAAAGTCTATTTACACTGATTTACAGTTAATTGAGAAACAAACCTAGCAGCTCATATTTAACCAAACTCTAGCTTACTGCAAATGGTTCATAAAAGACAATTCCATTTAATTTTATGCTTGAGGGCTGTTACAAGGTACTTAGAATTCTGAGAAAGATATAAGTCAGTAGTGGCGAACACACTGTTGAAGAACCATTCAAGACGGATATACACCTGGAAACGTCCTGGGGATACAGGCAGATATCACCTAGATTATATCATGGTCAAACAGAGATTCAGGAATCAAGTTCTAGACTGTAAAGCGTACCCAGGAGCAGACATAGACTCTGACCATAATTTGATAGTGATGAAGTGCAGGCTCAAATTTAAGCGAATAAGGAAGCAGTATAAGCAGAACAGACTGGAAATGAATAAACTGAAACAATTTAGCACGAGAGAAAAATTTGCAGAAATGGTAGACTTAGGTCTAAGAAGTAAATCTGAAAGGAACTTAACCGAGGACGAATGGAATACATTAAAGACCGATATAATAAAAGCTGGTAAAGAAACATTAGGCTTTAGGGAACAAGCTGCTTGAAAACGTTACATTACACAAGCAATTTTGGAACTGATGGATCATAGGAGAATGTACAAAAATGCTCAGGATGAAGCAGGAAGAGAGCAGTACATGCAATTTAGAAATCATATAAATGGGAAATGCAAAAGAGCAAAAGAAAAATGGCTACAAGAAAAGTGTGAAGAAGTAGAAAATGAAATGGTCGTAGGTAAAATAGATGTTGCATATAGAAAGATTAAAACAGAATTTTTTAGAAATGAAGAAAAGAGGTATGAACATTAAAGCTGCTGATGGGAAACCTGTTTTATGCTCAGACGATAGACCTAACCGATGGAAGGAATACTTTGAGAAACTGTATGATGGGGACGAATTGAACAACAGCGTATTGCAAAAGGAGGCGTGGTCAACATTGATGACTTAGGAGATCCTGTTTTGAGGGCAGAATTTAATAGAGCTCTGAATGACTTGAAAGCAAATAAGGCATTTGGAATTGATGAGATCCATGCAGAACTTCTTAAATCCCTAGGAGAAGAAGGAATCCAAAGATTATTCAAGCTAATGTCAAAAAGTTATGAAACAGGAGAAATTCCAACTCATTTTTATAAAAATATCAACTTCATACTTCCGAAGAAAGCACAAGCCGACAAATGTGAGAACTATCGCATCATTTGTATAACATCACATGCTTCAATATTACTGACCAGAATAATATACAGAAGAATGGAAAGGATAGTAGAAGACATAATAGTTGAAGATCAGAATGGGTTTAGGAAAAATCGCTGTAGAAGGGAAGCAATTCTGGCTTTAAGATTAATACTTGAATCAAGAAAAACAAAGAGTCTTTTATGGCGTTTGTTGATTTGGAAAGAGTTTTGATAATGTTAGGTGAGACAAGATGTTAAAAATCTTAAAGTGGCTGTTATAAAAGTAGAGAATCATGAGAGACAAGCATCAGTTAAAAAGGGCGTGAGACAAGGTTGAAGTCTATCCCCGTTAATATTCAACTTGAATGTAGAGGAAGCAATAATGAAAGAAAAGAAAAATTTCCATGTAGCATAAATTTTCAGGGAGAAAAATTAGTATGATACGTTTTGCTGCTGACATTGTCTTGTTAGCAGAAAGGGCTTAGGATATAGAGAAATTACCGAATGGCATGAACAAAATCATGTAGAAAGATTTTGGACTAAATACAAATCAAAGCAGAAAGTGATGAAATGTATCAGAAATTATACCAATACTAGTAGATTAAATATAAAAATAGGATCGGATGCAATTGGATAAGTAAGTGAATTCTGCTACTTAGGAAGAATAATTACAATCTATGGTCGAAGCAGGAATGATGCTACAAGCAGAATAACACTAGAAAAAGAGCCTTCACCAAAAAGAGAAACCTTTCAGTTTCAAATATTGATCTCGGACTCAGAAAGAATTTTTTAAAACACTATGTGTGGAGCAGAGCACTTTACGGTAGCGAAACATGGACTTTAGGAATACCGGAAGGAAGGAAAATTGAAATGTGGTGCTGATTAAATGGATAATTAAGTGGACAGTCAAAGTAAGAAATGAGTTTTGGAAATGATGGGTGAGGAAAGAAGTTTGTGGAAGAAGCTTACGGAAAGAAGAGACAGGCTGGTAGGTCATATTTTGAGACATGCTGGATTGGTTAATTTGTTAGTGGAGGGAACAGTTGAAGGTAATAACTGTAGAGGAAGACAGAGATTAGAATATATGAAGCAGATAATTGAGGACGTGGGCTGAAGGGGTTATGTAGAGATGAATAGGTTAGCACAGGATAGGAAGGGATGGAGGATTGCATCAAACCAGTTGAGAGACTGGTTACAACAAACAAAAAATCACAGTTGCGTTCCACTTTTCATATGAGAATAAAAACAATCACGTGTGTGGCGACATCACTCTTCTCCATATACTGGTACTGATTTTAGTGATGTTAGTATACTGAAGAAATTATAAACATAGAAAAACGCTGGAAAATTTATGCTTTATTAAGTAATCAGTACTCCCTGTAGGTAACAAATCGCAATGCTGTAAAGCACTTAACGTCATTGTGTAAAAAAATTATTTGGAAAACAGTAATTTAAGAACACTCTGCTTCTAACAGCGATTCTCAGTAAACTTTATTTTACTTGTCAGTTATATAAGAATTTAGGTTTGATCTACGATAGTAATCTCGTCGTAAAGTTTTTAGTACTAATGGCCGTTTAATTTGCTACAGAACTAATTTTTCGTTCCATGACATTTCTTCTCTTGTTTTTATGTAATGTGTTTGTTTTGCTTGACGACGGAGCATAAGCAATATTGTCCACCTACAGAATTATTGGTCAGGGTGGCTCAAATTTAGAGAAATAATACCAAAAATAAATTACTTGTTTCTGACAGGTGACGTTAGTTGAATAGTAAAACAAATATTTTCGAAAGATTTGCGTTGTTAATAAAAATAAACATTCTTGTTTCTGGGTGATGTGATTTGGACGCGACTGGAAATTCGAGTATATTGCAGTTGGTTAGAAAATTTGAATACTCTCAGTTATTACAAATTCCTTAAGTATGTTTTTATATGACGCAATTAGCTAGGAAACAAGGATATATTACACACATAAACAATGTGTAGGTTTGAAAAGTTTAAAGAGGAACCAAGAATAAATGTGAAACATGGGGACTCGAACCGAGAACCTCGCGTTCACAAGCGCAGAACGTTAACCACAGGAGCTCGCCGCTCACGCTGCTGCGCTACTCGTCAGTGTGCTGACGCTGCTCCCTGCCTCGCAGGCTCACTTTTGCGAAATAATCTCTTTATGATCGTTTCAGTAGTTTTACAGTACTAAAAATTCTACATCTTAATACAAGATCATCCACTGGTTCGTTCACAGACCACATTATGTATACCATATTATCGGAAGGAATTAGTAATACCAGTATATAAATAATTGTCGTTATAGTTTTATGCTAATAAATTGGAGTAAAATGTAGCACTGATCCTCTTTTTTGCCTCACTTTAATGCAGTTCCATTAATTACAACTTTTACGATAGGTTTCACGATCTGAATCAAGGAAAAGGATTACTGAAATGTATGGGAAGGTTGATGAAGTACACCGCCAAAAATAAACGACAGTGGGAGGAGCTTAATACCTTCCTGTTTTGTCCATTAATTTAAGGGAATGGATAATCTGAAATATCCGCTAGTGATATTGTTAAGGGGCAGAGCTAGGCTTACGTTACTGTTTGCTGGGACGACGTGCGGTGTACAGCGTTGTCGGTTTGTGCTACATTAGCGAGAAAGAATGTGTTTGCGGCCAGTTTTAATGGTAAAGACTGTACGTACTTCAAATTTTCGTGTCCGTACATCTTGACGCTCGATAAAAGGATACCTGGATCGCACGATAAGTGAAAAGAGTATGTGTAGTGGCTGTATCATTTCATTAGGATATTGTTCCCTCGGCGTCTTTCGCCAACAGCTATTATTTATTTTCTTGGGATATGTTAATCACATTTTACCAGGAAATTTCAAATAATTCAACGAGATCGCATTTTCAAATCTGCTATTTCATATTTGCTTTATCCGTGTTTCTCGATTCATCTTTATCCAGATTTTTGAATTCTTTATACAGCTCCTGTATATCAGCACGGATATTCTTCTCCATCTTAACAGGGTTATTTTACTTGTGTCACACTTCTTGTAGTTTAGTACTAATATATTTTGCTACATCTGAAAATATTTCTTTCACTTCCTTGTAGGGGAAAAAAAATCCCGTTCCTTTGAAGCGAGCTGAGCTCCTATAGTTCAACACTAGGCACCTTTTCTAACACCCAAACTCCTCTTTTGATTCCCATTTTGGAGATCAATTACCTGCTGCAGATGAAAGAAATACATGAGAAGCACTTGGATATTAGAAATTTTACTACTTTGAGATAAAAGTAATCAAAGCGTGCAACCTCTAAATGTTATTAAATATTCTTGAAATTGGAATAATATTTTTTTTTTTTTTTTATTTTTTTTTATTTTTTTTGCTTCACTGAGACTTTGGGCGTAAGCAAAGGCGTGTAATAATCACACCTTTGGAAAAGAATGAAACGCCCTAATGTTTGTGTGATTGTGGAATGAACGCAGATCGAAATCGTACGTCGTTACCACAGGTTGATGAAAGTCTTGGTATCGTGTATCAATTAGCCTCCACAGTCGCAAGTTCAGGGAGAGGTAGCGTCAAATATGATAGTGTGCAAATACACTGACTCCGTGTTTGTGACCACTACCTGTTTGGCCTGCACGAACCGCACACGCGCAGTTACTAGCGTCACGTCATCTTACATCAAATGGGAGCGCGATGCGAGCACGAGGTGGCTTAAAAAGGGACAGACGGGTTCAGCTAATGGTTTATATTACTACTAGTTAGGACCTTTTTTCTTCTAATATGAGGTGGTAGAATGTTCCTGAGCACCGGCAGAAGACGGACGTGGGTAGATAGCTGTACCATGGGCCGCTGAAGCCGCACATGGTAAAGCCCAGTATTCAGTGAGAAGGAAACCGAGGAGAAAACTGTTGCTGTTAATGTATTTGCATCAGTTCCTCGCGTAATTTCAGCCAGCAGTTGAAGTAGATTGTTCCGATTTTATGCTTGGAAGCTGTGTTCGGACGTTTGTTTCTACTCCCTGGTATTTTGGGGGTATTGTCATATTGCAGTATCTCTTCTCTGAACATCGTAGTTGAGTGGCAGTTCGCCTGCTTCTTGAAGTTAGGTTGCACTGTTAAGTGTAGTATCATCAGCGTATTCGAATTTGAAAGAGAAACTGCCTGGCAGATCATGAGTTTATAAGTCAAAGAGTGTAGGCGAGAAAACCGAGCTTTCTGACAGACAATTATATATTTTGTGTAATCTGCTCCTGCTATACTCTGTGTTCACTTAGAACAGGCTGATACTAAAAATATTTCCCAATAAGTTTTATTATCTTTTTTCAAGGGACAGCCTCGATCACACTAAGCAAGAGCCCCCTCTCGTAGCTGTGTAAGATCTAGAAAGACAGGTGCGATTTTCATTTTATTCTTGTACCCTACTTCTAGGTAAGTGACCAGACAGGAATTGATCAGTTCCAACTACGACGGAATCCATCTGATAGGGATTTTTAGAGCTGAACTTCTTGTCCTTTTTTGTTCTGGATGTAGATGCAATGTAATTTGTTATTGGTTCCACCCTAATGTCTGACTGTGTCCTCGAGGGTATTAATGTAGGATCTAATTTAGGAAACAGAGCGCAGGCTTTTCGGCTGGAAAAGTTTTTATCCATTTTTTAAATTTTTTTTTACATGGTCAAAGACTCTAGGATTTCTGTTAACTTCTTAAGAGAACTGTTTACCTTTAATACTTCTCTAAGCCTGCTTGACTCGTCGCTCCGTCCTGGAATATAATCGTTAGGAAAACCTCGTGGAATAGCTCTCTTTACTGCTGCTTTCTTTAGCCCTGCGGACCTTGGGGTTGCTTTGTACTTCGCTCAGACACCCCATTCAACTTTTCATCGAGACTTATGTGTGGATCGTATCGCAGAGTTCTGTAAACGTATTTTAGATTATGGGTCTATAGTGAGTGTTGTAAGGTGACAAAGTCCCTTACACTTTAAATTTTGTGAATAAATTTTGTTAAAAGTTAATTAAATATTAGTTGTGTTGTGTTGTGAATACAAATGTGTTAATTTGTTATGAAAAATGATAAAGATAAACGTATATTTAAGTACCAGAATATCTATGGACAATGATTATCTATGATAATGTATATCTTTGGAAGAAAAGACAAAGAAAATATGGCAAGGGTATGGATGAGAATAAAATATATCTGGTAAGTTGTTGAGTAAAAAGGAATGTAAGAAGTGTGTTTTGACCCTTGTGAATATAAATAAAAGTGTTTTTTCGAGTGTTACTTCAAAGAATTCGTTGTCTAGATATTTATTATTTGTTTGTTTCTGAACTGTGAATGGAAATAATCAGCCGGTTTCAGCAGCTTAGATTACAGCTTGAAGACGGGCAGATTACATTTACCTAAACCTAAATACAGGAAGAGGGGATCTTACAAGTGGCTGACCGTAAAAGGACACAGAACTAAAAAACTTTAGTTCGGTAAGGAAAGAGCCTGGCAAATCTTCGGAGAAGAGAAAGAAGAAAGGTAAGACAGAAAATACATTTTAATAACGTGAAGTGGACAATAAATAAATGCAGATGTAAATCTGAGAAGCTATTTGAAGAGATATGGTAATTGTTTAAAAATTTGAAGATACTCATAGCCGCGTAAATTACTGAAAATAGTAAGAGTAAACTTCAAGATATGGTAATGAACGTTTTGGTTAAGTGTTAACGAACTAGATATTATCTGTGACTGTTTGCCGAAAGGAACTTGCTTTAAATAAAAATAATAGTAAAAGTAAATTGCAGTAGAGTGAATAATACTTTATATTAGCAAAATAACAAGCAGGAATATAACAGTTAAAATGCCGGGAAAGAAATTCATCTCAATGTATAATGCATGCACGAGAAGTTAACGAGCAAGAATAGTATCTTTGACAAATTGTGGAAGTAAATTTGCTGTAGTTAAAAACTGATATTTTGAATGTGTTTTGTGAAAATAATTTTTGTAAAGATAATATGTATGTTGATGAAAGTTTTTTGTGTCTCTAATTCTGAGTCGAACTACTGCGTTGTAAAATTCATTGTCACCTCGTTGAAGACTTTCTTTTCTCCAGTCTGTATTTACTCTCGTAAAATTTTTTATGGGGTTGAAATTATTGGTGTGAGGATTTATCCTTGTGTGAAATTTTGTGTGTAAAATGGAAAACAAAAATTTAGTGGTAGATTCCGAGAGTTCATTTAATGGGACGGGAGGCGAAAATAGTGAGCAGGTTAAGGTTTCTGGAAATTTAAATAACAGTTTGGATTCGGGTTGCGCGTATTCAGATCAGTCAGTGTGTGATGTTAGTATTCAAAAAGTTCATGAGTTATCTCCAGCTAGCGTAACTCAAAAGAAATTTGACCGAGAAGAAGATAATTCTTTGGAAATGATACTAGCAAAAATATTACAGAGCCAACAGGAATTAAAGCAGAGCCAACAGAGATCTGAAGAAACAAATCAACAGCAGATAATGAATATGCAAGAATTAAAACAAACCCTGCTACAGAACCAACAAGATTTAAGACGAGAATTACAACAAAATCAACAGAAGTTTGAAAAGTTAACACTACGACAGATGGAGAAAATGCAAGAATTAATTACACAAAACCGACAAAGAATGGAACAAGAATTTAATCAATGGAAAAATGAAAAGGAAAATATCTATATTAAGCTAGACAATGTGGAGGAGCGCATTGTTAAGGAAGAAGAGAATCGTGAAGAGGCAATGAGGCTGGTATGCGATGAGCAAAATAAGTTGAAGAATGAATTTTCAGGGATTAAACAGGAATTTTGGCAAGTTCAAGGTGAGGTCATGTGTTGCAAAAAGACAGTTGAACAACAATGGATAGAGGTCAATCAGCGAGTTGACGTGGTACAAAACAAAATCGAATGCTGTGCCGGCAACAATTTAGTACCGTCCGGTCAAATAAAACTACCGGAAGTAAGTTTTGTTCCAGGGGGCGAGATTCATCCGCACATTTTTGTAGAGATTTACAGAAACGCACTACCGAAACACTGGAGTGATGAGGAAAAAATTAGATATGTAAAGATGATGATGAAAGACGAAGCATTGGAATGGTCGTGTGGAGTAGCCGAGAGCAGTATTAGCTACGGAGAATTTCTGCGAAGTTTTTTGAAGAGGTACTGGTCGGAGGAAAGGCAGAGACGTGTGAAACAAGAATTTAGGAACAGCTGTCCATACAAAAGGCAATTTGGTAGCCTTCGCGAATATTGCGAAAAATTGATGAAAGGACTGAAATACTTGTCAAACCCAATAGAAGAAGACGAGAAAATAGAAATTTTGGAGAGAAAGATGCCGCGTTGGGTGCAGGAAAGGATGTTGCTTACGCGATGGAATAATCTCCAAGAATTTTTAGAAGGAGTGGACAAGATAGACAAATGGGACGATAGGAGTGTGAGAGATCAAAATTTTACCGGAAGTTCGTATGGTGGAAAAGAGCAATCGGGACAAGTATATCGGGAAAAGGATGGAAAGAGAGATGATAGAGAAGCGAGACCGGCACAAGAATGGAAAGGAAAGCCTACACAATATAAACAATGGAGCGATCGAAACGCTAGAGAATGGAAAGCTTTCAACAATGGAAGTAGAGGGATGGAGCGAGTAGAAAGCGGAAAGCAGAGTGACGAAAAATGCAACCAGGGAAATTAGAAAGGGCTTGTGAAGAGGTCCGTTCCCAGGCCGATGAAAGAAGAGGACCAAGAAATTTTAAAGAATATAGATGTATGTTCATGAGAGTAAACAAAGAAGAAGCAGTAAAACATAGGAAGACCGTTCTAGAAGATGTTGAAAACATTTCCAAAGAATAGAGAGAGAGGAGAGCAATCAGAAGACGTCAGTAGAGAGTGACAATCAAATCAGAAATAATGAAGAAAGGAAGCCATTAATGGATAAAACACTGATGATTGATGAAGTAGATGAATGGGTAAACCAAGCAAGAAGAGCTTGTAAGGAAAAATTAGGAGTGGAAACGGTAGAAGAAGAAGATGAGGAAGACCTCGAAAAACGGTTAGAAGTGGGAAAAGAGCAAGAAGTAACGGTGGAAGACAAAGGTCCGTTAAAATGGTGGAGGTGTTTAGAACAAATTGTGGAAAGTGAACGATTCGACAAGGTTGAAAATGAGGCAATGGAAGGAAGTGAGGTGATTGGTTTAGCAGAAATGGATTATTGGACGAACAAGGACCAGAAGAGTATTGACGAGTTGATAGGGGATGAAGGATATGGAATCAATATCTTGGGAAATGAGGATGAAAATTACGAAGAGCGAAGAGAAGAGGAAGATGAGGAAACAGACGATACGATAGACGATGAAGAGTATGGAGACGAAGAAGAATTCAATGAAGATTATAGTATGGAAGAGGGAGAAAACTTTAACGAAGATTTAAAAAAGAGTTCTGTAGTCGATAGTGACAAGGATGAAGAAAGAGAACTGAAATGCTTTCTAATAAGGAAGGAAGGACCAGGAAGAGGCAAAGATAGTGAAGCAATCAAATTGATGAGGAAGAACAAAGAGCTAATTTACCGAAAGGTGGAAGAAGAGGAAGCAACAAGAGGAAAAGTGAAGATGAAGGACAAAGGATCGACATACAGAGAGGAAGAGGACGCAACAAGAGGAAAAGTGAAGATGAAGGACCGACGTTCTAGGAAGATGGAGTTCGAAGTAGGGGAGCTAGTATTGGTGAGGACTCATGAGCGATCTAGTAGTATAAATGCGGAAATTAAGAAATTTTTTTGATGTATATGAAGGACCGTATAAAATTGTGGGGAGACCTCATCAACATGCATACTATCTCCAGTACCCTAAATCTGGAAAAGTGTTAGGTTTAAGGAACCTGAAAGATTT
Source organism: Vandiemenella viatica (assembly GCA_031002005.1). Classification (NCBI taxonomy): domain Eukaryota; kingdom Metazoa; phylum Arthropoda; class Insecta; order Orthoptera; family Morabidae; genus Vandiemenella; species Vandiemenella viatica. The sequence continues at coordinate 5,511,096 of JARYHS010009186.1, read as the reverse complement.
GAAACTGTACATCGAGTGAATGAGAGGATGAAAGTTGCAGAGAGTGAATGTAAATATTGTGAACTAAGAGAAAGAGATCAACAAAATTTGTGGGGAAAATTTTGATGACAAGTAGCGGGGGGGATATGTAAGGTGACAAAGTCCCTTACACTTTAAATTTTGTGAATAAATTTTGTTAAAAGTTAATTAAATATTAGTTGTGTTGTGTTGTGAATACAAATGTGTTAATTTGTTATGAAAAAATGATAAAGATAAACGTATATTTAAGTACCAGAATATCTATGGACAATGATTATCTATGATAATGTATATCTTTGGAGAAAAAGAAAATATGGCAAGGGTATGGATGAGAATAAAATATATCTGGTAAGTTGTTGAGTAAAAAAGGAATGTAAGAAGTGTGTTTTGACCCTTGTGAATATAAATAAAAGTGTTTTTTCGAGTGTTACTTCAAAGAATTCGTTGTCTAGATATTTATTATTTGTTTGTTTCTGAACTGTGAATGGAAATAATCAGCCGGTTTCAGCAGCTTAGATTACAGCTTGAAGACGGGCAGATTACATTTACCTAAACCTAAATACAGGAAGAGGGGATCTTACAGTGTGGGTGAAGTGACTTAGCAGTTACCTCCATACGCGGCAAAAAACCACAAACAGAGGTGTAGTGAATGGCTGGTGGAATGGAATGAAATTTTTCCTTTGCGGTCATATATCACATTCTATTAGTTGAGTGATGTTCTAAGTTGGAACAGCATGACCAAGGTGCTGGTAGGAGCCTTACAGACGTTGGAAACCATTACGTCCTGCAGTTATATTATTGGAAAAAAGTAAGTTGGTCATCTATGGGATGAAGATAAATGCAAAGAAGAGTCAGCTTATTAGATACACAAATAATAAACTAAAGGTTGATTATGATTATAAGGTGGGGAAAGAATTGCTTGTTGAAGACTTGAAATGTAAATATATTGGCATCACATTTGATAACAAGCTTAACTGGGTTGGACGCATTGGACAAGTGGCAGGGAAAGGTTTCAGAATTCTGCAGTTGTTGGAGAGAGTGATGAAGGGGTGTACGAGGAAGTAAAGGAATTAGGTTACAAAACTTTGGTCAGACCATTGCTTGAATATGGTAGTGTAGTATAGGACCCACGTTTTGACTATCAAATACAGGAGTTGGAGAGGGTACAAAGAAGGGCTGCTAGATTTGTTTCTGGAAATTATGGCAGAATGTAATCAGTAACAGATATGATAAAGGAGCTGGAATGGGATTCATTGCAAGACAGTACGATGGTGAAGAGGATAATGGGAGTGTACAAGGCGTATACTGGTGATGAGGCTTGGAAAGATATTGGTGTAAGAATGACAAGTAACGCATGGAAGGGGAAAGAAGACCATGACCACAGGCTGGCACTGGATTTCATACACAAGGGTGTAGGAAGATTCTCTTTTTTAGGTAAGGGTATTAGGGATTGGAATAAGTTACCAAGGGAAATTCCTAACATAGGTCGCAAGGATATATTTTGCTGACGTTGTGTTGTTACCAAATAGAGTAGAGCGTCGACAAACCGAACTAATTGGGGAGCGTCCATAAACCACGTGGATCCATTTTGGCCTCCTGTGAATCCCCCCTCCCTCCCACGTAGGCCGACGTGTCTTTTGCCTCTACCCCCCCCCCTCCCCGCCCTGTAGTAGCACGTAGCTTTTTTCCTTTTTGACTCCAGAAGACATTTTGTACTGTTTTCTATTGTCAGAATATTGTAAATTACATATAGAGATAATTAAATGAAGGAAATGAGTATTCACAACCTGCATAAAGTGACTAACTGATACAGGGAAGCATTTGCATAAATCTGTCATACATCTTTAGTTTACAGAGAGGTGACTTATATTACAGAACTCATAACAATACATATGATAGACTGCTTGTTTATTACACTTGAAGGCAGATGAGAATATACACGTTACATCATAGACTGACTTGAGCATCTCTAATAGATGCATAGAAGGTTACTAGTGGTTCGCTATGCTGATTGGCTAATATTAACGTACTACACCATTGGTGATAGACTAAGAGCTAGGCAAGGTAAAAAGTATTTGAAATAAGTGACTATTCGGCAGATGCGCTGAGCTCCTAACTTGGAGGTTTAACATAAGGTAGGCAGGCAGACAGTGGATCAAGTAAGCTTTCGTAACGGTCAAGTGACGGTCGCTGCTGGGTGCTCTTGATGATCCTGAAGTACAGTGCACGGCGAGCACATGGGGTTCAAAGGTTCTTCTGCTCAGTGCTCTAAGAAAAGCGTTGTTGTAACTGGCTGGGGGGCGGAGTTATAGGTGAAGAGTGGGGACTCCATAGTGTTAGCGGTTTCCGAGCTGACATAAACTTCCCAAGGGCCAAGCTATGTTACAGGTCTCGGAAGCTTGCGATAAGAGTTGGCGGTCGTCAGCATCGTGCTGTATTACAGGCGTGCGGACGTGGACTCCCTCCGTTACTGCGTCTGGTCTTGGAATGAGTCACAAATGATAACGTTTCCGTCTGTGCAAGATGAAAAGCAAAGATGAATTGAGTAAAGACTTCAAAACTACTCCCTTATCCCTTGAAGGGTTGAAATAAGTGAATACGCGACGTTTCCTCTAGAAGGGCAATTTGTACTGCTCAGATAGCATTTATTGCCCTGGCACTGTAGATAACCGATGAATTCTAAACTATGACTCCATATGGACAAAGAAATGAAAGAAGTATGTCCTATTTCCTAACAGTGATATCAATCCCTTAAGTGATAGACAAAAACTGGATAAAAACTAAATTTGAAAAAATTGAGAGTCGTCACATTTAAATATCTGGAAGAATGGATCCAATCCAATGGGCTAGATAATGGAACGATTAAAGCAATAGCTAGAACTAACACATAGGCCAGGTCAAAACATATACAACAAGAAATCGATCTACTGGAGAGCAAAGATTTGACATAATACAGTAGGTTTCATCTCAGAATGAAAAATAAAGATTGACGAGTTGGAGAAAGAAGAGAGGAAAATCTAAGAACCAAGAAAGGGAAAAGATGGTACTTTTGAGAAGACGAAACTATATGCAGAAAAAATTAGAGGGACAATGTACAAGAGAAGGCTGAAATGTTATGGACATCTTATGAGAATGGGTGACAGTAGGTTGACACAAACAATTTTCAACTATATGACTAAATCAAAGGCGACAACAAAATGGGTTGAGCAAAAATGTTTTGGAAAATCCCTCATGACAAAATAAGGAATTAAACAGTGTTTCAAACTAAAACTGATAAATTCAGTGGGTTTGAGGAATAGTGTATCTTAGGCCAAGATCACCTGGTCTGAATAAAGAAGGAGGAAATTCTGGGAAGAGAAGAAAGGGCGAACCAGTAAACCGGTTGCTTCCTGTGGACCATAGTAGGGCAAAATCGAAGCAAGACGAAGATAGACAATTTACCACAAATGATAAAAGAATTTAAAATTAAAATTAATAAATTACAATAGTTGGTAGGCGGGGAAATCACGCTCAAAGAATTGAAAATTTAAAAAAGAATAAAGGAAAATAGGTGTGTGGGGAAATTGCCGCCGGAGCATTTGCTCTATGACAGTTAAATTAAACTTGTAACTGCTACTAGTATCAAAGCAGAAATTATTTCCTGTTTTACTACTTCTTCGTCAGCTGGAAGATTGGTTAAACGTTATGGTCATTTGAGGTTGAATAATTATGATAGTGCATGGGACTGGAAAAACATGTAACCGAGTCATCTTTTAACGCTCTGGCCCAACCTTCTGGAGGATACGGGTTCGAATCCCAGATTTCGGTTTTTCTTGGTTTCGCGAAATTACTCTAGGAAAATGCCGCTATATTTCCTTCAAAAGTTTTTCCTTCTTTCTTTCCGAATCTCTCGCCTTCTAATGAACCCGGTGTTAACTAGTCATAAAGCCCTAAAAGAAACATATTTCGTATTGACGTCACACATTTCTACATGAGTTCTACTGTGTCATAACACATGTTATATCTTTAGACCTTGTGAGCGCATATTAGGTTAAAATTTGCTACAGCAGGTATTATCGGCTCTAATTAATAATTTCATTCAAAAATTAACAACACTTGTGTTTGGTGTATGTGTATGTGTAAAACGAATAAAAAAGAATAAATGTTGTCTATTTACAGTGAGAAAAAAACTATCTGAGTTCATGACAATTCCTGCCGTACCAAGCTGTTTGTGGCATGTTGGTGGACGTGTTTAGCAGCTCGCCTTGAACGCTGCCTTGGTACCCAGTCGATACGACCGCTCCTGATGGCGATAACAACACTCACTTCCTGTAAGATAGCCGTCGATCTTTTTCTCATTAATATTTGTATTTTAGCTTTATTCCATAGAAATACTGAGATTTTTCAAAGATTTAAAAGGCAGTTTATTCCAGAAATACACTACTTAGATAATGTGTGACATCATAAGTACTTAACATGCTGCATACATGTTATGTACTGAGAAGAAAGGAGAGACTTGTTATCACTAATGATCATGGAACACGTCATTAACAACTGCCTGACGTAGTTAATGCAGAACGGGAAGGGAATACACGGCTTTCGACGGCCATGTGGCTCTTTCTTTTATATTATTTTTGTTAATTTTATAATGTTATACATTAATAAAAACAAATAATTATTGAGAACTGATTATCGAAAAGTGATTATCAATAGCTTGTAACAGCCCTCATACCTGAATTTTGAATAGCATTGTACTGTATGAAGTATTTGTAGTGAGCTAAAGTTTGCTTGAAAGTGATTTGATATGTTTATTTTGTAAATTCTTGTAAATCAGTGTATATAGAAAATCATTTAAAGTCCATTTAATATGTTTAAGAACCGAATGGTGCAAGAGAGGACAATTTTCTACCGTTTGAAAGGATTTCTGTAAATAATTTTGTATTTAAGTATCTCTAATTACCATTTCTGATCATTTTGTAATGTTGTTAATTAATTTCGATTGTTTTTAATATGTTTGATTGTTTGAGTGATTGTTAATTATCGAGAAATATCGGGCGGATGCCTTTGAAGAATCCTCGTAATTTCGATAGAGACTATATAAACAGATCGCCTGGACAGAGAAGTAAGTAAGCAAGTAAGTTAGTTAGTTAGTGAGTTGACATCATTCAGTGTTACAGAGAGATTATCTTTGCGACTATTCAGAAGTGCATCTCTGTATTGTATCTATGCTTGTGAATATCGCTGACTTGTTGTTTTGATCAAAATAAACAAACATCTTCAACATAAATTTTCTTTGGTGGACTTTTTAATTAATTAATCAGTAATTAAACCACCGAAGAACTTTAATAAGCTGCTTATCAAAGGTCGCATTGTTGATCAGTTGTTAGCATTCGACCACCAGTTTAGACGTCATGGAAAATGCCAAGAAAACATTTTGTAACAACCACTCAGACGATACACATCGTGCTGCGTGATACTGCTAGTGAGACAAGTGATGTCAACAAATCAGCTATTCATATAATATAAAGGTAAGTAATTTATTTAATAAATACATAAATGTTTTTGAATTTATCAGACAATACTGGAATTATTTATACTATATTTTATAAAGGCGGCGAAAAGTCTAGCGCCGGCCTTGAAAGTAACACGACCTACATTACGGCAAATTAAGAACTTAGTTAAGACTGATGTGCAAAAATCAGTCGATCATATTACTCAAATTTTTCCATATAGTAATATTTCCAAAAATGTTCTTTTCAATGAAGTTTCATTATTTAAAAAAATATATTGACAAGAAAAAGGTTAAATCTTGGTCTTCATCAAAAGTCACAATAGAGAACAAATGGTTAGAAATATTTCATCATTTTGAAAAAAAACCATGTTCCATACAAAAATTGTCATGACACGCTCTGTCCTTACCAGGAACTAATACTGCGACTGAATGCATTTTTTCTGCGGTAAATAAAGTGTGGACATCAGAAAAGTCACAATTAAGTGCTGAGACTTTGAAAGCCATATTATGTGTTTAATATAACTTAACAAAGTCTTGTGAAAAATTTAATGAGCTTTATACAATGATAGCAATCTACTGAAAAAAATTCACTCAAATCAGAAATAGGCCAAAGAATAAAATAATACTATACATATTTTTTTTAATGTATTACATTTGTAAAGTGTACTTATGTTGAAATTTAAAAAAAAATATTACAATACTATTTTTGCGTTCTATATAAATTTTTGTTGCTCCATATATACCAACATTTTAATTAAGAACAGACCCCGCACCCCGCCCCCCGCCCCCCCTCGACAATAGTGTTCCACTTTACCAATGTTAATATCTGATCACTTTAATAAAATTCTTGGGTTCTGTGATAATTTCTATCGATTCCCTTATTTTCAGTTCTAGGAAACCGGTAAAGTTGCAGTTTACTCACCAGACACTTTTATCGCGACTGAGTGTACTCCAGCGATGTGCCTTGTAAGCAACCAGAGAAATTTGTTTTTATTATATCGTAAACAGTAATAGTTATTTTCAATACTACGAGGTAGCATTTCTAAGCGGAGTATTTCAATGTAATCGGACTAAATACACTCCTGGAAATTGAAATAAGAACACATTGACGCCGGTGTGTAAGACCTACCATACTTGCTCCGGACACTACGAGAGGGCTGTACAAGCAATGATCAAACGCACGGCACAGCGGACACACCAGGAACAGCAGTGTTGGCCTCGGAGGGCGCTAGCTGCGCAGCGGTTGGGCACCGCCGCAGTCAGTGTCAGCCAGTTTTCCGTGGCATACGGAGCTCCATCTCAGTCTTTAACACTGGTAGCATGCCGCGACAGCGTGTACGTGAACCGTATGTGCAGTTGACGGACTTTGAGCGAGGGCATATAGTGGGCATGCGGGAGGCCGGGTGGACGTACCGCCGAATTGCTCAACATGTGGGGCGCGAGGTCTCCACAGTACATCGATGTTGTCGCCAGTGGTCGGCGGAAGGTGCACGTGCCCGTCGACCTGGGTCCGGACACCAGCGACGCACGCCAAGACCGTCGCATCCTACGCAGTGCCGTAGGGGACCGCACCGCCACTTCCCGGCAAATTAGGGACACTGTTGCTCCTAGGGTATCAGAGAGGACCATTCGCAACCGTCTCCATGAAGCTGGGCTACGGTCCCGCGCACCGTTAGGTCGTCTTCCGCTCACGCCCCAACATCATGCAGCCCGCCTCCAGTGGTGTCGCGACAGGCGTGAATGGAGGGACGAATGGAGACGTGTCGTCTTCAGTGATGATAGTCGCTTCTGTCTTGGTGCCAATGATGGTCGTATGCGTGTTTGGCGCCGTGCAGGTGAGCGCCACAATCAGGACTGTATACGACCGAGGCACACAGGGCCAACACCCGGCATCATGGTGTGGGGAGCGATCTCCTACACTGGCCGTACACCTCTGGTGATCGTCGAGGGGACACTGAACAGTGCACGGTACATTCAAACCGTCATCGAACCCATCGTTCTACCATTCCTAGACCGGCAAGGGAACATGCTGTTCCAACAGGACAATGCACGTCCACATGTATCCCGTGCCACCCAACGTGCTCTAGAAGGTGTAAGTCAACTACCCTGGCCAGCGAGATCTCCGGATCTGTCCCCCATTGAGCATGTTTGGGACTGGATGAAACGTCGTCTCACGCGGTCTGTACGTCCAGCATGAACGCTGGTCCAGCTGAGGCGCCAGGTGGAAATGGCTTGGCATGCCATTCCACAGGACTACATCCAGCACCTCTACGATCGTCTCCATGGGAGAATTGCAGCCTGCATTGCTGCGAAAGGAGGATATACACGGTACTAGTGCCGACATTGTGCATGCTCTGTTGCCTGTGGCTATGTGCCTATGGTTCTGTCTGACCGAGCGTGGTGGTGTAACGGATAGCGTTCTGGCCTCGCATTCGGGAGGACGGCGGTTCGAATCCCCGTCCGGGCATCCAGATTTGGGTTTTCCATGGTTTCCCCAAATCACTCCAGGTGAATGCCGGGATGCTTCCTTCAAAAGGCCATGGCCGAATTCCTTCCCATTCCTTGCCCCCATCCTTTCCCGTCTCTAAAGACCACGTTGTTAAAAAGGGACGTTAAACTGTTACAAAAAAAAAAAAAAAAAAAAAAAAAAAAGGTTCTGTCTGTGTGATAATGTGTTGTATCTGACCCCAGGAATGTGTATATAAAGTTTCCCATTCCTGGGACAATGAATTCACGGTGTTCTTATTTCAGTTTCCAGGAGTGTAATTAAAAAGTGAACTTTAAATTAAAATACACGAATATATACAACGGCGGATGAAATAATTAGTAATTTACATTAGGTAGGGTTATGAATGTATTCACAAATCACTCCAGGCAAATGCCGGGATGTTTCCTTCAAAAGGCCATGGCCGAATTCCTTCCCATTCCTTGCCCCCCATCCTTTCCCGTCTTTAAAGACCTCGCTGTTAGAGAGACGTTAAGCAGATAAAAAAAATGAATGTATTTGATGAAACTATTACTTTCGTTATGCACGATAATAGCTTCTGAAATAGCCGCCAGTTAGTAGTATTAGCATTTCAAAGCGGTATGTATGAATATAACTGCACGCAAACAGTTTGCAGGAAGTTTTGAACAAATATAATTAAACACATAACGTTAAATTTAAAAAGAAAAGTTTATAATCCGGTGCATGAAGCAATTATTAATTTTTTTGAAACGTTAATAAGTTCTTAGTCATCGCAGTAGTGGATAAAGAATAGGATAAAGAGTACCTTAGAAATTCTGTGCTGTATACTCTATTCATTGCAGCCTGGACCAAAGTGAAACGTAACCACAGCACACAGTATTGTGGATTCTCAATATTAAAGTCATATCTATTTCCATTAATGTGGTCCAGGCTGCATTACAACCTGAACGCAAACGGTTATTGCCGAAATCATATTTTATAAATATATCCTTAGTGTTTAGGTCGTAAGGCAGCCAGGGCCAAAGTAAAACGTAACCACAGCACACAATATTGTGGATTCGGAATATTCAAATCGTATCTATCTTCATTATTGTGGTCCAGGCTGCATTACAACCTAAACGCAAACGGTTATTGACGAAATCATATTTTATAAATATGTCGTTAGTGTTTAGGTCGTAATGCAGCCTGTACACACACGATAGGTGGATGCGATACTACTATGAAAACAGCAATTTATCGTCTTTATTGTGGTCCAGGATTCACTACAACAATGCGGTTGCACTCAATAACTTTAGAATGACTACAATTTGCTTTCTGTGTATAATTTTTGGCTTTTAAAAGAGTCTTATGCCTCTAAAAAATAGCGTTTCAGCTCCGAAATGAGTTGTTCGCGTATTTTACTGATTAGGGCACAAATTTCTTACTCTCCATTCGGTAATATCAAAATAGGTACGTTTTCTCAATATGTCTTCTTTCATCAACGCATCGTTCCAGCCATTTCCAAATTCCATCACTATTCACGGGATTCTACGATAACGGTGGCGCCGCAATTTGATGATGGATTCGTATGTAATTCGACGAGACAAATTGAAAAAGTGAAAAAAAAAATTGTGATTGGAAGTCATCTCTATATTTGAGCTGACTTCAGAAATTTTTCATTTTTTCCCTATCAATTTTTGTATGACCATATAAATTTCGTATAATTGGAGTCTAGACTGCCTGAGCCCTTCCATATTAATAGGCTAGTTATGTAAATAATTTTGCTCGTAGTGACGTTTGTGATTATACAATAAGTGCCAAATTTACAACGTTCTTCTTTTGTAAATTACTAGATAACCGTTATAAAAAACCCTATCCCCTATGTTTACTATATAATAAAAATGGATCGCTTTTTTGTTCAGATAAATTAACTACGATATTAATTAAAATTGATCCATATAAGTTTTCACAAAAAATAAATTAACTACGATATTAATTACAATTAATCCATATAAGTTTTCGCTATTTCGAAATGTCTCTTGTTGCTTACCAGGCACACTCAGTAGCGATAAAAGTGTCTTTCGGTTGTGCTAATACTTCTGTCTTCGTCCATTGAATTTTATGATCTTCTTCTAACTGATGTTCAGCTACAGCTGATTTTGTTGTTCGAACGAGTCTTGCGTGATGACAATGTTCTTTTACTTTTACAGTAACTGCTCGGGAAGTTTCGCCAAAATACACCTTTCCACAAACGCAGGGTATCATGTATACTCAACTTGCTTGTAATGGTGGTCTTCGATCTATCGCTGATCTTAAAATGTCTCTTAGTTTGTTCTTAATATTTAACTGGTCTTTAAGTGGAATATTTGACTCTCTACATTTGATTTTCCAAAGCCAAAAACCTCTCCCCCTTTACACCCTCCCTTCTTAAATCCCAATGTTCTTTACACAAACTAACAGTTTTTATTAGATTTGGATGAAATTTTGCATATGTATACATTAAAACAAACAGAAAAATAGTGTCTATATTCGGTTTACAAAAAACCGTCCACACACACACAGCCACCAGTCTCTGCCATTTCTTCAATTGGCAGTGTTTTATGGGAGTTGTTATCCTAGGATATTTTCTCCAATTAACAAGGTTGGTCAATTCTTCTGAGTTGGTTGGTCTTTATGTTGGTGCATTAGTTTATTAAACTCAATGGTCTTTTATGTCGGTCTGCTGAAATGTCATACTGGCCAATGTTTTTGACCATTAGATTTTTTTACTTCTGGGAGCTTTTGTAGAAAGATTTTGCCAGCAGCCTGAATCTATCCAGGAGCATAGGCAGTGTAGTAGCCTCGTGTAGGGAATCGGTCGGGAAATGACGTGGGGCTCTCTTCAATGCCCGATTTTGAATGACTTGTAGCTTTTGTATTTGATGATTTGCGGCGTATGCCCCTACAGGATATGCATATTCCATAATTGGACGGAAAAGGGTAGTATAGATTTTTAATTTAATTTAATTTAATTGCAATGGAGCACAGGCTCCGGTGGCAATTTCCCTACACAGCTATCTTCCCCCTATCCTGCACCCACCTACATTTGCCCTCTACAAATTTTATCTTTAAATTCCTTCAAAGTTTTCGGTAAATTATTCATCGTTTCTCTTGGTAACTCATTCCAATCCCTGACACCCTTACCTAAAAAAGAAAATCTTCCCACACCCTTGTGCCTGAAATCGAGTGCCAGCTTGTGGTCATGGTCATCTTTTCCCTTCCATGCACTACTTTTCATACCTATTGCAATATCTTTCCATGCCTCATCACCAGTATATGCCCTGTACACTCCCATGACCCTCCTCATCCTCCTCCTGTCTTGCAATGAATCCCATTCCAGCTCCTTTATCATATCCGTCACTGATTGCATTCTGCGATAATTTTGATTCCAATAGTTGGAGGTAGTCGCCTATTAAAACTGATGAGTGGGTAGAGTTGCTGTAATCTCGCACTCGCTCGGCATCTGACTTCCTCTATGTGCACGTGCCACGTTAATCTCCTATCCAGTGTGACCCCTAGATAGTGAACAGTTGTAGACCAGGGGATGTCCTTGCCATTGAGGTGTAATAGAGGATGTGGTATCACCGGTAGCGCTGGGTCGCATCTTCGCGTAAGCTTAATAACTTGCGTTTTAGCAGGATTTATTTCTATTCTCCACCTCCTAGCCCAAGCAAGAGTTTTCTGTAGGACTTCCTGGAGACGTCGGGTTACAATAGCTCTGCTTCTGCTGAGAGAGAAGTATGCGGTGTCATCTGCGTAGGTCGCAATCTCTACACCGGGGTTATTAGGCACGTCAGCAGTGTACAATGTGTAAAGTACTGGTCCGAGAACCGACCCTTTGGGGACACCGGCCCGGATCCGTCTTCTAGTGGAGAAAGCATTGTTGACGCGGACACTGAATGTGCGGCCGGTGAGGTAGCTTCTAATAAGTTTCACATACGGGCCTGGGAACCCCTGCTCTTAGAGCTTGAGCAGGAGTCCCGAGTGCCATACCGAGTCGAATGCTCTGGAGATGTCAAGTATCACCAACCCGCAGTATTCCTTGAAATTAAAGGCTCTGGTGCAGCGGTTCCCAACCTTTATTGCTACACGACCCACTTTTAAGTAAAAAAAAAAATTTCGTGACCCACCTAATATGAGAGTCTATCTAATATCAGAATGGGAAATGTTGTATGACCTCGATACGCTATCGACTAACCTATCCAACTAAAAGGCAATTTTTAGCACAAATGAAATACTATCAACTAAAACAAGGATTGATAATAAATAAAACATATTATAGACCGGGAGGCGGCTGTACAGACCATCACCTCATCAAGTTTACTGCTGAAATTCCACGATCAGCATATTAAAATGAGACTGGTTTGCCAAGTCACTTTTTGGTGGAAACTAGCTGCAGACCTGATTTTAGTTGTTGATAGGTAGTTTAATCATTGTGTTTTACTGCATCCAAATGTTTGAAAATATGGAAGACTGGGAGTAGGAAAACGGAATTGTAAACATACCAGTCAACCTCTAAAATGGGTTTGGTAGGTGTTTCCCACCAAGATATGACTTGGCACATCCGTGTCATTTTAATTTGCAAATCGAGCTTTAACTAATCCTGGAATTTCAGCCGTCAACTCGATGAGGCGATGCTTTGTGCAGACTCCTCCCGCTTTTTTACAAAGATAATGAAAAATATATTTAATTATTGTAAAAAAACAAAATCGGTGAGATTTCTCGCACTAGTGTTTGCTGACGAGGGCATCGATATCAGGGTTAACACTGATTAATTTTAACCTTAAGTCACTTTTTGCGCAGAGTTTAATTCTGTATTTGTTTTTCAAAACCAATAATATATATTTTTGTGGTAAAAACCTAAATTTTTCCGCGACCCACCGAAACAGACGCGCGACCCACCAGTGGGTCACGACCCATAGGTTGGGAACCGCTGAGCTTTCTCGACGACTCTCATGAGCTGCTGAGTAGTGGAGTGGCCTTTTCTGAATCCTAGTTGGTGGTTTGGGATGATACTGTTTGCTTCTATATGGGTGTACAGTCTTTTGAGTAGCAGTCTCTCATACACTTTACTGACAGCTGGAAGGAGGCTAATAGGCCGGTAGTGTTGAGGGCAGAGTGGGTCCTTACCGCTCTTGTGTATACCGACCACTTCTGCGTGCTTCCAGTTTCGTGGGTATTGTTGCAGTCTTAGAATTTTATTGAAGATCGTTGCCAGGTATGTTATCGCCTCAGGTGGTAATTTGCGGAGGAGAAGGTTGTTAACCTTGTCCCGTCCCGGAGTCTTGCGAGGGGGAAGTTTAGAAACACAGCTGGCTACTTCCTCAGCAGTGATTGGCTCAATTTCAAACTCGTCCTCCGCATTAAGAAATACTTGTAATCTACGGCGCTCTGTATTCAGATGGCGATGATTCACGTTGGTTTGCGCTGTAAATGTGTCTGCTTTACGTATGTAAACTCGCTTAGAAATAAATAAATAAATAAATAAGCATTGCATACCCTCTAATTCTTTTTAAATCACTATAGCTTACCTACATAAGAAATTTTATCCTCCTACGATTGTGTTAACCCGTGCCGAGTAGACCCAAACGTTTACGAAAAATGTTTATTTTGACTATTACCTGACATGTGATCAAATCATTAAACAAACTTCGTATAATTCTGGGTTAATAATGAAATCCAGACAAGAGGTTTTAGTAAGACAGGGGTATTAAAATTATGAGTTGTATTTTCTTTTTATGGTCTCTTTATTACAGTGCGGGTACAATTTTCCGTGTTTTGCGTGAAAATTGTTTCTGTTGTTTATCTGCTGTAAATAATTAAACCATGAAACTCCTGCGTAAATTTTACAGTTCTCTCAGCTATGTCGTTCAGCTAAAATACCTTTGTATTAGCCTGTCTACAAACCGTAATTTCTTCCAATGAAGAAACGCTTTCCTGAAGAACACTGCTTTAAATTTCAACCGAAAAAACAAATGTTTGCTCTTCACGGGTACAAATTCATAGTGGTTTTCTCTAAAAGAAAATATAGGTAAGCATTAATCAAGGTGCAAAATAATGTACATACAAAACAGCTAATTTTACGTACAGTACAAAATAGAGCTGGATATTTCTAACAACAAAGCAGTGTACCTTTCTACAAAGTCAGATGTACTCTCCCTTTCTAAATTACGTACAATTTTGCGTTTCTCAATCAATTTAAGATGAAAATTTAGGAAATGGATGTTGAGTGAATAAATGGCTCTTACCATACATAAAGCTTGATACCTTTATCTCCATCCAAAATATAACTCATAGATCAATTAGTTCTTTGTAGTCGTCTCTCAAGAAGGATTTTTAATTCAGCCAAACAGAAATATAACAATTACTCAATTTGTATGTCATTGAAATGTTTTTTCAGAGTACTTATATTAAGTTGATGCCGTCATACAAAAAGTAACAACTTTCTTTCTATATTTTGCTCCAGAAGTGCCCAGGCACCACTGAGAGGACCTAATTTAGATACAGCTGTTCGCAGCTCACTACCTTCGCTTTATCACCTATTCAGAACATTTAGAACAATTTAATCTCGGTCTTTATCACAAGAAGTTGTTCCCTATAACTAAATGTAATTATGAGATAGATTGGCAATCGTTCTTCTTTGGAACACCTTGCCATGCCACTGAATGGTCACTACTTGGAACACATCACATTAAAATCAGTTATTATAGCTTCTGCTCATTCCTGCCTCTTTTGTGTCCTCATTCGTTGAACGGAAGACTTGTTAAAAGAAAACTCATCAGTGATAAGTCTAAGTGCCTTCACGATAACTTGAAGAACATAAACTGAGTCTCTTACACTTAACTGGTATCTATCCAAGGCAGCTATTAATTTAGGTTTAATGATATCTTTTCTTCTGCTCTTTGCAGCGGTACGTGATTGTATTATTTCGCGTGAGATTGTTAAATGCTCTTCCTGATGTTCTAAGGAACTAAAAAATGTGTAGTTGAATTATTCAGATAGCATCAACAAATGATAGGACTCTGGAAAGCTTGGCTATTGGCAGAACAACATATATTTAAGTATTTTTATCTTTATTTATTTTCATTTGTTTTACTCTTTCTTCTTTTTCAGCTAGTTTTCCACACATACCAAGTAACTTGGACTCCCTGGCTCTCTCTGTCACTGTAAGATTTTTTACCCTCCTTTGTTTACATTCTTTAGAGGGCTTAAGCGTGTACAATACCATAAACATCATCCAATTCACGTTGCAAATCCTCTTCCATTCACGTTGCAAACATCCAGAGACTTGCTTGCAGTCTTTTTGAACTGTCTCCATAATATTCCCCAGCAGGGCTGGTTTAAGGCTACCACGAGATCTGCAGTCGCGGGGGGCCTCAAACTTGAGGGGGCCCCGCCACGATCCCCTTCAAACGAACAATTTTCCTGCTAAAATAAGTAATCTACAAATTTAGAATGTTAACAAGCTGTGTTCACAATAGACGATTCCGAGGCGTGGAGTTCCACGAGAAATACTTCATCAGATTCAGTATTGAGAAAGTCGTATCGTATTATTACAATAGGCCTATACATTTAAAGGCGTGTATTGCTCTGAACCTGTTTCAGCAATTTAAATGTAATTTCGTTCGAATAAACTCATTCATCTTTTGACATTTCATATAAAAAGTTATTGAATTAAAATGTGTATGCCTGCTCACGTGGCTCCAGCCCCAAAAACATATATGTATTTCAAATAAAACCAAGAAAAGAAATGTCGTATACAAAAAGTGTGTTATAAATATAATAACTATAAAATTGAATACAAAAACAATTTCATTTGACACAATGGGCTGCAGGGCTTATCCAGAAATGAATGTGACATTAGTTGGGAGATCCATATGTGATGCATTGATAAAACACCAAAGACTAAGCGAAGTTGGTCCCGTTCAGCTAATACTCAATAAACTGCTGGCCGGTTGTACACAGATTTATAAAAACCTCAGTCCGTCTCTTTAATCGTTGTTTGAGCTCTATACACAGTTTATATTGTATATATATATATATATATATTTGTGTGTGTGTGTACAAACTCACGAAAATTATCAAAAGTGTAGGCAAAAGTACATCTAGAAAAGAAGTAGGGAGCCCCGAAAGCAAACTTCGCAGGGGGCCCCAAAATTCCTTAAGCCAGTCCTGTTCCCCAGAATATAATGCACTGCTGTGCAGCGATATTACGGCTTTCACTTTTTTTTTGCTGTCGTCAGTCTTTCGACTGGGTTGATGCAATTCTCTATCCCTTCCTATCCTGTGCTAACCTCTTCATTTCTACATACCCCTTACAGCCCTCGTCCTCAATTATCTGCTTCACATATTCTGATCTCTGTCTTCCTCTACAGTTCTTACCTTCGACTGTTCCCTCCAGTAACAAATTAACCAATCCAGCATGTCTCAAAATATGACCTACCAGACGGTCTCTTCTTTCTGTAAGCTTCTTCCACAAACTTCTTTTGTCACCCATCATTTCCAAAACTCATTAATTTCTTACTTTTTCTTCTGTAGCAGCACATTTCAAACGCTTCAATTTTCTTTATTTCCGGTATTCCTAAAGTCCATGTTTCGCTACCACACAAAGATTTTTAAAAAGTTCTTTCTAATTCCTAGATCAATATTTGAAACTAAAAGGTTTCTCTTTTTCATGAAGGCTCTTTTTGCTTATACCATCAATTTGCCTTCACGGATATTAAAAATGAAACTGATAGCACTCCTGCAAATTGGTTGTTTGTCTCTCGTAATAAAAAATGTTCTTTCTAGCACTTCGTAATCCTAAAACCATCTATCAGACTATAACAATATGTGACACGTATTCAAGAACTGTAATGACAATAACAATTAACGTGGGCGCGCACCACTGCTCTTGCCTAACTTATATAAAGATGAATTAGAGCAAGTCGGCACAGGTTACAGTTCTCAGAATGGAGTAAAAATTTATTTGTGAATCTTTTAGGGTAAAATGAAAAAAATAGGGCCTATTAGTAACAAAATTTTGTCTTTCAAATATAAGGGACCCCTAATGCCGGTCAAAGTTCGTCAATAATAAAATACGCAGCAAACGAGGTTAAAGCTTATTATATCTGTGTCCATCAGTTAAGTTCATCTTTGTCAAAAAGGGAATTACAAATCAAAATTCAAGCGTTATCAGAGCTTCCATCCGATTGTTCTTCCTTTACACGTGAAGAATAATATCAATATCTATCTTGACCTGTATGTCAAGGACTGGAAAAGTGCGATAGTAGAACCGGTACATAAAGGAGGGGTGAGAAATATAGTCCAAAATTACAGGCCAATCAGTTTGACTTCAGTCGCAGGTGAATTAATGGAAAGATTGGTATGCAACCACATCAGAAATGTATGTGAGGAACGCAAGTGGTTCTCAAATTGGCAACATGGCTTTAGGCAAGGATATTCACGCGAATCTCAGTTGGTGGGATATAATGCAAGATATTTCAGATTAAATAGACAAGGGAGGCCAAATTGATAGTGTAGCACTAGATCTGCCAAAGTCGTTTGACAGAGTGAGCCATAAAATTGTAGTAAATAAGGTAAAAACTATTGGATTGGATAAGAAAATAATTTGCTGGGTAAAAGAATTTTTAAAAGGTAGAAAACAGAAAGTTATGGTGGGAAATGCGGTATCAAAGGTATTGGAAGTAAAGATGGGAGTGCCGCAGGGTAGCGCATTGGGACCATTGCCATTCATTATTTTAATGAATAATTGTATTGATTGATAACTATCTGAAACTACATTGTTTGCAGATGACATAATGCTGTATACAAGGGTCAAAATAGTAGAGAACTGTAAACAGTTGCAGGGTGATTTGGAAAGGATATCTAGTTGGGTTGGTACACATGGGATGAAGATAAATGCGGAGAAGAGTCAGCTTATTAGATACACAAATAAAAAACAAAAGGTTAATTATGAATATAAGGTGGGAAAAGAATTGCTTGCTTAAGACTTGAAATGTAAATATCTTGGCATTACATTTGAGAACAAGCTTAACTGGGCAGGACACATTGGACAGGTGGTAGGAAAAAGTTTCAAAATTCTGCACTTGTTGGAGAGAGTGATGAGGGGATCCACGAGGAAAGTAAAGGAATTTGGTTACAAAACTTTGGTCAGACCATTGCTCGAATATGGTAGTGTAGTATGGGACCCACATTTTGAGTATCAAGTACAGGAATTAGAGGGGGTGCAAAAAAGGGCTGCTAGATTTGTTTCTGGAAATTATCGCAGAATGTAATCAGTGACAGATATGATAAAGGAGCTGGAATGGGATTCAATGCAAGACAGGAGGAGGATGAGGAGGGTCATGGGAGTGTACAGGGCGTATACTGGCGATGAGGCATAGAAAGATATTGCAGTAGGTATGAAAAGTAGTTCATGGAAAGGAAAAGATGACCATGACCACAAACTGGTACTCAATTTCAGGCACAAGGGTGTGGGAAGATTTTCTTTTTTAGGTAACGGTGTCAGGGATTGGAAAGACTTACCAAGGGAAATGATTAATAACTTACCGAAAACGTTAAAAGAATTTAAAGTTAAAATTTGTAGAGGACAAATGTAGTTGGGTGCAGGATAAGGGGAAGATGGGTGTGTACAGGAAATTGCCATTGGAGCGTGTGCTCCATTGCAATTACATTTAATTATATTATATTATAATCCACTCAAAAGGAAATCAATCTTTAAACGAGGAGACATTTGACGAGCAAATTATGCTGCCATCTTGAAACTATTGTCCATTGCTCCCGTAATTTCACGTTTCAAAACTCACGTACTACTATTTCTATTTGGGTCTTTAACAGAAATTGATTTCGGCAGTACAGAGTTCTAACTCAGCTGACTAAACTTCTTATTTCTTCGAAATTTCATTGTCTTGTAACTGTAGTATTTATTACCGATTTCACTTGTGTCTATTTTTAAGACTCATAAAAATTATAAATGAAATCTAATTATACGCCTTTCATTGCATGCTACAGATGTGAGTAAGTGTTCTATTGGAATGCGATAATAATTTCGTGCGGGCTGACAGGGTTTCAGAACGCCCCTATACTAACCAGTAATAGTACCGGGTAAAGGGAACCTATAGTTAAACATTGAATTCGAGTCACGGAAAGATTCTGGAGCACTTCACGTACACAAAGCAAGCTTCACCAGGAGTAAAGGTCGGTGTAAAAATCCTAACCGAGACCGAGATCAAATAGAACTGATCATTAACGTGTCGACTGGTGAAGGTCCCTTTCCCTTCTATTTTCAACTCACGATAAGAATGCTACTTAAAACTTTAATACACAATCTTGATACCTCCAGCTTTATTATTAATCATTATTACTATTCTAATACGGCAATTATTAATGAGTAATGGACCACATGTCCACTCACTGCTGCACATTTACCTTTCATCGTACGTGAGTTAAGCAAGTTTGCTATAAGAACACTTCTCATACAGCAGATCCGGAATTATCGAGACCAGTGTACACTTCTTATTTCCATTTAACCAGGTCGTAAGGAATAATTATTTGGGAAAAACTTCTCACGACGTAAAATATTTTCATGGTATAGAAAATAACTATTAGGTTGGCGTGTATGGTAAAACAGAAACAAGAAAGTATATTTTGCACTTTTTCACTCCCTGCTCACTTATAGCATCTCATTCTGGGGAAAATCTTCACAAACACAGAGGGCATTTAAATAACAAAGGCAGCAGGCTTTATTTGTGCAGAAATCTATTTAGAAATCTAGGTATGCATCCTACTGTCATTTGTAGTGGAAAACCCTGAACACTTCAATCTTAATGCTGACATACATAGCCATAATACTAGGAATAAATATAATATTCACAAGTATTACAAGTCACTTTCAATTGTACATAAAGGGAGCTTACTGGAGCCTCCTTATTCAATTTCTTACCAAAAGGAATAGAATGTTATCTACGAAAACCTAACTAATTTAAGTCCAAACTGAAAGAGTGTTTGCTTCAGAAGCTATTTTACCCTGTAAAAGAATTTTTTTCTTGGAATTTGGTAACTAAGAATGGCTGAGAAATTACTATATATTTGGTGTATGGAAGGGCAAGGTGACAAAGTTGTCTACAATTACTAAAATGATATATTGGATTTCTTTCTATTGAAACTATTGACAAATGAACTACTTACGCTGTGTGAAATATTTACTCATATATAGTAACTAACACGGGATAATGTTTATTTACAAATTACAGTGAAAAATTGCAATACTAACAGGTTTTTATGTAATTAACTGGTGATCAGTTGTTGGTAATATTATTGCTATTGTTAATAACTGGATGTATTGTTCCACATATATAGTAACCAATATGATATAATATGTAGTTGCAGATCACAGTGGAAACTTATTATCCTAAATGGTGTGTAAGAAATTAAATAGTTATTAGACGCTGGTAACAAGTGTATACAATGTTCCATATATGTGTTACCTAAAATGGGAAATTACAAGGGATACTGATTATACTAATGGGCTGTTACGCAGCTGGTAATAAAATTGATATTATTAGTAAGTGTATGTACTGTTCCACATCTCTGAGACTTCTTGCTTGCCTCGCCACACCCCAAACGTTTTCGATAGATCTTGAGTTGATGACTATATTTCTATGGTAGATTTCCGTTAAAACACAGATGCTGTTTACCAAAGCTTGCTTCAAATTTCGATAATTAGGGACCGTGCTCAGACTACGTGGCTCGGTGCAGGGGGGGGCGGGGGGAGGGGTTAGCTTGAAAGCTACGTGGGGGGAGGGGGGTTCCGAGCCAAGCCACATAGCTTTCCTTTCATAACATTTTTCACAGTTATAATGAGGAACAGAACACACAACAACATGTGAATATTTATTTCCATCAGTTAATTATCTCCGTATGTAATTTACAATAGTCCGACAAGAGAAATCAGTACAAAATGTCTTCTGGAATCAAAAGGGAAAAGAGCTACGTGCTACGTGGGGGGGGGGGGGGGGGGGGGGGTAGAGGCAAAAGGGGTACGTGGGAGGGGAGGGGGTTTCACAGGAAGCCAAAATGGAGCTACGTGGTTTATGCACGCTCCCTTACCTGAACCTTTGTGAGAGCGGTATAGTTTGATATTTGTAACAGTGCTCTAAACAAGCCATTACAAAGTAACATGTGATAATAAATTCATCAAATGTTAAGCAGATTACATCAATGTAAATTAATGTTTATTTTTTCTAAGAATATTAATTGTAGCTATCGCTGAATTTTAAAATAAAATCTCTTTTAGTGCTTTAGATTGGGAGGAATTTCGTTCGTAGTGTAAAGTAGTGCATGGAAGCGAAAAGATGACCATGACCACAAGCTGGCACTCGATTTCAGGCACAAGGGTGTGGAAAGATTCTCTTTTTTAGGTACGAGTGTCACGGATTGGAATAAGTTACCAAGGGAAATGATGAATAATTTACCAAAAACGTTGAAAGAATTTAAAGTTAAAATTTGTAGAAGGCAAATGTAGGAGGGTGCAGGAAAGGGGGAAGATGGGTGTGTAGGGAAATTGTCTTCGGAGCGTGTGCTCCATTGCAAATAAATTAAATTAAGTAAATGCTTGAAGAAAGTGACGTCAGCGAGCGATGAAAGAGGCTGCCTAACAAAGGGAGTTACTATTCAGCTGCTATGTAGCGTGCCAATTGTGTTCCCGGCGGAATGAAAATCATGATTACATAAGATCCTCGTGTGAAATGTAAGCAATCGGCATTTCTTGTCTGTTTAAGTTGGAGGGTTAGGCGATTCAAAGAAGATATAATTTAAAATGGAGAGTTTTTTTCAGTTACCACACATAGATTGTTTCGTTTATTGAGAGTACTAACATGGAAACAGAATATCTGTTTTACAAAATATTTGGTCTACTGACAGTCAATAATTTGTCACATACATTGCCTTACAAATCAAAAAGAACCAAAATTGACAATAAATAATAGTTATTTGGCAGGTTCGATTAGGAATTTAATCTCGTCGGGTGAGAAACAGAAAGGAGTTCTGTAACTTCTTTCTGGATGTTAGCCGACATCAACCACAAACATGGAAGGCGAAGAAATGAATGAACTAATAACTACACCAGAATGGATTGGGGAGTGTTTGTATCAGATAGTATGGATGAATAACTTCCTACAATCGGAAGTAAAAGATATAGTATGAAAGAGATTGGTTAGAGCAACATGAAAACTACAACACAAATGAACAAAACAAAACAAAAAATTCAAACCGTAAAAATGGCGATATTAAAAAAAAAAGTAGCAAAGATAGGGCAGGATGAGAAATCATAAATAAGACGCTAGTGTGAATGGCTGAGTGAAGCTAAAAGACGAGCTAAATGAAGACGTTAAACGAACAGAAGACATAAAAAAAAACTACAAGGAAGAAACCAATGCTGGGAGGGTGTCGGGGAGTACCTGTGGTGGATGGCGCCTCATGTGTGGTGGTCGCGGCGTGACGGCGCCTGGCGTCGCGGCGCTCGGGACGCCATGTCTGGTCGGCGCCGGCAGCTCGACTGAGGCCCGACGCCGCCGACGCCCACGCCGTCTCTGACGTCATCAGGCACCTGCCGCAGCGGCGTCCTAGCGTCCACCTCTCCCGTCGCCAAACAGGCAACAAGGCTGCAACTTCTCACATTTCAGACGAAATGCTTGAATCAAAAAAAAAAAAAAAAAAGTGGTGCTATTAATTTGATGGTTGGAAGGATCCTCCCGTAAGTAAGCAAGCAAGCTAAAACATAGTACCCTGTGAGTTCCATACGCTATATTCAATACTTTTATGCCAATTTCTCAAGAGTGTCAAAAAATTTAGCTGCCAACTAAAACCTACACTCAATGAATTTTAATCATTATAAAAAAAGCGTTGTGATTGAGAGCATTGTTCAATTTCCATCATTCCATTGACAACTGCTTGGAAATGCTTCACAATGTTAGTATCTCCGTTTTTCAAAAGTAGAAACAGTCACCATCAAAATACACAGAAGCAGACACCATGCCTTCCCTATTTTGGATGGGGACTGGCACCCTATTGCTTTGATTCTGGAAAAACCCGATGGTCCTAGAATAAAGCTGAGACACCCCACTTTAAAGTTTCCAAGTTTCAGAAGTACACTTCATACGATTTTGCCACCTGTAACAAAATAAACTTTTGATCAAGAATTGTTTTCCTCGTCAGTCCCTGACACTAGCAAGTTATCAAATCGCAAAACTGCTGAGTTTGCAATATGTTTACCATCTAAAATTTACAGTGATTTTAAGAAATATTGTGATACTTCTAGGCTAAGGAGAATGTTAAGTGAGTTTTTTCTTTTATTTAAAAAAAAAAAAAAAAAAAAGAGTGCATCCTTAATATTACACAGTATAAGCGAACCATATTCGTAGAAGTTTTTAAACAATAGAGGATGACAGTGAGTTTAAAAGTCTTACTGAGAAATTTCCTTATGCGAACTAAAATTAAACTCAGTTTCATTTGCAAATATTCTAAAAAAAAAAATCGGTTTATGATAACTGAAATCCATGAATGTAGCGGATACTGATTTTGATGTAGCAGCTTTGTTGTTATCACTGCTTCGATATCATATGAAGTCATTAATTTTGAATTCCCACAAAGAAACCAGAGTTAAACTTACTTTAGTCCTTTGAAACTCCGTGTTATATTCTTGAGTCGTTATTTTAACTGCTCTTAGTCAATTTCATTAATGAATGGATGTGGTACGCAATCAAAATTTTTGATGGCGTTGGTTGTTGATTACATTCATTCGACCCAGGTGTGTTTGTGTAGTAACACTTCGAAATTTCAAAAAAAAAAAAAAAAAAAAAAAAAAAAAAAAAAAAAAAAAGTACTTTCCTTCGAACTAGTCTGTTTTGTTTGTTTTGTTTTGATAACTTCAATTACAAATGGTAAAATTTCCCCTTTGAAATTATAGGAATTTTTTACATACAAGATGTCAACAGAGCTGTCCCATTAACTGCATATGCTAAAAAAAATAGTAAATGCGTATTGCACTTTCCGACGGGAGACCCGAAGAGTAGTTTCAATTTTCAGCGATATGGTCGTCTGCCATGGCAATAATCCTACGGATGAAAATATAAAATTTTGCGTATAATTCGAAATACAGTGCCGGTAGAGCACTTTATTACATGAAATCAAAATTTTTCCTGCTCAGGCCGAAAATCGAATCCAAGAACTCTCAGTGCTCAAGCATACAGCTAGCTGTCGAGAGTTAAAAACTGTAATGGCGAAGCTGGACGATGGCATGACACACCAATTAACACTAATTAACATTAACTAGTTGAAGGCAGATAGTCCGATGACGACAACACACGGTTGCACTACCTCCCCGCGTATTATACTTTAATAAAGAAAAACTGTTCTGAATTACACTTTCTATCTAGCATGACAGGTATCAATACGAAATTAAATTAACCAGTACTTCTATTTGCACAACTTATTTAACACATTTTCACGTATATAAACAGATACAGAATTTACTATAGCCCTGCCTATACAACAACTGGCGTTCTCTTACCGCCGCCATATTCTTCACCACTTCTCCTCTGCTGGTGAGTACAGTACTGCCAGCTATAAATAACTATATTACAATAAAAACGCTTAAATTTAAGCCAATACCTACACATGCTGTGAAAGCCTGCTATACTAATGCATTAATTTACACATTTATTTACAATCTCGTTTTAGCAATGACTGGTGAATGGGGTCTCTTCTGAACTCTTAGGACCACACACACGGGCGAGTCTGCAGGCCAAATGGCCCAGCAACGATCCGAAACTCGTCTTCTATGAGCTCCCAGCAGCGGCGAGGATAACCCTACAGCAAAAATGAAACACCTTATTTTATTCGCGGGAACACGTGCTGTATTCGTACCCAGTCAAATCTGACCAATAAGTTTTGCCTGAATCCTCTTCATAATTTTCAGATAGACACAATTTAATATATATATATGGTTGATACATTCGCTGTAGCGCGTTAATAGTACCCGAACTCTATTTTTAAAAAATATTATATGCATGAACCTACCAGGTAATAGTTTTATTATATCTATAGATTACATTTAATAGGTAGTTTAGAATGTTCAGACAGGAAAGGCGAATCAGTCACTCCGCTCTATCCCCACTCCGCTGCCCCAGCCCCGACAGCCGGAGGGGAAACAGCTGCCGCGCAAGCGCAAAACATCATCACCACGTATGTGGTACAATATGTTGCATCTAATTTGATGATTTCTTCAGTAAAATCAAACATTTTAACTATTTGTCGTGATGAAAATGAGTGAATCGTATTTCATAGAAATTTTGTGTTTACCAATTACAATTTCATATGTTAATAAATATAAAAATTATTTACATATCAATAAATAAAACTTACTGCTTCCAATCATTATTTTTAATTTTAAAAGTTGCGGAAGACATTTCGACCATTAAGTCCAATTTTTAAATGTCTTTCCCAGCGGAATTTAATTCTTTAAAGAGATCGTTTAAATTTTGAAATGAAAGTGATATTTACTCGAAGCGATAGAAATCGTTGATGAGACCACCATTGCGTTTAGAGTGTTGCCAAATAAACTTCCTTGCGTGATTTTGATTTACACACGTCTCGTCAAGGTAGATGACAGGTCGAGGATGTTCCTTCCTTAAATCGTGCTTTTTCTTAAAAATGAGGCCCTTGCTGCAATAATGTCTGTCCTTTCCATCAGAAAACGTCTACCGTCATTACATTTCTGTATATGAAGTCGAGAACTTTTATTAATTTATACACCTCCAGTATAGTTAATTTTCTCTTTCAGCGTTTTATAACGGTGTATTGGAATAAACACGACAATACTACGACAAACGACAATACCTGTAGGCAGTGGTCTGCTCGGAGGGGAAGGCATCTGGAGGGGGTGTTGAGGTGAGACGCGGGGCGAGGGGCACATGACCTTGACGCGCCAGATGAGAGCGAACGTAGTATAATGAATTCATCTGCCCCTCGTTTCCACGCTAGTTCTCTCCTTTTTGTGTTAAAAAAATAAAAAAATAAATAAAAACCTGTGCTTACAGTCAGTTTAACGCCAAAAACCATCCTCAAAGCTCGAAAATATAAGTTTTGATGTGGGCTTTAAATAATAATTACGTTTTTTTTCACGCTGATTTGGATGGTTTAAAGCGACAGTGGCGTAAGACAGTCACATTTTCAAGAAAAAGGCACGGAAACCATGTGTAGATAAATCAATCTCTCAATCTCTTAGTAAAAAATGTGAAGCAAGTCAGACCTTCAACCAGTTTCCAACAGGAGGAACTGGTAATTCTAGTAATGAACGAAACACAACCCTCAGGCCCAGACCTTTAACGAAATTGTATTTTAAAAATTATTTTGTAACAAGCTGGGAGTTGAGTGAATATGATTTTGTATGTTTTTCTCGCAATTAAGTGTGAATTTGTGTAAATGGACTTTGTTTTATGCAAAGAAACTATGTAAATACTATTTAATATGTTCAAGGACAGTACTAAGCACGAAAGTTTGTAATTCTAAGTATTAAGGCGAGCTATGATGTTCGGAGGACAATTTGCGACAATTTTGTATTGATTCTGATTGTTTTTAATGTGATTTTAATTGTTTAAGTATTGTTAGAAATCTAGAGATTCGGTCTTTGAATTATTCTGAAATTTTCTGTAAAGCTTATATAAGCGAGAGGCAGAGACTAGTGTTTAGAGTAGTCGTATAGTAGCATTCAGAGCAGTAGTTTCAAAAAGTTAATTGAATTTTGGTGATGAAAGGTATAATCCCTGGAGCATTCGTTTAAGTTTGGACTTCGATGTCTTAAAATAAAATAAATAAAATTGAAAGTGAATCTTCTGGGACTAGTTATTTCACATTAAAAACGAGATACCTATCAACCTGCTTTTTTTAGCAGCAAAGTGGTTTAAGTCAGACTTCAATCATTGTGTCTGTAAATGCATTCTGGACGCTGACTGATTACTTACTTCCGCGTAGGATTTCAAAGAAATAATGAATTCTGAACAATTAATCCAAGATGCACCACGCCATCTCACTTTATATCAGTTCAATGATAAATACACTAGTGTATATCATACATAGTGGTGTAATTCACTCGGTTATTTTTTATTTATTTTTTTAAAATAAAAACCGCTTTAAGTGCATAATTTTTTCGACAGTACAACGTGACCATTGTAAATATTTTATTCAATTCATGCCTGAGTGTTAAATTTGAGTACAGGTAACATCATCAAAATAAAAATATAACAACATTTATTTTCTGGATTTATTACAATATCTTTTACAATGTGTTAATTTCTACAAAACAAGAAAAAATTACTTACATCACTGTATTTTAACCCTTCCATATGCTTCTGAATATCCCGGTATTTTGTAATTTGTTCGTTCTTACTAATTTTCATCGTTTAAGATAACTTTTAAAGTATTCATGTAATAGGAATTTCTATTCATCTTCAAAATAAAATTATGTGTGAAAGAAATCATTTGAATGGCTACTAACATCTTTTAAAACTTTCCATAACCTGCATACACCCTGATTCGTGTAAATTTGAGGACAACACACCGACCACAAACAAACCTGGTGCCACGCGATTGATGCTGACTTCCTAGTTTGGATTCAGCCTAAACGGAATGGTACTACCATGCTCATATTAAACATACAACCTGAATTGCACATCGCTACATTTCCTCCTGGGACTTATTCAACCCATTATACACATCTACGAAGACAGTACTATACCCTGGAGGTGGTACAGTCTCACGACTATTAAAATTGAGCCACATCCACCTCCCATAAAACGAAATACATTTCCGCTTTTTTGTTTCATAAACCGAAATAGTGATTACATTTCGGCAATAAAAGAGTTATAGGAACATCGAATACGTTTCATTTACTGTTTTAAAGACATTTTACAGTTATTAAGTGTTCACACATAACACGAAAGTTACCAATCTCAAACAAAATGCTGGTTTTTAGCAAGTACTGGATAACAATCAAAATGCAGATTTTATACCCGTCTACAACAACTTAAAATGACTCGAAATTTACGTTAATATTCAACGTTTGCTGTGTATTATAATTTTTGGAAACAGTACAGACTTATCTAAGAGTTCAGTCAAATATATAACACGTAACAAGATTTCGGATTTAATAATTTTGGCAGTGGTCTTGTAAGAATGCTTGCCTGTAAAAGCAATTTTTTTTAGTTCTGTCGTTTCTTGAACATACTTAGCGTGGAACAATAGAAAAGAATCATAACATTAATGTTCTGGCTGACGTGAGACACTGTCAACGCAGCATCGTGAGTAGGATTTGAAAGACACTTTTCTATTAAATTTAACTTCACCGTAAAGATTTCTGTCACTCAACATTCCCCATTTTTTCTAGTGCTCATAACAAAGTCGGGCGATTGATCATTGATGTAATACGTAATGATAACTGTTTAAAATAATCAAGGAACTAAATCAAACTAATGTGTCTATTGTGCGAAAAAGTTTTTTTTAGCTAATGTCCTTATTGTGCGACAACGATAATTTCTAGCCTGTGGTATTGGGAAGCAAATGAGAAATGAAATGGAAAGTGGCTGTTCTTACGAAAAAAATTCTCATCAAAGAAGAACATAAAATTCAAAGCTTCCGTATTTAAAAACATGCTGCTCCGACTAGTGATAGCTAATGATATAATTGATGCATAACCCAACTGGGCATTATTCGTGGCATGGAGTTATCTTCCCTGTCCTATCGCGTTGACCGCTATCTCCGGGAGTCCGTAAAAATTCGGTTTGCGGTAAGGGGCAAAATCGTTAACCGTAGCACAAAAAGAATATACGTTATTAAAGAAGTGCAGAAATTTTAAAAGTTAATTCTGACGCATATCACCATTGATGAAAAGTTTCTTTAATTTTATTTCCTAATTTAAAATTCCAAGAAATAAACAGTAAATTCCAGGAACGAGGAAAGATAATGCCTGCTCGTTATTAGTTTCTCCTACCTCAGCTTCCGTCTCTGGTAAGCCTGACGCTATGGTGCTGTAATTGGCTCAGGTTCGGGGATGCTGATCCCGGAAGCTACGAGGTGCGATGTCTTGCGGTTCCACGGTTCGAGTCAGCCGAGGGCAAAAGTGGTTAAATGATGCGTTATGTTTTTCTTGGGTTACCCGTACACTGGGACAGTGAAAACATATTTTACACCTATTGGGAAGTTGAAATTACAAATTTCTGCCTGTATCTATTGTGAAATCGAAATTCGTTGTTATTCTTCAATAAAGTCACTATTATTTCAAAGGCACGGAAGAGGCTGTATTCTAAAAAGGTAACGAATTCGGCAACGATATTTGAGAAATGGCATTCCTCATTCCATTGAGTAATTTCGAGATTTTTATTTAAACAGAATTTTTGATAGCCAGATCGTGAGTGTGAATTGACTACTGTCTAGTGCCACTGATGAAATTTACCCTTCACCCAATTCGTTCAGCTATTAATTAATGTAAAATTCCGGGAAATAAACAATAACTTTCAGGAACGAGGAAAGATAATGCCAAGTGTTTATGCGTTGTAGCTACCTCATCTTCCGTCTCTGGTAAGCCTGACGCGATGGGCGGTAAGTGGCTCATATTCGCGGATGCAGATCCCGGAAGCTAGTGCGTTGTCTCGTGGTTCCACGGTTCGAGTCGCGCCGCGGGAAAAAGTGGTTAAACGATGCGTTATGTTTTTCTTGTGTTACCCGTACACTGAGACAGTAAAAACGTATTATACACCTATTATACGTTAAAATTACAGATTTCTGCCTGTATCTATTGAGCAATCCAAATTCATGTTATTTTTCTGTAAAGTCATTATTATTGCAAAGGCCTGGAAAAATTATTTTTTTTTTTGAAACGTAAACGAATTGGTCCACGGTCGTTGAGAAGTGGCAATTCCCCATTCCTTGAGTATTTTCGGAATTTTTTTTATTTAAACCGAAACTTTTTTGGCTGGATCGTGAATGTGACTTGACTACTGTCTAATGCCGCTGAAGAACTTTGCCTATTTGTTTGATGAACAGTAACACAATCAAGATTTAATTTAAAACTGCTGGTATCTGTATGTATTGACATATTAACTCATTGTATGCTGAATTGACGCTAAAGTAAATACAATCATGTTGTGGATACTGAAATTTGTAACAATCTAGTCTTAAAGTATAAATTGTTCGCGATCATTCATTTCGCCAAAGTGTAAAGTAAAAGGTTTGTTTCCTCATAGTTGTGGAAAAACGATAGCCAGTATATAGACGTCATAACATCCACGAGGACTATGAGAAAGAAGAGTGGTTTTATAAATATCCTACGTTTCATTTATTCTAAACAAAAATCTATCAGTTTTTTAAATTTTTGTCTCAAGATAAATATATAACAGAAAGAAATAGTGCCACTTATTTTTTCGTAATGTTTTTTAATAGAAAACTTAAAAAAATTACGTGTCAGCTGATAGATGACGATAGCACTATCAAGCGCATCACATTGTAATTCATTATAAGGATTTATAGTTTGTCTCAGTTACACTCGGCAAGTGATGTGTGGTAGGATCATCATGAGGAAATAGGGCTGTTTACACACAGCGTTGAACGCGCAACCTTTCCGTGAACGGCTCGTATGGAATATCCATTCCCAGGATATTCCTACTTCTTAAAGAATGCATAATCATTAATTTTCTATATATACTGTACAGTCTTTGCATTAAATGTGGACAGCGCTGTCATGTTCTATCAGTCTTTTTGCACAATCTGGCATCAATCTCATCCCAGGAAAGAGTAAGGCAATGCTGGCTCCGCCTTTTGGCAATATCATTGGGGGATATTTCATTCAGAGCCATCTATATTTCAGATTATTCATTTCCGTAAGTCAATGCATGAAACAAAACTGGAATTAAGCTCCTCCCCACTGACGATTCATAATGGCGGGGTAGTTCATCAACCTTCCCCTACATTTCAATAACACTTTAAATAAATTCAGATCGTAAAACCTATCGCAAAAGTTGTAATTAACGGGAATGCATTAAAGCGAGGCAAAAAATAACCCCTAAGGCTCCGTTCTACTTTTTACTACAACTGAGTAGCGTAAAACTTAACGATCATTATTTACATACTGGTTTGGCTAATCCTTCCGATAATATTTCTCATAATGTGGTCTGTGGACAAACCAGCGAATAACCATTTTCGAGAAGGTAGAATTTTAGTACTACGAAACGACAGAAACAAGAGATTATTTCGAAAAGATTGAATGAAACAGTCTTCCTAGACAGCATTGTTAACAAACTGACGAGTAGGTATCAAGCTTGACGGGGGGGGGGGGGGTCCTGTGGTTAGCGTTGTGGTTTTCTGAACCTGCGGTTCAAGGTTCAAATCCACGCATTTCATATTCTTTTAAATTTTTTAATTGACTTCAACAAAGGAGGAGTTCTCAATTCGTCTGAATTTTTTTTTATATATATTATATATATGTTCAAGGATATCTTGCCAATTTTGAACCGATTTAAATGAGATTTTTATAGCGGATAGAGTATACTTCAAAAGTGGTCCCATATGAATTTCATTGAGAAACCACCCCTTCTACCCCTTTACAACCTTTAAATTTTATACAAACCCACACTTTTTATCCGATTTAGATGGAACTTTGGAACTGTATAGTAAAAATAAACAGAAAAATACTGTCAACTTTTGGTTTGAAAAAACTGGACCCCTCTACTCCTATCCACCCCTTAATTTTTGCCAATGTTCGTTATACAATGCTAAAGTCGACACCATTTATCTGATCTCCATTAAAGTTGGCATATACCTGTAATTTTTTAGGGAAAAGGTTTCTGACCCCCAAAAAAACCTCTCTCCCTTTAAACCCCTTAATTTTTATACAAACCCACATTTTTTATCCGATTTCAATGGAACTTTGGACATGTATAGTCAAAAATAAAGAGAAAAATGTTGTCAACATTTGATTTGAAAAAACTGAACCTCTCTCACCCTACACACCCATTAATTTTTGCCAATATTCTTTATACCAAACTATAGTTGACATCATTTATCTAATCTCCATTAAAGTTGTCATATACATGTAATATTTCATGGAGAAGGTTTCTGACCAAAAATAAAAAAAGCCACCCCATCTCCCCCTTTACAACCCTTAATTTTATAGAAACCTATATTTCATATCTGATTTTGATTTAACTTTGCCAATGTATACTTTCAAACAAACAGAAAATATCTTATCAACATTTGGTCTGCCAAAGCTCAGCCCCTTAATTTTTGTCAATTTTTTTTTTATAAAAGCTACAGTCCCTCACAATTTGACCTATTAACATGAAAGTTGGCGCTTATATTAAATTTTTCACGAGGAAGATTTCGGACCAAAAATAAAAAAACCACCCCCACTCCTCATTAAACTGTTTAATTTTTATACAAACCCACAGTTTTTATCCAGTTTAGATAGAACTTAGAAAACTTTTACTGTGAAACAAAGAGAAAAATAATGTCAGCCTTTGGTTTGCAAAAACTTAACCCCTTTCGCCATTTCCGCCACTTGACTTTGTCAATTTTCTTTTGAAAAGATACAGTTGACACCATTTATGAAAATTGGCACATATATGTATTTTTTTATGGAGAAGATTTCTGACCAAAAACTACCTTGGCTCCCCTTTGGGCAACCCTTAAATGTTTGTACAAACCCACCTTTTAATCTGATTTCGGTAGAACTTCGCATATGTTATACTTTAAAGCAAATAGAAAAAGAAACCTACTACTCACATTACTTTGACAAAAACACAAACCCTATTCCCCCTTTCTACCCCTTTAATTACTGTCAATGTTTCTATCTGATTTGAAGGAAGTATGCACATGTATACTTCAAAACAAACAGAAAAATATTGTCTGCATTTGGTTTAGAGAAGCCAAACCTTTCTTCGCCCTTTCCACCCCTTTAATCTACACAAAGCATAGTTTCTATCTGATTCTGAAGAAATTTGCACACGTATACTTTAAAAAATACATAAAAATTGTGTTTAAATTAGGTTGCAGAAACCAACCCCTCTTCCCTTCTACCCCCACCCCTCATAATTTCTAATGTTCTTTATAGATACCTACCGTTTTTATCAGATTTCGATTGAACACTGCAAATGTATACTTAAGAACAAAGAGAAACATTCTGTTTACAAAACCCAACCGCTCACTCCCTTACCCCATTTAATTTTGTAAATGTTCTATACACAAAGCTACAGTTTTTTTTATCTGGTTTCGACTGAACTTTGCACATGTATAAATTGAAACAAAGATAAAAATGCTGTCCACACAATCTTAACAAAAACCAAACAACTCTTCACCTCCACACCACTTAACTATTTTTTATATACACCTAAAATTTTATATGATATCAATAGATATTTACAAACATATACTTTAAATCAATCAGAAAAGACAGTCTACATTTGGTATACAAAAGACTAATCACTCTTCTCCTTTACCCCCATCTTTTATAATTTCCAATGTTCTTTACAAAATCTACAGTTTTAAGTACTGTCAAAATCAATTAAGCTATTTTTAAGTAATTACAGAATATTTATAAAATGTATGTATCCTAATGTCTCAGCTTTTACTTTGTGAAAACCAAATAAATATCTGTATTTTCTGTGTGATGCCGGAACGAGCAGATATATTCCAGAGACAGATTTGTGTATGTGGTATGTATTAATGTCCAGGTGTTACATGTTTCGATTATCGAGCAGCAGCTTTAACAGATGTTATGATTAGATCGAAACACAGCCTGGACCAAAATGTAAACTGACATCCTTAACACAGCACCCCATTCTGAAAGTAGTTGTAATGACAGATTTTTTAAAAAAGAATTCGCTTTAACCACTGAGCTACCAGGAATTTCGCAAAATGAGAACTACTGCGGCTTATTTAAATACTAATTTACTATAATACCACTAAAAATTTAAAAATAAAATAATTGTTTAAAAAGCCTAAAAACCGTCTTCAAAAAATGGCAATAAAATTTTTAAAATAACTTTATACCTTGCTTAGAAAAAAGTAAATCTAAATGGACAATATTTTACATTACTATTATTGAAATTTTTACATTAATTAGTTATTTTTAGAGTCGGTGCCAGCCAAAACAAGAAAAACAATAATAAATAACAATAATACATAAAAAAATCTGTTTCTACTTACCTACAATTAATTCTAGAAACATTTTCAACAAAACTGAAACATATAGATGATACACCGATATTATACTAACTATAAAGTGTTTACTGCATGATGCAGCCTACCAACTGACACTATAGCGCCGGAGATATGCCTGGATGACCAACGAGGCCGAGCCACAGATAACATACCGTTAATTTGTTTCCCTAAGCTGTCTCTCGCAATAAAACTATCATCTTCACGACATGCTGTACAATATTTGGAATTTTTGTTCATACTCTCGGTTCGCCTCGAACTCCAAATAAAGTTAATTAATTCGATCTGCGCGATCTGACAGCTGGCACCGACTCCAAAAATAACTAATCAATGTAAAAATTTCAATAACAGTAATGTAAAATATCGTCCATTTAGATTTACTTTCTTCTAAGCAAGGTATAAACTTATTTTAAAATTTTTAGTGCCCTTTTTTCAACACGGTTTTTATGTTTTTTAAACAATTATTCTTACCCCCTTTATAAGTTCCTAAACTACACTATGCTTATGTATATTATATATTCTTGATTCCATCCAAACTGCTTCAGGAAATAAGATACTTAAGGAATCTCTTATAACCGAAACTATCATATGATTTTTAACCAACTACCAACATGAAAGTAAACACTTTTGCGGCGGCAGTGCTGAAAGAAAGCTACTCTGGTTCCCAGCCACGCCGAAATCAGATCGTCTGTCCCATTTCCAACTGTGCACGTTTATCGAAAATAATCATTTCACAGTAGAACGAATTTCACGTTTCAGAAACAATTAATTTATCGTTGGAATTATGTCTCAAATTTTAAGCCATGTCTATCATTAATTCTGTAGGTGGTCTATAATGATCATACACCGTCGTCAAGGAAAACAAAAATATAATGTAAAAACATAAAGGGAAATCGCATAGAACCAAATATTAGTATTGTAACAAATTAAATGACCATTGTCACTCAAAAATTTAAAACCAGGTTATTATCTTAGGACTAGCATAAATTCTTTTATTACTGGTATAAATAAAGAAAGTTAATTGAGAATCGGGATTGAAATAGAGAGTTTTAAAACTACTGCTTTACAGCGTAGCGACTTGATACCTGCGGGATTTAAAAACTCATTACTTAATAAACCATACAATTTTTGTGTTATTCTTTGTTTGCGATTACTTCAGTATAATAACATAAATAGATACCACCATTTGGCGAAGAAGGATGTCGCCACTCGTGTGAGTGTTCATTAGTCTCTTGTGTGAAGTGGAACGGTGACTTTTCGTCACCCGTGATAGTCCACTCCAAAATAGACTAAGCCGCAAAAATTCAAACAGACACAGCGTACCCGTAAAGAAAGTTCGACAGTTCCTTAGGACCGGAGGACCGTGAGCCTTAACGCTCTGGCCTCGCATTCGGGAGGAGGCGGGTTTGGATACCCGTCCGACTATTAAAGGCGGAAAAGGACTAGTGGCAAGGATTTCACCAATAGCCTTTAAGGAACCCTTCCGGTATTCACATAGAGGGAGTTTGGGGAAACCGTTGAAACCCGAAATCTGGATGGCCGTACTAGGATTCCAACCTGTGTCCTCCCGTCACAGCGTCTACAAGAATGCGTGTATCGAATGGTGAAGACATATAAAATTGTATAATTGTTCAGCCCTTAAAACTATGTATACATTGAAGAAAGTAAATTGAAACTTTGCTTGGGAGACCTTAGATTTTGGAATTTCCCTCTTACAGTTTTAATTTCCAGCTGTGACTTGCAGTCTTAAGTCTTAAGTTGCACAATAAAAAAACTTTAGCCGATTTTGCTGCTCGTGATGAATTATTACGTGTAATATTTGCGTTATAAAGGTGTTCTTCTTAGCCGAAGGAAATAGGAAAGTTCACACTTATTTCCTCCTGCAACGCTGCCACATCTACTTCCTCCAACGTTGTCACGATTTCTGACTTCTGGCAGTGCTCAGGAAATTCCTATACAAGGAATCGTGTCTCATAGCTAGGCGATATCTTAAGAACAGATACATTGCCGAAATTGAATTTTTTTTTTCTTCCACGTCTCATATTTTTATTTAACTAATTTTTTTTCTGTTTTTAACAGTTTGATTCTTTATACAGATTATCAATAACTATTCATTCACGAGATTTTGTATCTATGTAAATCTTCACTTTGGTTATATAATGGACGAAGCACGTGTGTTTGTAAAGGCGGAGTGGCTGAACGGTAATGCGCTGACCTGTGGAACTGTTGATCCTAGGTTCGACCCTACTTGCGGTTGAATATTTTTTCATTAATTATTTCCTTTTGACTTGTTGCAAAATACATATCATATGTATATACATATAAAAAACTTATTATATTTTACGGCAAATTGTTTAGAAATAAATTCTAATATCAATGCGCGAATACACGTGTCATCGGATGTCTCAGTCCACTAATGAAGCAGCATCTTTAGTTGTTTATCGTGAAGACAGATTCATTTAGCACTCCATATAAAAAACATTTTGTTAGCAGTTTATAGGCCACATCGACGATAGAATGTGTGTATTTGGAATTTAAAATACTGTTCAGCCAATATAATCTGACGAGTTTAGTGCATTTTAGTGCCGTAAAGGCAGTGAGTACATTTGGAGTTGTTCATGAGAACCTGCAAGATTAATCACTGCTGCTTAATTTCTCGCTTGATCCGACAAAGAAACTATTATTTTTTATTTTGGATCTGTGATTTCAATATGCTGTGAGTTAGGAATTTTTTTTTTTTTTTGTAAATGCCTCTCCAAGGATCTAGAATACCATTGGATACAGATGTTTACTGTGTTTGCATCAGATTCCAAGAACTAGCCGTGTTAGAGAAAATTCTAGATCCATGCAGAGGCATTTACAAAAAAAAATCCTAACTCACAGCATATTGAAATCACAGATCCAAAATAAATAATAATAGTTTCTTTGTCGGTTCAAGTGAGAAATTAAACAGCAGTGATTAATCTTGCAGGTTCTCATGGACAACTTCAAATGTACTCACTACCTTTATGGCACTAAAATGCACTAAACTCGTCATATTATATTGGCTGAACAGTATTTTAAATTCCAAATACACACATTCTATCGTCGATGTGGCCTATAAACTGCTAACAAAATGTTTTTTATATGGAGTGCTAAATGAATCTGTCTTCACGATAAACAACTAAAGATGCTGCTTCATTAGTGGACTGAGACATCCGATGACACGTGTATTCGCACTTGATATTAGAATTTATTTCTAAACAATTTGCCGTAATATATAATAAGTTTTTTTATACGTATATACATATGATATATAATTTGCAACAAGTCAAAAGGAAATAATCAATGAAAAAATATTCAACCGCATGTGGGATCGAACCTAGGATCAACAGCATTACCGTTCAGCCACTCCGCCTTTACAAACA
Source organism: Vandiemenella viatica (assembly GCA_031002005.1). NCBI lineage: Eukaryota > Metazoa > Arthropoda > Insecta > Orthoptera > Morabidae > Vandiemenella > Vandiemenella viatica. The sequence goes on along the minus strand of JARYHS010009186.1, from coordinate 5,473,430 downwards.
TACGTACTTCGGCCATTATAATACCAAAGTGATGATTTACATAGATACAAAATCTCGTGAATGAATAGTTATTAATAATCTGTATAAAGAATCAAACTGTTAAAAACAGAAAAAATCATTTAAATAACAATATGAGACGTGGAAGAAAAAATAATTTCAATTTCGGCAATGTGTCTGTTCTTATGATATCGCCTAACTATGAGACACGATTCCTTGTATAGCAATTTCCGGAGCACTACCAGAAGTCAGAAATCGTGACAGCGTTGGAGGAAGTAGATGTGGCAGCGTTGCAGGAGGAAATAAGTGTGAACTTTCCTATTTCCTTCGGCTAAGAAGAACACCTTTATAACGCAAATATTACACGTAATAATTCATCACGAGCAGCAAATTCGGCTAAAGTTTTTTTATTGTGAACTTAAGACTTAAGACTGCAAGTCACAGCTGGAAATTAAAACTGTAAGAGGGAAATCCAAAATCTAAGGTCTCCCAAGCAAAGTTTCAATTTACTTTCTTCAATGTATACATAGTTTTAAGGGCTGAACAATTATACAATTTTATATGTCATCACCATTCGATACACGCATTCTTGTAGACGCTGTGACGGGAGGACACAGGTTGGAATCCTAGTACGGCCATCCAGATTTCGGGTTTCAACGGTTTCCCCAAACCCCTCTATATGAATACCGGAAGGGTTCCTTAAAGGCTATTGGTGAAATCCTTGCCACTAGTCCTTTTCCGCCTCTAATAGTCGGACGGGTATTCAAACCCGCCTCCTCCCGAACGCGAGGCCAGAGCGTTAAGGCTCACGGTCCTCCGGTCCTAAGGAACTGTCGAACTTTCTCTACCGGTACGCTGTGTCTGTTTGAATTTTTGCGGCTTAGTCTATTTTGGAGTCGACTATCACAGGTGACGAAAAGTCACCGTTCCACTTCACACACGAGACTAATGAACACTCACACGAGTGGCGACATCCTTCTTGGCCAAATGGTGGTATCTATTTATGTTATTATACTGAAGTAATCACAAACAAAGAATAACACAAAAATTGTATGGTTTATTAAGTAATGAGTTTTTAAATCCCGCAGGTATCAAGTCGCTACGTTGTAAAGCAGTAGTTTTAAAACTCTCTATTTCAATCCCGATTCTCAATTAACTTTCTTTACTTATACCAGTAATAAAAGAATTTATGCTAGTCCTAAGATAATAACCTGGTTTTAAATTTTTGAGTGACAATGGTCATTTAATTTGTTACAGTACTAATATTTGGTTCTATGCGATATCCCTTTATGTTTTTACAGTGTATTTTTGTTTTCCTTGACGAAGTTGTATGATCATTATAGACCACCTACAGAATTAATGATAGACATGGCTTAAAATTAGAGACATAATTCCAACGATAAATTAATTGTTTCTGAAACGTGAAATTCGTTCTACTGTGAAATGAATATTTTAGATAAACGTGTACAGTTGGAAATGGGACAGACGATCTGATTTCGGCGTGGCTGGGAACCAGAGGAGCTTTCTTTCAGCACTGCCGCCGCAAAAGTGTTTACTTTCATGTTGGTAGTTGGTTAAAAATCATTTGATAGTTTCGGTTATAAAAGATTCCTTAAGTATCTTATTCCCTGATGCAATTTGGAAGGATTCAAGAATACATAATATCCTTAAGCATAGTGTAGTTTAGTAACTTAAAAAGGGGGAAAAAGTTTAAAAGAATATGAAATACGTGGATTTGAACCTTGAACCGCAGGTTCAGAAAACCACAACGCTAACCACAGGACCCTCACCCCCCCCCCCCCGCTCAAGCTAGATACCTACTCGTCAGTTTGTTAACAATGCTGCCTAGGAAGACTGTTTTATTCAATCTTTTCCGAAATAATCTCGTTTCTGTAGTTTCGTGGGACTAAAGATTCTACTTCCCCGAAAATGGTTATTCGCTGGATCGTCAACAGACCACATTATGAATGAAATATTATCGGAAGGAATTAGCCAAACCAGTATGTAAATAATGATCGTTAAAGTTTTACGCTTCTCAGTTGTGGTAAAAAGTAGAACGGAGCCTTAGGGGTTATTTTTTGCCTCGCTTTAATGCATTCCCGTTAATTACAACTTTTGCGATAGGTTTTACGATCTGAATTTATTTAAAGTGTTATTGAAATGTATTGGAAGGTTGATGAACTACCCCGCCAGTATGAATCGTCAGTGGGGAGGAGCTTAATTATAGTTTTGTTTCATGCATTGACTTACGGAAATGACTAATCTGAAATATAGATGGCTCGGAATGAAATATCCCCCAATGATATTGCCAAAAGACGGAGCCAGCATTGCCTTACTCTTTCCTGGGATGAGATTGATGCCAGATTGTGCAAAAAGACTGATAGAACATGACAGCGCTATCCACATTTAATGCAAAGACTTGTAATGTACCATTAGGATACATTACATATTTATATTATATCTGTGAGTGTATGATACTTTTAATGGTCTCTGAGAATAACTAACAGAAGAGCATCAAGTGCTACAGAGAAGGGAGAAGATACGCTCGGCAGGATCGGATGATTAAAGAATATGCATTTTCGAGTATTATCGGTCTGTGCAGGACAATTTAACCATGGGATTTGGACTGGCGCATGAAACGCTGTGAGTTAATTGTAATTTTATTTGTGTGTGTTGGTTTTAATATTTGCAATCCCGAGACGCCCTGAGATTGTATGATCTATAGAATAAATTGTTTATCTCAAAGATTATCCTTAGAAATTGGCTCAGAACAATATCTGTGACTAATCAGTGTGAATTGGGCGCCAATTGAAGTGTACTGGTAATTGTACCTTCCTTTTAATTTTACTCAGTTATATTTAATCTGTATAACGAGACAACTTTGTGTATTACATACCAGAGACAATCTACATGAATAAACAAAGTAAAAGATATTCACACTGATTAGTCACAGATATTGTTCTGAGCCAGTTTCTAAGGATAATCTTTGAGATAAACAATTTATTCTATAGATCATACAATCTCAGGGCGTCTCGGGATTGCAAATATTAAAACCAACACACACAAATAAAATTACAATTAACTCACAGCGTTTCATGCGCCAGTCCAAATCCCATGGTTAAATTGTCCTGCACAGACCGATAATACTCGAAAATGCATATTCTTTAATCATCCGATCCTGCCGAGCGTATCTTCTCCCTTCTCTGTAGCACTTGATGCTCTTCTGTTCGTTATTCTCAGAGACCATTAAAAGTATCATACACTCACAGTTATAATATAAATATGTAATGTATCCTAATGGTACATTACATTGCCCTCGGTCTTCCAATTGTCAAGACATGAAGTAGATCTTGACAATTCACTTACACAAAGTATATCTCGTTTCCTTTTCTTAAAATGACACAGAATCCACTTTAAATATAATATGCATATGCACAATATGAAGTACTTATACTTTATATAATTGGATAAACATTTTCACGTTTAATTCACAAAACTCCAGAACATTCTACTCTAAATTCTTATTCTTCATAAACCAATATGCTTTACCACCGATTACGTCAATAATAAACATAATTTTGGCATTACTCGCAAGGAAAAGGTACCTGGACCTTGAAAATTATATAGTATTAAACTACGTGACATGGTTCATATCTTTGTTGTTTCAGAAAGGTTCCTTAAGAATAATAATTGACACAATTTCTGAATATGTTTAATTAACCATAATGTTTATTTTCCCTTTTATTATTCAAATAAACTTGCCTCCATACTGATCAGCGATCACTACACAAGATGAGTCCTCCATATTCATCCTAACTAATTTTGTCTACTTTTAAACAAGCGGAAACAATATTTCTTACTATCGCTGCTTTCTTCGGCATCTTCCTCTTTGATTTTCAAGGAACTGTTAGTCTGCTTCTCTGAGCTAACTATTTCCATTATTTTCATATTGTTGCATTGTTTAATTCATCTTTTTTTATCATTTTAAATTCTAAAACACTCAATTTTTTATTGTTTAGCAAAATTTTACTTATTCCAGTTGATTTGTCACTATGACCATTGAACTTGAGGCAATATCTCCTGAATTGTTACATATCTTGTCAGCAGTAATGCCCTTTTCTTCTTTTGAACTTTTAATATAATTTCCAAACCCATTGATACGCTTCAGTTCCTGTTTTGCTGAACTTTGGCTTTTCCACTTCACTTTTTTTTCTTCTCCAGGTAATTAGTTTTGAGATAATTTTCATTTTCTGCTTCACCTTCTTCTTCAGGTAATGGGTTTTTTGAGATAATTTTCATTTTCTGCTTCACCTTCTTCTTCTTCAGGAAGTTGGTTTCTGAAGAAATTATTCTTTTCTTTTTCAATTTCTTGCTCCTCATAAAATTGGTTTGTGTCTCTTTGTACAATTCTCCTGTTTTACTATACATTTTCTGCTGTGCTAATTTGTCCTGTATCTCTAGGAGTTTCATTTCTTGTGACTGTAATGTGAATTTAACTGCACTCACCTTGACCCCATTATCAGTAAGTCTTCCAGCTATTACTTCCAACTGAGGAACCAGGTAGCTTTTGTCTCTTTGCATAACATCCTGCATTAACTTCTCAGATACATCCATTTCGCCCAATTTATTCCCAACATATTGACAACTGTTTTTATTTTTTATTTCTACTGCATGAATATTCTCAGATAAGTGTTTACTCTCATTTGAGGCTTCGAGTCGCAAACTCAAAATCGCTCCTTCCATACGCGTTGTTGTGGCCTCCAACTGATTTTGTTTATTGTAAATGCGTTCGCAATTTGATCTTGTTTCTTCGCAGTTGCTTGTCTGCACAGCTTCCAATTTAGCTTCCTTTTTATCCAGAAATTTAGACATTGAATCATTCAACTTGGCACTTATACCGTTCTGCACCTTTTCAAAGCAATCGATACGTTCTCCCATAGATCGAAACTGGTCATTGATGCTTTCCTTCATAGAGGATAATTGAGAATTAATCTCTGTTTTTACAGAATTAACCTCTGTTTTCACAGAATTGACCTCTGTTTTCACAGAATTAATCTGAGAAGACATTTATAAAAACATTTTCTGTAATAATATGACAATAGGTTTGTCTAAACTCATGTCTATATCGTCATCTCCTATTTGTTCTGTTTGCAGATTACTGCACTCTGGAACAATTGATTTCGGTATGTTCATTAAATCATTTTCGGAATCATTTTCCGTAATTTGTCGGTCTTCATCAGCCGCTCCAGCGATATTATTCTCTCGAACATTCGGTTCTCCCGAAAAATTTTGCAAATTGAACTCCATGACTTCACTATCTCTCACGTAACTTAATACTTTACCAGAGCGTAATTTCATATAATGAAGTCTTAAACAAATTATTACACCACTATTGAATGAATGAAAATATTAAAGAATTCCTCGTTCAATTATATGACTTTAAATTCTCGACACACCGAAGTATTGAAAATTTTTTCTGACAAGCAATATAATCTTAATTATGCTAAGTTCATATGCATATTATACTTATAATACACAAGCACACACTGGCGTACTACTGAAAACCATCATAATATAAGGAAACATAAGGCAAAATTATGTTCATCACAAATATAGTGTTTTAAATAGTTAATTTTTTTCGTGCCCCACGTTGGTTAGCGCCAATTGAAGTGTACTGGTAATTGTACCTTCCTTTTAATTTTACTCAGTTATATTTAATCTGTATAACGAGACAACTTTGTGTATTACATACCAGAGACAATCTACATGAATAAACAAAGTAAAAGATATTCACACTGATTAGTCACAGATATTGTTCTGAGCCAGTTTCTAAGGATAATCTTTGAGATAAACAATTTATTCTATAGATCATACAATCTCAGGGCGTCTCGGGATTGCAAATATTAAAACCAACACACACAAATAAAATTACAATTAACTCACAGCGTTTCATGCGCCAGTCCAAATCCCGTGGTTAAATTTTCCTGCACAGACCGATAATACTCGAAAATGCATATTCTTTAATCATCCGATCCTGCCGAGCGTATCTTCTCCCTTCTCTGTAGCACTTGATGCTCTTCTGTTCGTTATTCTCAGAGACCATTAAAAGTATCATACGCTCACAGATATACACAGACGGAAAAAAAAATCCCAACACCAAGAAAAAATTATTGTAGAGTAATGAAATTTGGACAATGCATTTGTCAAGTTAACATGTTTAATTGATTAAATTTTCAAGATCACAGGTTAATTTAAGCTCAAGAAAATGCATTTCAAATGTGAAATACTGTTAAATTAATAGCCGGTGTAACCTCCAGAATTTTGAATGCAAGCCTGCAAACGTGAATGCATTGTGTCATACAGGTTTCGAATGTCACTTTGTGGTATGGAGTTCCATGCTTGTTGTACTTGTGCTGTCAATACTGGGACGGTCAGTGCTGGCTGTGGATGATGCTGGAGTTGTCGTCCAATGATATCCCATACGTGTTCAATTGGAGACAGATCTGGTGATCTCGCAGGCCAAGGTAACATGTCGACACTCTGTAGAGCACGTTGCGAGACAACAGCGGTATGAGGGCGAGCGTTATCCTGTTGAAAAACTCCCCCTTGAATGCTGTTCATGAATGGCAGCACTACAGAAATTCGAGCTGCAGTTGGTACCACAGTGACACAACGAACTGTTAGAAATCGGTTACTTCAAGGACAGCTCCGAGCCAGGCGCCCTGTAGCGTGCATTCCACTGACTACAAGCCATCGCCGTTTGCGACTCCAGTGGTGTCAAGCCAGAGCTCATTGGAGGACGGAGTGGAGATCTGTTGTGTTTTCTGATGAAAGCAGGTTCTGCCTTGGTGCCAGTGATGGCCGAGTGTTGGTCAGAAGGAGGCCAGGGGAACGCCTGCAACCAAACTGTCTGCGGCCTAGACACACTGGACCTACACCTGGAGTCATGGTCTGGGGAGCAATTTCCTATGACAGCAGGAGCACTCTTGTGGTTATACCAAACACACTGACTGCAAATTTGTACGTCAGTCTGGTAATTCAACCTGTAGTGCTGCCATTCATGAACAGCATTCAAGGGGGAGTTTTTCAACAGGATAACGCTCGCCCTCATACCGCTGTTGTCTCGCAACGTGCTCTACAGAGTGTCGACATGTTACCTTGGCCTGCGAGATCACCAGATCTGTCTCCAATTGAACACGTATGGGATATCATTGGACGACAACTCCAGCATCATCCACAGCCAGCACTGACCGTCCCAGTATTGACAGCACAAGTACAACAAGCATGGAACTCCATACCACAAAGTGACATTCGAAACCTGTATGACACAATGCATTCACGTTTGCAGGCTTGCATTCAAAATTCTGGAGGTTACACCGGCTATTAATTTAACAGTATTTCACATTTGAAATGCATTTTCTTGAGCTTAAATTAACCTGTGATCTTGAAAATTTAATCAATTAAACATGTTAACTTGACAAATGCATTGTCCAAATTTCATTACTCTACAATAATTTTTTCTTGGTGTTGGGATTTTTTTTTCCGTCTGTGTAATATAAATATGTAATGTATCCTAATGGTACATTACAGACTGTACGAGTATAATTAGAAAATTAATGATTATGCATTCTTTAAGAAGTAGGAATATCCTGGGAATGGATATTCCATACGAGCCGTTCACGGAAAGGCTGTGCGTTCAACGCTGTGTGTAAACAGCCCTATTTCTTCATGATGATCCTACCAAACATCACTTGCCGAGTGTAACTGAGACAAACTATAAATCCTTATAATGAATTACAATGTGGCGCTTGATAGTACTATCGTCATCTATCAGCTGACACGTAATTTTTTTAAGTTTTCTATTAACAAAACATTACGAAAAAATTAAGTGTCACTATTTCTTTCTGTTATGATATTTATCTTGAGACAAAAATTTAGAAAACTGATAGAGTTTTGTTTAGAATAAATAAAACGTAGGATATTTATAAAACCACTCTTCTTTCTCATAGTCCTCGTGGATGTTATGACGTCTATATACTGGCTATCGTTTTTCCACAACTATGAGGAAACAAAACCTTTTACTTTACACTTTGGCGAAATGAATGATCGCGAACAATTTATACTTTAAGACTAGATTGTTACAAATTTCAGTATCCACAACATGATTGTATTTACTATAGCGTCAATTCAGCATACAATGAGTTAATATGTCAATACATACAGATACCAGCAGTTTTAAATTAAATCTTGATTGTGTTACTGTTCATCAAACAAATAGGTAAAGTTCTTCAGCGGCATTAGACAGTAGTCAAGTCACATTCACGATCCAGCCAAAAAAGTTTCGGTTTAAATTTTAAAAAAAATCCGAAAATACTCAAAGGAATGTGGAATTGCCACTTCTCAACGACCGTGGCCCATTTCGTTTACGTTTCAAAATTAATAATAATAATAATTTCTTCCAGGCCTTTGCAATAATAATGAATTTACAGAAAAATAACAATAAATTTGGATTGCTCAATAGATACAGGCTGATATCTGTAATTTTAACGTCTCAATAGGTGTATAATACGATTTTACTGTCTCAGTGTACGGGTAACACAAGAAAAACATAACGCATCGTTTACCACATTTCCCGCGGCGCGACTCGAACCGAGGCACCACGAGACAACGCACTAGCTTCCGGGATCTGCATCCGCGAATATGAGCCACTTACCGCCCCATAGCGTCAGGCTTACCAGAGATGGAAGATGAGGTAGCTACAACGCAATAAACAGCTTGGCATTATCTTTCCTCGTTCCTGAAAGTTATTGTTTATTTCCCGGAATTTTACATTAATTAATAGCTGAACGAATTTGGTGAAGAGTAAATTTCATCAGTGGCACTAGACAGTAGTCAATTCACACTCACGATCTGGCTATCAAAAATTCTGTTTAAATAAAAAATCTCGAAATTACTCAACGGAATGAGGAATTGCCATTTCTCAATATCGTTGCCGAATTCGTTTACTTTTTTAGAATACTAACCTCTTCCGTACCTTTGAAATAATAGTGACTTTATTGAAGAATAACAACGAATTTCGATTTCACAATAGATACAGGCAGAAATTTGTAATTTCAGCCTCCCATTGGTTGTAAAATATGTTTTCGCTGTCCCAGTGTACGGGTAACCCAAGAAAAACATAACGCATCATTTAACCACTTTTGCCCTCGGCTGACTCGAACCGTGGAACCGCAAGACATCGCACCTCGTTGCTTCCAGGATCAGCATCCCCGAACCTCAGCCAATTACAGCACCATAGCGTCAGGCTTACCAGAGACAGAAAGCTGAGGTAGGAGAAAACTAATAACGAGCCAGGCATTATATTTCCTCGTTCCTGGAATTTACTGTTTATTTCTTGGAATTTTAAATTTAGGAAATAAAATTAATGAAACTTTTCATCAATGGTAATATGCGTCAGAATTAACTTTTAAAATTTCTGCACTTCTTTAATAACGTATATTCTTTTTGTGCTACGGTTAACGATTTTGCCCCTTACCGCAAACCGAATTTATTACGGACTCCCGGAGATAGCGGTCAACGCGATAGAACAGGGAAGATAACTCCATGCCACGAATAATGCCCAGTTGGGGTTATGCATCAATTATATCATTAGCTATCACTAGTCGGAGCAGCATGTTTTTAAATACGGAAGCTTTTGAATTTTATGTTCTTCTTTGATGAGAATTTTTTTCGTAAGAACAGCCACTTTTCATTTCATTTCTCATTTCCTTCCCAATACCACAGGCTAGAAATTATCGTTGTCGCACAATAAGGACATTAGCTAAAAAAAACCTTTTCGCACAATAGACACATTAGTTTGATTTAGTTCCATGATTATTTTAAACAGTTATCATTACGTATTACATCAATGACGAATCGCCCGACTTTGTTATAAGCACTAGAAAAATGGGGAATGTTGAGTGACAGAAATCTTTACGGTGAAGTTAAATTTAATAGAAAAGTGACTTTCAAATCCTACTCACGCATGCTGCGTTGACAGTGTCTCACGTCAGCCAGAACATTAATGTTATGATTCTTTTCTATTGTTCCACGCTAAGTATGTTCAAGAAACGACAGAACTAAAAAAAATTGCTTTTACAGGCAAGCATCTTTACAAGACCACTGAAAAAATTATTAAATCCCAAATCTTGTTACGTGTTATATATTTGACTGAACTCTTAGATAAGTCTGTACTGTTTCCAAAGATTATAATACACAGCAAACGTTGAATATTAACGTAAATTTCGAGTCATTTTAAGTTGTTGTAAACGGGTATAAAATCTGCATTTTGTTGTTATCCAGTACTTGTTAAAACCAGCATTTTGTTTGAGATTGGTAACTTTCGTGTTATGTGTGAACACTTAATAACTGTAAAATGTCTTTAAAACAGTAAATGAAACGTATTCGATGTTAATATAACTCTTTTATTGCCGAAATGTAATCACTATTGCGGTTTATGAAACAAGAAGGCGGAAATGTATTTCGTTTTATGGGAGGTGGATGTGGCTCAATTTTAATAGTCGTGAGACTGTACCACCTCCATGGTATAGTACTGTCTTCGTAGATGTGTATAATGGATTGAATAAGTCCCAGGAGGAAATGTAGTAATGTGCAATTCAGGTCGTCTCGGATTGATATGAGCATGGTAGTACCAAACCGCCTGGTGCCAGATAGATCGCTCCTGAGGTGAACCTATGGAAATCAGAGTGCAAGAAAGCCATACAGAAATTACGGCAAGATAGGTGAGGGAGTTAGAGAAGGAAATAATTGTAAGTACAGTAGATGGAGCTCTTTTTTTTTTTTTTTTTTTTTTGCTGTCGTTAGTCTTTCGACTGGGTTGATGCAATCCTCCATCCCTTCACATCCTGTGCTAAACTCTTCATTTCTACATACTCCTTACAGCCAACGTCCTCAATTATCTGCTTCATATATTCTAATCTCAGTCTTCCTCTACAGTTCTTACCTCCGAATGTTCCCTCCACTAAGAAATTAACCAATCCAGCATGTCTCAAAATATGACCTACCAGCCTGTCTCTTCTTTCCGTAAGCTTCTTCCACAAAATTCTTTTCTCACCCATCATTTCCAAAACTCATTTCTTACTTTGTCCTGTCCACTTAATTTTCAGCATTCTTCTGTAGCACCACATTTCAAATGCTTCAATTTTCTTTATATCCGGTATTCCTAAAGCCTATATTTTTGCTACCATAAAGTGCTGTGCTCAACACAAAGATTTTTAAAAAGTTCTTTCTACTTCCTAGATCACAATTTGAAAATAAAAGATTTCTCTTTTTTCATGAAGGCTCTTTTTGCTAGTGCTATTCTGCTTTTAACATCATCTCTGCTTCGGCCATCGGTTGTAATTTTACTTTCCAAGTAACAGAATTCACTTTTCTTCTCCAATCCTATTTTTATATTTAATCTACTGGTATTGGTATCATTTCTGCTACATATCATCACTTTTGTCTTGCTTTTGATTTATATTCAGTCCAAAATCTCCTTCAGTATTTTGTTCATGCCATTCAGTAACTTCTCAATATCCTCAGCCGTCTCTGCTAACAAGAAAATGTCATCAGCAAATCGTATCATACTAATCTTTTCTCCCTGAAAACTTATGCCACATGGAAATTTTTCTTTGATTTTCTTTATTGCTTCTTCTACATACAAGTTGGAATATTAATGGTGATGGACTACAATCTTGTCTCCACCCTTTTTAACTGATGCATGTCTCTCGTGATTCTCTACTTTTATTATAGCCACGTGATTCTTATATAGTTCATACAGTATTCTTCTTTCTCGATACTTTAGACCTGACTTCTTTAAAATTTTGAACATCTTGTCCCACCTAACATTATCAAAAGCTTTTTCTAAATCAACAAATTCCATAAAACGTATCTTCGTTTTTCTTGATCCGTCCTTCAAGTATTAATCTTAAAGACAGAATTGCTTCCCTTGTACCGCGACTTTTCCTAAACCCAAACTGGTCTTCACCTACTATCTCTTCTACTACCTTTTCCATCCTTCTATATACAGGGTGTCCACAAATGAATATCGGGGTTTTAATGGTTTATAAGATTATTACATTATCCTTACAGTTATAAATGATATGTCAAATGAAAGAGCAACTCAAACAGTTTTATATACAAGCTTACAAGTGTTCTATGTGGGCACCATTTGTCACACGGCACACATCAAGTCTGTAGCCGAGTTCTTCCCAAAACGTTGAGCAGTGTGTCTTCAGTAAACTGTTGCAACAGCTGCTTAAATCCTCTGTCGTAATTCAAGGAGGTCGGCTGGTAACAGAGGCACATACACACGATCCTTGATGAAACCCCAAAGGTAGAAATCGCATGGCGTTAGGTCAGGTGAACGTGGAGGCCACGCATAGCAAGCTCTGTCATTGGGCCCCTTGGGCCAATCCAGCGGTCGGGTACAGTTACGTTCAAGCAACCGCGTACTTCGTTATGCCAGTGAGGTGGCGCACCATCTTGCTGGAAAATGAAGTTCTCTGGTTCATATTGTTCCAACTGAGGGAAGAGCCATTGCTCTAGTGTATCAAGGTAAGAAGTACCAGTTACAGTCGGTTCATAAAAAAGAAAGGTCCGTAAACTTTCCGCCGGAATACGGCACAAAAAAATTGATTTTAGGGAGTCTCGTTGCACTTGTACGATCTCTTGAGGATTTTCTGAGCCCCAGATCCGCACTTTATGAGTGTTAACATGTCCACTGAGGTGAAAGGTCGATTCATCACTGAAGACAACATGATGTAGAAAATCTTCATCGTCATGTAACAACATTTCGTTAGCGAATTTGGCACGTAAACCATGGTCTGCAGGCTTTAGAGCCTGTAACAACTGTAAACGGTAAGGACGTAGTTGCAAGCGTTTCCTTAAAACTTTCCAAACAGTCGACTTAGAAATTTCTAATTCGCGACTAGCCTTCCGAACAGATTTCTTTGGGCTACGATCCGTGAACGACTCTCTCACTCGCTCAACAGTCTCTTCGCTAACTCTTGGTCGTCCCGCGCTCTTCCCTTTACAAAGGCAGCCTGTATCTTCAAACTGATGATACCATCTACGGATGTTATTGTCACTCTTGGAGGATCACGCCCGAACTTAATGCGGAACGCACGCTGCACAGTAAACTACAGATTCAGTCTTTGCAAACTGTAAAACACAAAACGCTTTCTCTTCACTAGTCGCCATCTTTGCTACTACCGCATTCTAGCGGATCGCAGCGGAAACATTTCACGCACATGCGCACTAGTGCCAACGAACAAAACTGTTTGAGTTGCTCTTTCATTTGACATATCATTTATAACTGTAAGGATAATGTAATAAATCTTATAAAGCATTAAAACCCCGATATTCATTTGTGGACACCCTGTATTATTCTGGTCAGTTATTTTGAAGCATGTGATGTTAGACTAATGGTACGATAAGTCTCACATTTGTCGGCTTGTGCTTTCTTTGGAAGTGTGAAGATGACATTTTTATTAAAATCAGTTGGAATTTCTCCTGTTTCATACCTTCTTGATACCAGCTTGAAAAATCTTTCGATTCCTTCTTCTCCTAGAGATTTAAGAAGTTCTGCAGGGATCTCATCAATTCCAACTGCATATTTACTTTTAAGTCATTCAGAGCTTTATTAATTTCTGTCCTCAAAATCCTAAGTCATCAATGTCGACATCGCCTTCCTTTTCCATTACACCATTGTTCAAGTCGTCCTCAACATACAGTTTCTCAATGTATTCTTCCATTCGGTTAGCTCTATCTGCTGCTTTAATGTTGACACCTCTTTCTCCATTTCTCCAAAATTCTGTTTGATCTTCCAATATGCAACATCTACTTAACCTACGACCATTTCCTTTCTACTTCTTCACACTTTGCTTGTAGCCATTTTTCTTTGCTATGATGCATTTCCCATTTATTTGATTTCTAAATTGCCTGTACTGCTCCCTTCCTGCTTCATCCTGAGCAATTTTGTACCTTCTCCTATGATCCATCAGCTCCAAATTTCTTCTGTGATCCAAGGTTTTCAGGCAGCTTGTTCCCTAAAGCCTAATGTTTCTTTACCAGCTTTCATTATTTCGATCGTTAATCCATTCCATTCGTCCTCGGTTGAGCTCCTTTCAGAGTTACTTCTTAGACCTAAGTCCAGCATTACTGCAAATTTTTCTATCGTGCTAGATTGTTTCAGCTTATTCACTTCCTGTCTGTTTTGCTTATACTGCTTCCTTATTCGCTTAAATTTCAGCTGCACTCCATTATTATTAATTTTATGGTCAGAGTCTATTTCTGCTCCTGGGTACGCTTTACAGTCTAGAACTTGATTCCTGAATCTCTGTTTGACCATGATATAATCTAGCTGATACCTGCCTGTATCCCCAGGACGTTTCCAGGTGTATATTCTTCTTGCATGGTTCTTAAACAGTGTGTTTGCACTACTACTACCTTATATCTTTCACAAAATTCTAGCAACCTGCTTCCTAGCTCATTTCTTTCTCCTTGACCAAAACTTCCTACAGTATTCCACTCTTTTCCTTCTCCCACTAGTGCAATTCCAATCACCCAAGATTATTACATTTTCCTCCCCCTTCACATACTGGATTAATTCTTCAATTTCAGCGTATATTTTTTCTATTTCTTCGTCATCTTCCTGTGACGTTGGCATATACACTTGTACTAATGTGGTTGGGACGGGCTTAGTTTCTACCTCATCAAGATAATCTTGTCACTAAACTGTTCATAATAACTCACCCGTTTCCCTACTTTCTTGTTCATTACACATCCTACATCAGGGACTTCATTGAGAGCTTGTGTACTAATTGTCCTGAGTAGGGGGTGAAGGGGGACGTGGCCAGTACCCTGGACCAAAAAAGTGTCACATCAATGGATGACACCTCCCCTCCTTGAAACTGATACCCCTCCCCGCCCCTCCTTGTAACTGATACCCTCCTCCCCTCCCCTCCTTGTAACCTGACACCATTCCGCTGACGTTGAAACCTCAGTTTCCCCCATTTGTAATCTGATACTCTGTGCAGGTGTTCCTTCCGTGTAACCTGATATCCTACTGTTGACCTTGAAACCCGATCCTCTATGCAGGTGTTCCAGTGTAACCTGAAACCCTTCCGTTGGGCTTGAAATCTGACACCCCCCGGTGTAACCTGATATCCTACCATTGGCCTTGTAATCTGATACTCTATGCAGGTGTTCCTTACCTGTTGTAACCCGATACTCTATGCAGGTGTTCCAGTGTAACCTGAGGTCCTAACGTTGGAATTGTAACCCCATATCCTGCCTCTGACCTTGAATTCGAAACCGCGGGCAGGTACAATCCTGTTGTAACCTGATACCCCTCGCCGAGAACAGTAGGCGGTAAACCAGTTTTGTCGAGAGGGCGGGCGAACAAATACCGGTTCTCGCTACCTGGAAACCTGCCAGGGTAAGAAGATCACGTATTTACTCTTGGCTAGGACATTCATGAATTGAAGTTTAATAATAATAAATTTAGGTATTTGTATAAATTAAAACAGACTGTATTTAATTTGATTTCTTTTTATTTCACCCACCATTTGGCAATTAAATATAGATTTGAACAGCACATTTAGCATTATAAAATAAATGTCCTTTACAAAGTTTTTTTCAAATTATTCTTCCTGAGTTCTCGTAGAGGTGGACATCCCAAATCTTCAACCTCTAGACGGGCTAAAGGTTTGGCGCGCTCCATCACTAGAAACCTGCAGGATTATATAAATTGTCTCAAGGGTGAAACACCAAAATACCTGCGGTTGGCCCTGAAACCTGATACTCTATGCAGGTACAAACTTGTTGTAACCTGATACCCCGCGCCGAGAACAGTAGGCGCTAAACCAGTTTTGTAGAGCGGGCGGGCGAAAAAAAAAACCGTTATCGCTACCTGGAAACGTGCTGGGGTAAGACGTTCACGTATTTACGCTTGGGAAGGACATTCATGAATTGAAGTTTAATAATAATAAATTTAGGTGTTTTGTATAAATAAAAAACACATTGTATTTATTTGATTTTTTTTTATTTCACCCACCATTGGACAATTAAAAATACATTTTCAGCAGCACATTACAAAGTTTTATCGAATTATTTTTCCTGAGTTCTCGTAGAGGTGGACATCCCAAATCTTCAGTATTGTAGCAGACAATAGTTTTATTACAATTAAATAGACATTAGATGTCGTAAAGATGTTCCTAGAAATTAAATTATTTTTAACACACTTCTTTCTGGCCTTTGTCTGCATATTCCACAACCTGGTGGGTGAGCAATGAAGTCTTAGTTAGGTCTTCTGGAGGACCCGGGTTCATTTGTCGACGATTCAGATTTTCCGAAACCACTCTATGGAAATGCCGCGGTGGTTCCTTTTATAAAGGCACACATCGTTAGAAGTAGTCAAGAATATCTAATGTTCCCATAAATTAATGAAGAACGTTATAATGCATCCGTGCTTTTGGGTTCCTTTAGTTTTTCCTTTGCTCAGTGCTTTATGCTTGGCGGCCACGAGACAGAGTTTGTGAGAATGTTCGTAGTTATTAACACTATGATAGTAAAGTTATATATGTGCCTGGTAGGAGGGTTTTTAACGATGGGGACTATCATGTAGAGGTGTAGGGTTCGATTCCCGACCCAGCTGCTCATTATAATCTGTTGTATTACTACTTTAGACACAAATATCCGTTTATCGCCTATAGTAGCTGCGACAACGAAAAACACGTTTAGTGGTGTTTTTGTCGGTAGGAGTGGATGATTTATATATATATTCGTAGCCATTTGAAGCAATTTTTTCTTGTATGTTTGTCCTGGAATCCTCGAAATATTATAAACAATCAAAAGTAACAGAGTTTCGACTTTCCACGCGCTCCGTCTATGTCGTGGCTAACAAGCCTACAGTATTGTGTTTCGGGATGGGCAGAGAAGCCCTTAAACAATTTCGGTTTTGTGGGCGGGTCATTTGATCTTCACTCTTCAGCTAGCAGACGGTCAAACGCGTAAAAATTCTCTCACTTTACACTGATTTAAAAATCCCTACGGTCGCAATACAGGAATTCGCCGGAGATAACGTCCTCGATGTTGTAGAAAATATTAGATCATTTTTTTAAAAAAATTCATCTGTGCCAGTGTACGAGTCTGTTCCGAAGTCTAAACGGATCTCGTGTACAACCCTCATAGGGCACATAGTGAACCACGTGATGTGGACAGTTCTTATCCCAACACAAGGCAGCACAGAGCACAGTTAGTGGGAAAATGGAAGAATGCAGAAACAGCGGTTACAGATGCATATTGGCGGGTATTGGTACATATCTTAGGTTTTCATGAACTGCGCCTCTCAAGAAGAAGCTAGGAAAAGCGTCAAGCATAAATTCTGAAAGTATATACCTTTAGGACTTACAGAATATTGACAACTTATACATGTACACACCAGTGTCAAGGGTCATAAAAAAAATACGCGGTCTGACTACTATCGAGAGAAATTCCACTATTTCATGAGTTAGCGGTCAGGTCATCATTCTATTCCTATTACCCGCATATTCTGACAAGGTGTGTAGTGGGAATTCGCTTGAACTTATTTCAAGAAACTATTGAGAGAAAGAAGTCATCTGCCGAACGGTTGCTGAGGTGAAAATGGTATGTTTTTACCACACACGGTCTCCTGCCGAAAGGTTGCTGGGGTGAAAATATTATGTTTTCACCCAAATATTATCCTACCAACGGTGATTCGTTTTGGAGGAACCTCATCAGCGCGTAGCCCGCAGTGATCAGCGCCTTGGTCGTCAAGAAGAAGGGATTCAAGATACTATACAGAGTTTGTGGACATTTTAGCTAATAAAGTGCTATGTGACTATCATATGAATAAATATATTTTATTGTTTTTTCGTAAGTTCATGTTTTTCGAAAGCCGGAACTTGTATGAATTAACTATTTGAGCTTACGTGGTGATCCTTAGAATAACCCACAGAGCCAACACACACTTAACTTTACCATAATGGTAGCCCAGTCACAGCATGTCAACTATATATGTATGCATTATAGAGCTCAGTGTTATTGATCAAAATTCATGACAGAGCGTATACCGACATATAAGCTGACTTCGACACGGAAGGCTGTTTGCATTTAACGAAGATGGGTGACATACACGGACACCATATATATATATATATCCAGGCACTAGTCAGAGAAATAGAACCATGTAGGGAGCAAGAGAGAAACAGAATTTTGTGAAAAAATACACAGTGTCAGTAAGAAACATAAAAATCCTATATATCTCCAAAATTTCATGTAAATCGAAAAAAAAATACGTAAAATCTTGCAAAAATTACGTAATTTCCTACAAGAAAGATGCTGTCGATTGACATGACAATTACATTTGCACACTTGCATGCATCACAGAGTACAGTGCCCAACTATGTGATGTGTTTTCATTACCAGATTGGGCTACAGAAAAGTATCATAAATGTGCAAAAATGTATGTTTCAGCTGTCGCGGCAGTTCCCAGAGAAACCTGCACCACCCGTCCATCACTCACATCACTTTACCGCCAGGGAGTGCAAAGGATGAACACTACGAATGTTATCGATTAAAGGGGTAGGCAGTACATATACTGACACAGAAGCGAACATTAACTCAACGAGGTATAGCAAAAACTACTATCAGTATGTATACGATCCATCGTATCTTACATTAAACTCTGGTTGCCACAAGAGGTTTGGAAAACTATGTGATGAGTATTCACCACACATACAATCTTCCTATAATGATAAGGTGTGCGAAGGATGGAAACAGCATAACTTACATTAAAAACAGGTTACTATCTTATATCTTTAAACGAGCAATTCTTGTATATAAATATATATTTCGGATCTCGGAAACGGCTGCGACGATTCGGATGAAATTTGGTATTTAGATAACGTTTTGACTTTTAAGATTACCTAAATAGTTGTCTTCCCTACAAAAAAGCGAGTTTACAAAATACGAACAATTTTGTCACTACGTATATCGAAAACGGCACTATCGCCATCTCGTAGACAATTCAGGTACCAGAAAGCCTACAAATAGATTTTCTTTGATTTCAAAGAATAATTAAACGAACAGTTCTTGTAAACTGGCTGATCCGCGGAAATATTAACACTGCAAGTTTAATTGTAAAACATTTAAAAAGGAAGATAATAATTTATCAATGGTTTTATCAGAAACTTCTTTGAAAATAATATTACTGGTACCAGTTATAAAGTAATCATCTTACTTTTTGACCGTAAAAAGTGGTTGTCAGTCATTAAATACTACCACCTTAATTATAAAACATCTTTCGATTTCTGTTCAATATACAAGATTTCGAGTAGAGTTTGATAATAAAGTAAAAAGCCGCGTGCGAGTGCACATACGAAAAATCGGGTTCTGATAAATAGAACCTTGCCTTTTGAATCGTCTGACCTTGTGCTTTATTAATGTTTATAACGAATGTTACTTCTTATGGGAATTGTTTTATTATCATTTTGAAATGCTGATCAGAAGATGTGAGATTACTGCGAGGTATGAGCATAGTTTCATAGGAGTGAATAAATTTAGCACAGATGATGTTCTATTGACGTCACAACCCGATGATGAATTCTTACAGAACTCGATGAAACATATCGAAAATAAAGAATAAATGTTCTTAGTTTTCGAGATATAGCATGTCAAAAATCAGTTATAGGTATAGTTCCTTGTGCTTTTGGCGACGTTTCTTCTGGTCCAGGCCGTATTTCAACCTAACAACAACCACTAGGTACAAAATAAAACATTGAAAGTACATTTCCACCATATAGATATGTTGGTTTTGGTGAATTTTTTTTTTCTCGTCCAGGCTGGATCTAATACTAACCTCTTCACTTTTGAGATATAATATCCCGAGAACTAAGCGAGATATCAGAAAAATCCCTTATTTTCGATTTTTCTCGACGAGTTTCATACGAATTCATCATCAAACTTGGCTGTATCAAACTGGCATTAAGATTTCTATTTAACATAATAATAGCATTTTTTTAAAGTAATTTGTGAGGCGGTTTTCGCAAATGGATCTAGCGATTTGGATGAAATTTCACATGTAGATAACGTTTTGCTTCTCAAGTTTTTAACACGATTTAAAAAAAATAAAGGAGCAATTTTTGTATTTGGTTTCTCAAAAACGGCTCTAACCTCATTACGTAGAAGGTTCAGGTACCAGTACGCCTACTGATGTTAGTTGAGCTTCTCTTTGGTTAACTGTGCACCTCAAAACGCCTAGGAAGCCTTCAAGCCTTTTACTTTAATCAAACTTTACTCGAAATTTTTGATATTGAACAGAAATCGAAAGATACCGAGCGAACGAGCGAAGATCGGTCACCCAGGTACTAGGATTTTAAACTGTGTGCTATATTGGGGTAGATATGTTAGGGTAGCCCAAGTTAGGTTAGTCCATCACATCTTAGCAGTAACTAAGGTTACTGTAGGCTGGCATATTGAGTACGGCTAAATTAAATCTCGATTGGAGTGTTAGAGTTATATGCGCCATTCATTCAAAATCGCTTGTGACGCGTTCACTTTATGTATGAAGGCGGGATAAGTTAGCGTAAACTCAGGTTAACCTTTATTTTTCACAAACTCGAGGCGCGTGTGAAGCTATAACTTTATGTAATGAGGGGGGTACACTAGAGATTAACCCCAGTTTTAGGTTAATCAGCCATCACACCCTAGCAGTAACTGAGGTTATTGTAGGTAAGATAGGTTAGGCAGCCCCAGCTTGTTACGTGTTAGGTCAGGATAACACGCTCGCGCGTTAGCTTGGGCTAACACAATGTAACAAGTTGGGTCTGCCTAACCTGTCTTATATACAGTAACCTCAGTTACTGCTAAGGTTTGATGGCTGTTAGGATATTTCTTTTATTTTGACGATGGTTAGTACTATCAGTTATTTTTGCTATAAAATATAATTTTAGGTGGATTAAACTAATACGTTAAGAATTATTTTTAATTTCCTTCGCTTTCGAAAATCACCGTATTGCTAGTGCCATTATTTCAGCTACATATAAATAATTCCAAAATGTCATGATTTGTTCACGGCATGGTGCATGTACTAATGCACATTTCATTGAAGCTGTGATTTTCGAACATCAATATTATCTGAGGTTGTGGTTCGGTTGAAGTAAAGCCTGTACCATTAAGACAGTTGATAAGCTTTGTTGAAACATAAGAGACAATATGGATTTAGCTTTATAATCAATGCGATGTAGCTTCAGAATATAAATTATTATAATTGCTCTTTGCTTTCAATAAAGCCGTATTATTGATGTTATTATTTTAGTCGCATAAAAGTACCTCCAGCAGGCCAAGATTCGATAGCGAAACAGTGAATGTATTAATGCGCTTGTGACAGAAACCAAGTTTGTTGGGTTCGCGATACACGACGTTGCTAACTTAAGGGGCTCGTAAAATGATTGTATCAATGCGCGTGTGATTGAGGCTTTGAATTTGTCGTGCCAATATTGAAGGAGATTATGGTTAGGTTGGAATTCAGACTGGACCATAATGAAAAACTAAACCTTCTTGTCACATCAAAAGTCAGGAGGAATTTTGTTATCAGTTATTTAAGAATCCTTCAAAAGCAATGTCACGTTGTGACGTCATGTATCGCGACGTAGACTTCTACCGTTTCTCGTTAGGTTGAAATGCAGCCTGGACCAGAATGGCAACTGACATGGTACGTTACAGCATAAGGCATAATGGATCTAGTTTTATAATTTACGCGGAGTAACATAAGGTGTTAAGAAGCCTAATTAATTTTTAATTTCACTGGTGGCATCTTGCTATCGACATTAACTCAATTGCATGTATGGAGATAAACATTAGAAAATCAGGGTTATGAAGTTATTTTATAGAAAGAACAGTTTATTTTACTGCCTGTGGTTTGAACAGCAGCCAAAATTTGTTCAAATGTTTAAGAATATTTGCACATGAGAGCCACCAAATATATATTAATCGAATTAAGTCCCTCGAAATAATAGACAGTTCTGTAGAAGTTAATAAGGAAAAACTAGGTATTTACCTGTTAGCTTTTTTCTAAGACATCTTTCTTTGAAGAAAAAAACTGAATTTCGTATCCATAATGATATATAACGAAAAAATATTGGCGTAATAAGGTTTATTGTACTTCCCTTAGCGATCATATAAGAAATATTGTACCAGAGACAAACTTTAACTGTCTACCAAAGACAATCTATGTCTACCACGTTAATAAACTTTAACTGTCTACCAAAGACAATCTATGTCTACCACGTTAATAACCCTACCGATCGTGGTGGTGTAACAGTTAGCGTTCTGGCCTCGCATTCGGGAGGACGGTGGTTCGGATCCCCATCCGGGAATCCAGATTTGGGTTTTCCATGGTTTCTCAAATCACTCAAGGCAAATGCCGGGATGCTTCCTTCAAAACGCCATGGCCGAATACCTTCCCATTCCTTGCCCCCCCCCCCCCCACTCCCTTTCCCGTCTCTAAAGACCTCGCTGTTGAGAGACATTATGCAGTTAAAAAACGAGTTGGTAATCTAACGCATTTCACGTGACAACTGACCTGTTACGACGTAAATTAATGGTGATTACGTTTCATTCATGTATTCCATTTACTTTAGAGTGCTGCGGTACAAAAAACTGAATAACAAAATTTAAAAAAATAAAATGGTATCCTTAGTTTTGTCAGATTTTTGCAAAAGGAGTGAGCGTCTGAAAGTGTATAATGATCCGCGGCCCACAAGTTCTGATATATAAAGGTTTTTAATTGCTTGCTCCTTCCCATGGTACATATAATTCATTAGCTATTTTCGCAGATTTTGACTCACACCATTAGATCTAAAAATTTGAAAACCCCGTCCTTATTGCTGTCATAGTTTTAACGTGGCTTCCGTTCAAATAAAGAGACACACGCAGCTTGCTTACAGACTTATAATAGTATATAGATGTATGCAATTTATATATGTACGAGGGTGAGTCAAATGAAAACCTTAAATATTTTTTTAAATATTATTTATTGTGCAGAAGTGGTACAAAGCTGTATCACTTTTCAACATAATCTCCCCCACGCTCAATGCAAGTCCTCCAGCGCTTACAAAGTGCATAAATTCCTTTAGAAAAAAATTCTTTTGGTAGTCCGCACCGCGTGGCGTACCTCTTCATCAGAACGGAACTTCTTTCCTCCCATTGCTTCTTTGTGTGGTCCAAACATATGGAAATCACTTGGGACAAGGTCTGGTGAGTATGGTGGATGAGGAAGACACTCAAAATGCAGGTCTGTGATTGTTGCAACTGTTGTACTGGCAGTGTGGGGCCTTGCATTGCTACGTTTCAAAAGGACACCTGATGACAGCAATCCACGTCGCTATGGTTTGATTGCAGGCCGAAGATGATTTTTAGGAGATCTGTGTATGATGCACTGGTGACAGTGGTCCCTCTAGGCATGTAATGCTCCAAAATGACGCCTTTTTCGTCCCAAAAGAGAATTAGCATAACCTTCCCTGCTGATGGCTCTGTTCGATACTTCTTTGGTTTTGGTGATGAGGAATGGCGCCATTCCTTGCTCGCTCTCTTCGTTTCCGGTTGGTGGAAGTGAACCCAGGTTTCTTCCCCAGTAACGATTCTTGAAAGGAAGCCATCACCTTCTCGTTCAAAGCGCAGAAAAGTTCTTCACAAGCATCAACACGTCGTTCTCTCATTCCAGGAGTCAGCTGCCGTGGCACCCATCTTCCAGACACTTTGTGAAACTGGAGCACATCATGCACAATGTGGTGTGCTGAACCATGACTAATCTTTAAACATGCTGCAATGTCATTCAGTGTCACTCGGTGGTTTTCCATCACTATAGCTTCAACTGCTGCAATGTTCCGTTGAGTCACAACGCGTTGTGCCTGACCTGGACGAGGAGCATCTTCCACTGAAGTCACACCATTTGCGAACTTCCTACTCCATTCGTAGACTTGCTGCTGTGACAATTATGCATCACCTACTGAACCTTCATTCTTCGATGAATTTCAATAGATTTCATACCTTCACTACTCAAAAACCGAATAACCGAACGCTGTTCTTCCCTGGTGCAAGTCTCAAGTGGAGTAGCCATCTTTATACTGATACTGTGACGGTATTTGTGGATCTGCATTATGCTGCCAACTACAGGCCATTCTGCACACTGCTTGTAGCATGCTTACCAACTTACAGGATAACGGCGCGAAATTTCGATTTTTTATTACAAATTTAAGGTTTTCATTTGACTCACCCTCGTATTATACCTTCAACGATATTGACCCATATAATATGTGTTCATTAGTACTACATGAAGTAATAAGTGCTCTTCTGAAATTTCTGTCTGTGAGTTGTTTGCCGTGATACTATGCTAAACATCTATAATTGGTTAATGTCTTATATCTCAAGAACGGAGGTGATAGGAACAAACAGTATATTCTGAATCAGCATGTCTCAATTGTCTTAGAACACACGTTGGGTACCCAGATTTCGGCCGAAAGTTTTTTTTTTGGTCAGTGTAATGTTAGATTGAACAAAATATCTAAAGAAGAATTAGGTATCTATAGTAAAATTAGAGAATCATTACAGACAAGCAACAGTTATAAAAAAAAAAAAGGTGTGAGGTAAGGTTTTAGTTAACCCCAAAAAAGTCTAAAAAGAAGCAAGGAAATTAAAGAAAAATGTGGCAAGAGGGGTTCACGGAAAAGCAATTGCATTATGCTGTTTGCTGAGAACTGTAATCTATTAGCAGATAAAAGTGAACATTACTGAACAATATACAGGGAAAAACTCATTAAAAGTGGCAGCAATGGTAACAATACTGTAACTGTAGGTAAATAAAAAAATAGAATCAGTTTTAATAGAAGCAAATCAGTTATTTAATTGTTTTTTCATAGAAGTCTATTGTGCACGAGATTACTTACGCCTTCGTTGTTGCGAAATTCCTTACCATGCAAACCTGTTTTGATATTCCAAACAAATGGTATTCCCACGATGACAAATCCGAATTATTGTGCAGCTGATCCAGAGCTGACCAGGTTAGCTCTTCCTATTTCGCATCCGTAGTTGGAGCAGAGTGGACCGAGCAGAAGTTGGACGTTATAGATCCGAATCTATCCTGACAGTAGCATGCAGCAATAGTATTTGTTCTAATGTATTCCTGAATTAAAGTATTGAACCTCTAAATTTCTCTGCGGAAACTAATGTCCCACGTTTATGGAAGAAGTTATGGCACTATATCTTCAAAACAGTCTCGTTACTGAATTGTCACCTGATCGGCGCTGAATTTCTGTTTTAACAACTTCACGTATAAGAAAGAAACTTGAAAATTATGCGCTGTGTAGGTGTGACACTGACCGTGATAAACAAGTATTCAGGACCTCTCGATCGTTGTTAGCAGTGACGGCTCTAGACGTAGTGACATTGAGAGACATGTCACCACCTAGGAATCAAGAATAAATAAAATTTTTAAAAAAAAGTAATAAAAGGAAAATAAATATTTATAAATGCGATATTCTCTAATATACTATTACTTATGAAAGCTAGGGAAACTATTGAACATCATCTTTTGGCCATACCAGTGAACTATTTCGCTGTCATGGAGGCAGCTTTGAGTTGTCACCAATCGCGCATGCGCTCTGGCGTTTTCGCGGTAATATTCAAGCGTGGGTGGCCGCTTTGCTAGTGGCGGTTGGTGACAAGTTTGTTCTGTCTCAAGATGGCCTGGGCAGTGGGCAGACAGGCGGTCGCTGAAACATTATAGAGCTCGAAGAAGTTAGTAATACTGTCGGTAGAGCGCAGCATCTGCTGCCATTTTTTGTCAAATTCAGCTACACCCCCTAAAACAATGTTTTTCAACGTGTGGTACCCGAAGATAATTCTAGTGGTCCGCAGGTAGAATATTATAAATTTTGATACCGTATTCTTACTTTATAGCGTAAAGCCCTTTTAATGTTTCTACAATAATCTATTTATTTCCAGATGGCATCGAAAAGGGTCTAGCGTCTTTTACTTTATTTTATTTATTTATTTTTGTTCATGTAGGTGGTTGATATAATGTAGCGTCCAGTCTGTAGTAACATTATTATTTACATGGTTTGCTAAGTATTAAGAATCTGGACAACAAGTAATTAACTTTTAATAGTGCACTTTCAGCTCCATAACGGTGTTCACAGGAATTCAAAACATGCTTTTAGAGTTATTATGTTATATTGGTACTATAAAAATGTCTATATACGTACTATAAACACAGATAAAAAAAAAATATGACGATATAAGTTAGTGGCCCGCAGCATTATTTTTTACAACTTACTGGTACTCCGATTGATAAAGATTGAGAAACGCTATGCTAGAAGCTTTATTAATGCGAGGAGGCAATATTGTTTCTATGTCTTAGTTCCTTTGAAGGAGAATTACTCAAGTTTATTAACGTACGTAACAGAAAACGACTCTCAAGCGAAATGTGTTCCACTGTAGGGAAGGGTGTGCCACTGTCGTCGTGGTCATCGAAGGCTGTGCCGGATGAAGAAAGTATGGACTATGGGGCCATAGGCTCTAAAATTTTTTGGGTCCCACTGTTTTTGAAAAAAAGTTATCCGAATTTTATAAGTACAAAGGAAAGATTTCGTAGATGATTAACTGAACAAAGGAATTTTAAAATTTATGATATTTTGAAAACTATTTTTACTGACATTGTACACTATAATCAAACTGTTGGAGTATCGTTTGTTTATACTTATTTAATTTGAATTACTGCCTTCTATACTTTAATAATATCTCTGTTATATCTCTAGCTTAGTTTATACTCTGACCAATGAATAAACTGTTCAATTGTTATTCCGTGCTAAGCTGCTCTCGGCTACATTTCTGTTGTGCGGTTATATGTATTTCTAATACATAATAAATACGTATCGTGTTCAATAATTGCTTGTATTATATTTAAAAATCTTAACACAAAAAAAACATTTCATGTTTTTCATATTACTTTGATTGTTTATTTTGGATGTTTATATTTATTTTTTAATATTTTTATTTAATGAAAAAAGTTAACCCACAGAAAGCCTTTAAAAAACGAATACTCGAGGCTCCTGATTAGTCATGCCTTTGGGTAATCCAGTATTGCCTGTAGATCAACTCGTCGGTGTTTCACTTATCAGTCATTGTTTGTTTATGGTCAATCTTAAAGCATTTATTAATTTAAAAATCATTTATTTAATCCGGCAGGACACGCAGGTAATTACACTTTCTCACATTGCAGATTTTTAAGTTAATTCTTAGCCATCTCTGAGCTGTTCTTCCAGACACCTTTCACTTCAACAGTGAGATCAGTCAGAGGGCGTCCATTAATTACGTGAGATCTGGTCGGATTTCCCCCCCCCCCCCCACAAATCTAATATGACGTGAGATTTTGACTGCTACTAATCGACCAGGGTTGTTATCCCCCCCCCTCCCCTAGGGTCTGTTCTTGGACCAAATACCACCCCCTAAAGTAGACTTTCGCGTCATTTGCAGGCCTTTTTTTTAGCTCTACACCCCTATGAGAATTTCAAAACCTCACGTGAGATTTCCGTTGACCCACCTACCCCTTGGTGAAGTTTCGTGAGATTTTACCGTACCTTCCCCCCCCCCCTATTTCACCTCACGTAATTAATGGACGCCCCCTGAAAGATCAAAGAGTTCAGTGTTGTCACTACCTGAGCAAATTACTGCGGCCGCCACTGGTTGTTAGAATGAGGTTCGGAGAGACGCAAAAAGACTTCACGGGGTTGTAGATTGATAAAATATCCTCGAGCTTCCAACTTCGTCAAAATGACGCATTCCTGGGACGATTTATCAAGCAAGAGATTAGGCCCGTTTACACGCACGGTTTTTCCGGCGGTTTTTGAGCGTACGGCGCGCATCAATCCTTTACGTGTAAATGCTCGGTGGTCAGAGAGGCCTGGCGCGCGCTCCGAATGCGCACATCTGGCGCGCAGGTCTAACGGGGCCTTGTGTTTACACGTGCATTATCGGTCTGCAGTCTTGATGCGTCAGTACAAGTTCGTTGTTGGTTCGAATTTCTAGGTGACTTTATTTAACTTTACCCTGCTTTAACAGATAAAAATCTAAATCTTGAGAAATGTGGTCAAGAGATAATTTGGAAGGATTTATAGAACTTGAATTTTCTATGTTTGTGGAAGGTTAAATCAAATTACTACAAAAATCGTAAATATGATTAGTTAGTAGAATTCAGCAGGGTAAATGTATGTGAAAGTTAAAACAAAGATTTCGTCACTGAAAGGATTCAAGAAACTCGGCGGCAATTCGTAAAGAACTGAGAAAAATATATGCAAGCAATTTCAAATCTTGGAGGGATATTTCAGTTGCCAAAAAACGAAGAGTAGGAGGCAAACATTACTCTGCAGTTATGCTCTTCCTCATGATATTTGTGGAGATACTAACTTTAACTTCACCTTTTTAGGTAAGTGTGTCAGGTATTGGAATAAGATACAAAGGGAAATGATGAACAATTTACCAAAAACGTTGAAAGAATTTAAAGTTAAAATTTTTAGAGGGCAAATATAGGTGGGTGCAGGAAAGGGGGAAGCTGGGTGTGTAGGGAAATTGCCACAGGAGCGTGCGCTCCATTGCAAATTAATGAAATATTCTTATTATTAAAATGTAGTTATATATGGAACTGTCGTTTCGTAGACAATTTTTTAAATCATCTGGGTCATTTATTTTCCCGTTGCTCTCACTACAGAGGCATGTGTCCATATAGATCTCTAGTTTCGTGCCATCTTTCCGCCCATATGCAATTTGTTTATTTAATTCTTTCTGTACCAAAAAAAAAAATGTAAAGCAGCTCATAGTGCTCAGTTTATGTCATTTCTTTTGGAGGATATTTTAAATACACTTATAAACACAAGAACAACTAACAAAAACAACAACGACCTGAAAACCGAGTGTTGCAAGCTGGACCGTCTATAAAACTTTCCAACCCGGCGGAAAGTCCACGCGCCACGGGATAACGGTCATTTTTGGCGCGTACGCTCCAACCATGGAGGAAGGAATTATATGGAGAAGAAGTGAGCTTAAATCGGTGAAGCAAGCACTAAACTCTCCCGCATGGTGGCAGCACCGGCAGCGACCATATGGCGCTTCCCAACAATTAAGGTGTTCACATTGTGGTAGAGGCAGTGATTATTTCATTTAGTATTGTGTATAAGTGTTTAAAAATGCCAGCTTGTGTTGCGTACGGTTGCACAAATAGGCCAGACAGGAATGAACCTGGAATATCATTTCATAAGTAAGTTGAATTGTAATTATCGTTGTTGAAGTGAGCGGTAGACACAGCAAACTTTGCAGCACGTCTATAAATATTTAGTCATAGCTCTCAATGGGATGACTTTGTTCGCAAATTAAGGTGAATGAATAAATTTTCACAGATTATCAATTGAACAACTTGTGTTTCAGTTTGCAAAATGTTTAACTTCTTTTTAAAAAAATAAACCAAAATTTGAATGCACATTTCTGCTAAATACTTTTTAAAACGTTTCACAAATGTTACTTATATCAAGTGAACGATGAATAAGACCATCTCTACTTTTGTACGTTTTGAGAGATCCCCAAAATAATAGAAATGGAGATCACAATATACTAACACACTCTTCACTTTTTAATATTTTTAGATGTTTGTGTACCACAAATCCTGAAATGTAGTGTACAATATGATCTATTAAAACAGTTAGTGCACCTGCATCAAACATACATTCGTGGTCGGACTTGGGAGGAAACTGTAATTCTTTTTCCTCTTCAATAATTCGATGATGTCTTGATGTAAAATTTATAATATGTTCTGGAGCATGATTAACAATTTTTCCAGGAGTATACAATTACCAGTGTTTGCATATTTCACTTCACATTTCAAGAGTAGGTTTTTTTTTTATAAGCTGCTTTAAATTGTATGGGCAGTGGGATTGTTTGAATTCCTCCCCCCCCCCCTCCACCCCCCAAAGATCTGATACATTGTAAAAATATTTCAAAGTGATCCTGACTAAATTTATATGCTAATATATATTTTAAGATTTTTTTGATCAATAACTAAGGAATTAAAGAAATACTTCAAACATGAATCAGAAAACCTAAGAATCCAGTGCTCCTACTGCTGTCAAGTATTATCTTGCCATATGGTGACACTTTCAAATTACATATATAACTTTCTGTTTCAATCAATCTTGTATCACTGTTTCCTAATTACACTTGGATATTATGGAGCGTGTGCTCCATTGAAATTAAATAAAATAATAATACCCTTAGTCTTTTTTTGTGGCTGTAGATGTTTTGGCAAATAAAATTCTATTAAAATAATTTTTAACAGACTTTTTTTCCTTAATTTCTAATGTTTATAGATAGCATCAATTGAGATACATACATAAGAGAGCGTGCATAAACCACATAGCTCCAATTTGGCCTCCTGTGAACCACTATCCCTCCCCATGTAGACCAACTTGGCTTTTGCCTCCACCCCCCTTCCCCCCCCCCCTCACCTAGCAAGTAGGTTTTTTTCCCCCTTTTGATTCCAGAAGACATTTTGCACTGTTTTCTCTTGTCAGACTATTATAAATTACATAAGGAGATAATTAGCTGAGGGAAATAAATAGGTTTAATTCTAGATCATGATACTGCTACAACTACTTTAGGCCTACTACCAGTACAGGGATCTAGCTTTTTTTAAAATTATTCCTAGCAGTTGAGGTTAGGTTGAAATACAGCCTGGACCAGAAGAAAAATGTCATAAAAGTGGTATGGATAATTCTTTGATAGCTGCGTGTGGCAGAAAGGTGCTATAGCGGTATCGCCATCTAGAATTAAACCAATAAATATTCACATGCTGTTGTGAATTCCATTCCTCATTTTAACTGTGACAAATTTTATGAAAGGATAGCTACGTGGCCTGGCTTGGAATCCCCCCCCCCCTCTCCCTACATAGCTCAACGTAGCCTTCCAGCACCCCCCCCCCCCGGACCAGGCCGTGTAGTTTGTGCACGGTCCCTACCTTTAACCACATGTTAATTCATTATTAATAATGTGAAGTAAAGGAAAATAATGAATCAAATTCTGTGTCATAAAGTTACTTGTACATTCCTGTAATAGCAACAATTGTGAAACGGCTCTTTTATTTTTAAAGGTAATAATAAAGCCTCTGCCCTTTTAAACAGAAGTTGAAGTAGAGTTCTTCTAGCGTGATAAGTTATTTTGTTGAAAAAAGTATAGGCTTGTTCAGACAGTGACTCATCATCGCATTTATGATTGGAGCACACTTGCTTGAAGTTACTTAAAAGAACACCGCATGATGCCAACCATACATTATAGTAAAGTATCACTCTTTACTTTTTGTTGATACACTTTATATTAACTATAAATTATGCGGAAACATTTTATTTCTGGTACCAGCCTACAAAATGTCTGGGTTGCTCATCCCTAGAGTGGGTCCTCTTACTTTTTTCTGGTCTAGGACACATTTCAGACTAACCACAAGTGGTAGTAATAAAACTGAAATATCCATTCTGCATGTCAACCATGTAATCATTGTGGCTTTGACAGAATTAATTTTTGGTCCAGCCTGCATCCAAACCTAAACCCCTCAATTTGGTTGTTGTATATCCCCCAAACTAAGCAAGATATCGAAAACATTTATTCCTTATTATCGAGTTTTTTCGTCGTGTTACATAAGAATCCATCATTAAATTTGACTTTTGCGAAATTTTTCTTCTGCATTTCAACTCAAGACACCTCACTTTTGAGACAGTATATCTCGAGAACTAGGTGAAATATCGAAAAATTTTACTCTTTATTTTTTATTTGTCTCGTCTTTTTAAATAAAAATTCATCATAAAATTTGACTTTGAATAATTTTTTCTTCTGAATTTCAACCAAAACCATTTCACATTTGAGACAGAATATCTCGAAAACTAAGCAGGATATCAAAAAATTTTATTCTTCATTTTTTATTTGTCTCATCGAGTTACATAATAATCCATCACCAGATTGCGGCGTCACGTTTATCCTAGAGTCCCCTTGAGGTGTTTAACCATACTCCCCGTGTTTGTTGGGAAGCGGTCAAGTCCCCACCACTCCGGCCATGCCCCCCCACTCCTCCGCCGGCCTGCTTCACTTCCATGCGTGGCAAAGGTCTCTTGCGTCGTCTCCATATTATTCCTTCCTCCATGGCTCCAACCCGCAGTCCTGGCGCGCGCGACTGGAGTGTTGACCATTTTTCGTCGCACGCTCCAGGAGCGACGGTCCAACCTCACGCTCCGGCGCGGCAGTCCGGAGCGGCGCCGTTCCGGACCGGCAGTTTGGCGCGTACGTGTAAACGGGCCTATTGTCAACAAAACGAAAACTCTCGACTGCACACAAGGCAATATGAATACTGGGTGCAGTGTTTTATTTGTTCTATCCATTGTTATGAATCGGCCTAGTCAGTATTTAGGAGGAAAAATACACTAAATAGCTCATTACAATCACCGGATTAAAACCAATGATACGCCAAACGTGATACTTCTGTAAAAAAAAAAAACAAAAAAAAAAAAAAAAAAAAAAAAAAAAACAGAAAGGTTGCACGAAAAACCGATTGAGTAGAGCTCATATGCTATGAACATATATGGCTCCGAATGAACTTAGAATATGTTAGAACTCGATTGAAATCCCTAAATTCTGTTAGCTATTCAGATATGTGATAAGCTTAGTATATTGACAGTGACAAAATAAGATTGACTTTTTCCAATTTCTAAGGCTCTGATATACCAAATGGCTGAATATTGACTTGTACGCTAAAAGTTTTCGTAATCGGTAACACTTGTTTGATTCTTGGTGTCATTAATATCCTTTTTCTTTTAATTTAGTTGCGTATAATTAGTGAATCATTGTTCTAAGTGTAACCAGTTTCGACGAAGGCTTATGTATAAACTACTGGAAGTTGCACGTGAACTGCTAAGCTACATGATTCAAGAACCCTGTGGCTCACTGTAAGATGGATCTCCACAGCAAACCGTAACTTCAGTCTCTGAAACCGCGATAAATATTTCGACTCCGCGAAGTTCGATACTGATTTGTGGGCACTTCGATCTTAATTTCTCATATTTTCGATGTCTCATTCAAATAAAGCTATCTTACTTTATTCGTGGGATAATGGGATGTACATTCTTCGAAACATCATCAAACTCAGACATTGTTCGAAACCACGTAGTTTTGGAGTGAATAATGTTCAACTAAAATTGAATAGTAAACTGCGAGTAATTTTATTTTGCTTTGGTATGTGTAAATTAACGCGGAGCCCCATGAGTTGTAAATGTTTGTATTAGTTATTACCTTAGGTTCGGTTTTCATACTGATATCCAAGAGTTTTTCATTCCTATTTTAATCTGATGTAATTGATGAAATACGGTCGTAGAAAAACTACCTGAAAAATTAACAGTACTAATTCGTGGTTGTAATTATTGTTCAAAGTAATTTTAGAAAGGATTTTATTATTGCAATATAAGTAAGTGAAGCAATGCTTAAGAGAAATAAAATGTTACCTTTACCTTACTTAGTAGGTTAGTTACTGTAATACCTCTGAGTGCCATTTTTAAATGCTGATACGGAGGACTGCACGATATATTACTATTATTAATTTAATTGCAATGGAGTTAATACTCCGGTGTGAATTCTCCCAATCATCTAATTACTCCTTTTTATTTTATTTTTTTAACATTTTCTTTTATAATTGGTGTGTTAAATCCCTCCCCCATTTCTTTTTCTGATTTACAAATTTTAATTTTAAATTCCTTAAGGGTTTTTGGTACATTACTTACTCATTACTTCACTTGGTAATTTGTTCCAATCCCTGACACCCTTACCAACAAAAGATGTTCCTGCTCCCTTATGCATAAAATGGAGCACCAAATTGTGGTCATGGTGGTACTTCCCCTTACATGCGCTATTTCTAATTCTTTGACCAATATCCCACCATGCCCCATCACCAACATATGCCCTGTATATTCCCAGCAGTCTCTTCGCCTTCCTACAATTATCCAGTGAATCCCAATCCCAATTTAATTTTCTGACATTTTTTTTTTCCTTTTGCTGTTAGGATTTTGGTTTTATTTTGAAGATTGTTAGTACTATCAGTTATTTTTGCTATAAAATATATATTTACGTGCATTACTTTATTTTAGTTACTTTGTACGTCGCTAACTACAATGGTTCTGTGTAGACCACATTTCTAGTTTGATTGTTTGGTACACATACGTATAGACATGACCTACCTACCACCCTGGAGCCAGCAACGTATAGCTGGCTGTGGGAGAAAGATCAATTCCTATAGTTCCCAGTGTCAGGGCCTGAGACTTGTTGATTGTTTATGGCAAAACATAAGGCTACCGGGAATTGCAGGCGCTTAAATTAGAATGGAAAGTTTGATGGTACCATTGGTATTCGTGGAATGAATACTTCCTCTCCTCGTCCTGTTAAGATAATGGCCTTAATGTGCAAGGATTTCAACAGAAGTCTAATTCCATTGCGCAGCTGTGGTAGTGATATGTTTCTGATGAGCATGAACGGAGTACCAACTTATAAATTCAGTTTATGCGCGGGAAGATCAGATGCGCCGAGGGAATGTAAAAATTCAGCTGGATAATTAGGATCGTCTTTTTGAAGTTCCACCGTGTTAATAGTCATTATTATTATAAATTTTAATTGCAATGGAGCTAATGATCCTGTGGCAATTCTCCTAGTCATCTAATTACCTCTATTTACATATTTAAAAAAAAAAATTAATAATTGAAGTGTTAAATTCCTCCACCATTTACTTTTCCGATTCACAAATTTTAATTTTATATTGTTTAAGCGTTTTTGGTAAATTATTCATCACTTGGTTATTTGTTCCAATCCCTGACACCCTTACCAAAAAAAGAAAATTTTATGTACTATTCCTAATTCTTTGACCAATATTCCTCCAAGCCCCATCCCCCAATGCCCTGTACATTCCCAATACTCCCTTCATCCTCCTCTTTTCCTTCAATAACTAACAATCCACAATCCAGCTCATCGACATGGTGCTGATCATTTCCAGGATTTACGAGTGTAGTGAAATACTTCGTCCACCAACCTATTTGAGCCGGAATGACAGGATAGATAAGATTAGAGAAATCAGGTGGCGCAATGATTCTTATATGAATTCTTTTTTCCCTCGTACCATTAGGGATTAGAATGCACAACAAAGAGATTAGCTTTGGTGCTGAGCACCCTCTGCCACCCACAATTTTGTGAATTGCAGAGTATATATGTAGATGTAGATGTAGATTTATATCATTCACGTCTTAAATCACATCTAATAATAAAAAAGTTATCACAACTGCATTTATCATCACTATGCGTAAACTTTGGCTGATATCATATAGAGAAGTAGTAAGGATTTATCTATATTCATAACGAAAAAATTTTATTTTTGTAATATTTAACATAAACAAATAACATTTTAATGCATTAACAAATAACACTTAAAACACATTTTTTAATGCTGATATGGAGTATTTTATGATAACCGTGGTCCCGCAAATTTATATCTATAATAACAGGTAACACAACTGAACATCACTATGTGTAAACTTTTGCTGGGATTTTAAATGTATATGTGGGATTATATAGTTAAGCATAAACTTTGGTAAGGATTTATCTGTGGACATAACGAAAAATATTATTTCCGTAATATTTAACTTCACTAAAAAGTAATCTTATTTTTATATTCGGATATGGAGGATTGCACGATAACCGTGGTGCCTCAAATTTATGTAGACATAGCAGTTACCTATGACTTAGTCCTTTTAGAAATGTGTTGTGATATAAAGGTTTTCTTTATTAATAATAACAGCATCTGAATTATTATTATTATTGTTTTTTTTAATTTTTGGCTGTTTCGATATCGATTTTATTTTGACGATATGTTGATTCGATCAGTTATTCTGCTTTAAAATAGAAATTTACTTGGACTAAAATTAATCCTACGCGGTATCACATGTTAAAAATTATTTTTAATTTCCTTTGTTTTCAGTGACACCATATTACTAATGTGGTTATTTCAGTCACATGTAAGTAATTCCAAAGTTTGAAGAATCGATCACTATACAGCGAATGTATCAATGCGGATGTGACAAAAGCTTTGATATACGAACGTAATTATTAGCCATTATTATTAGTAATTATTTTAGTTTCATTGGTTCCATATTGCTTTCGTCATTAACCCAAAGCATGTATGGCGATAAAAATTGCAAAATCAGTGTTGTGAAACTTATTTAATAGAAATAACAATTTATTTTACTGGCCCAATAGCACCAAAATTTGTACACACGTTCCTTGGGCGATATTAGTGACGAATATTTGATCTTTATAGCCACAAAATATATATTATTAATCGAGTAAAGTACAGAGATATATGGAAAGTTTCGCACACGTCATTGTGGGGGAAAAACGTATTGGTGCCTATTGATATTTATGGTGGCTGTTTTACAGACATCTTTATTCGAAAAAAAACTGATTTTCTTATCCGTAATGATATGTAAAGAAAAATTATTGGTTTATTAATGTTCAGCATTCAGCAATCATTTAGAGATATTGTTACAGAGACAATCTGTTTAACTGTCTACCAGAGATAATATATATCACATAAGTTATCTAACGCATTTTGCATGGTAACTTACCTGTTGCGATGCATGTGAAGTTTATTACGTTTGATTCGCGTATTACGTTTATTTTAAGCACCGTGGTCCGGAAAACTGAGAAACAAGTAAAAAATAAAACTGAATCCAAAGTATTGCCAGATTTTTGTGAAAGGAGTGCGTGTCTAAAGCGCATAATGATCGGCAGCCCACAACTTTCCAAATATAAATTGCTTGGTCCTTCCCATGGTACATATAAGTCATTAGCAAATTTTGACTCGCACCATTAGTTCTAAAAACTTAAAAACCCCGTCCAAATTGCTGTCATAGTTTTAACGCGGCTCTCGTTCAAATAAAGAGACACACGCAGCTTGCTTACAGACTTATAATAGCATAGATTTCTCAGCTTTAATTTCTTCACATACCGTGCTCTATGCCCGGGATAGAGCACGGTATCTCTCAACTCTGAGTAGTAGTTTTTGCATGTTCCATTCATCCAAGCAGACAGACAGACCAAAATTTTAAAAGCATTTGATTCGTTCTTTGTAGCTTACGAACAGTACCACAAACTTATTTTTTTAAAAACATCTTAAATAAACATGCACGACCCCAGTTACAGTTTTATTATGTCTATTGATTGCTCAGATTTTCGAAGTAATATCGAAATGAAACTCTGCTTTACCCGCTATATCAGGTGGGTTGTACGTTTATCGAAACCCCATCAAAATCAGTCGTGTATTGCGTTCATCCCAACACTGACAAACAGCTTACTAATAGTGCTCCAAACTTATATATCTTAAATGCATAACCTTCTTTTCCGATTACGGCTTTAATTACATGTATAATTTACAAAATGTTTCAGAAAAGGCTCACTACCTTTTTATGAAGTACTTGCACAACCTATGAAGTCGACACAAGTGTTACAGGAATTACATTGGTAATTGACCCTTTATTATACGCCCTAAAGGATTTAAAAACTTCTTTGAAAATTGTAATGAACCGTTGTTTCCAATCTCTATTTAACGCCAGTCCTTCGGTGGTTAAAGTTTCTTAAAAAGTATGTTTCTTTTTAACTGCTTAACGTCTCTTACCAGCGAGGTCTTTAGAGACGGGAAGGGATGGGGGGCAAGGAATGGGAAGGAATTCGGCCATGGCCTTTTGAAGGAAGCATCCCAGCATTTGCCTGGAGTGATTTGGGAAACCATGGAAAACCCAAATCCGGATGCCCGGATGGGGATTCGAACCACCGTGCTCCCGAATGCGAGGCCAGAACGCTAACCAATACACCACCACGCTCGGTTTCTTAAAATGAATGTGTGTAGCACCACACCTTACGAACGTGAAACTGGAAAGAAAGAAAATTAAAGCATTTGACGAATAGTATCACAGACAGAAGAGTAGGAATGATTTCAAGAGTAGCGGGGACCGTAAAATATATATTATTGAGGGTAATAGAAGATGCAAACGAGCGTGCTGGGTGAGCGGTTAACGCTCTGGCCTCGCATCCGGGCATCCAGATTTGGGTTTTCCATGGTTTCCCCAAATCACTCCAGGCGAATGCCGGGAATTTTCCTTTAAAAGGCAATAGCCGCATTCCTTCCCGTTCCTTGTCCCCAGCCCCATCCCGCCTCTAATGACCTCGGCGTCGACGAGGCGTAGAGCCACAGGTAAAAAAAATATGGAAAGAAATGTAAAGGAAGACCAATTGTACAGTATATTAAACAGATAATCGAGGATGTGGGTTTTAATGGTTGTGTTAATATGAATAAATTTGTTAAAGAGAAGGAAAGATTATAAGTGGCTCAAACCACAGTAATAACAGGAAAATTGAATAACTTAAATGTGGGGGTAGAACTAATTTATTTTTTATTGCTTTATGCCTCGTCGATATCGAGGTCATTAGAAGCGGGAAATGACGGGTGCAAGGAACGGGAAGAAATTCGGCCATGGCCTTTTGAAGGAAGCATCCCTGCATTCGCCTGAAATGATTTGGGGGATTAATGACACAAGGTTCTGACAACTTGGCAGAGCAGCAAAATTTGAAGTAACATTCATCAGTAATATTTGAGTTGCCATAGTTGTAAAAATATCTCAGAAATATTGTACAAAAAATGACAGCGCTAACAGTAACGATTTTTAACAGCTCCGAATAGAAGTTAAATATAAGTGAATACGGAGCTATCGAACGATACGTCGTTGCGAGGGTGTGTTAGCGCAGAGAGCATTAGGCAGATTCGACAGGGCGTGCCCGGCCTCTATCATGGGACAGTAATAGCCTTGATTGACTAATGGCTACATGAATCGCGATAGCCTTGTCGGCACCCTGTTCCGATAATGGCCGAATTACAACGACTTTTTGCGATCGCGGTGGCTGGTCAGATTAGAGAACATTATCATGCCTCGGAGCTAACTGACACCGAATGCCAACAACATTTGCAGATGAACAGTAACAGTACCCTCGACACATCATTTAAATAAATAGTTTTACATATACCATTCATATTTTTTGACATTATTTGGATAAATATTTTTCGTAAATAAAATTCCTAGTAATAATTTTATGGTTTCAGAATAAGTTTATTGGTAAAGTAACTAATATTTTATAGCCAAACTGCACCAAAGGAATCTTTATAGTTTTTACTAACGGTTACAAAATATAATATCTTAGGATTTCAACATTATAAATGAAAAACACTTATGGGATCTGTCATTTGTTCGACCGTGGGTACCTCATAACTTTAAAACTTATAAATGAACGCTATTTCAGTTCCTACTAACCTTAATACAGCTACAACATAAAATTAGGTGCAGATAATACATATAGTGTGTTTAGTGGAGGCTTGAAGAGATAAGTTCCCTTTAGATGATTTTTTTAGTATCAAATGAAAGTTGGCAGGACCCAACACTCGACAAAAATTATAGACATCATTCAAGTGAAAATTTCGTGACTCATATAGTACTTTTTTTCTATTTTTGCAACACACACTATTATCTTTTTAACTGACTTTTGGATAGCTACTTCGACACGCGGGATTTGAGCTTTGTGTTCTTAACTTATACATAAACTATCAAAAAACTATTGGCTGTGAAGGTAAAAACAGGGGAGCAGTCCTACTTTTCAGTTTTCTTCGATCTTCACCTCTCCTTTTGAATTTATATTGTACGAAATGATTTAATTACGTTAGACCTCAACATTTGTTTCTTCCTCTCCTTGAAAATGCTAGAAATTGGAAAGTTTACAATCCAGTATTGTTCACATTGCTTCCCTGCAAGTAATATTTGCTGCAGAATGATCCAAGGCACCTTCTTGCCCTTGGGGTTGGAAACGGACACTAAAGTCGGATGAACCAGAAATGATCAACGGCATGGGTATGTAGAAGGCAACGGGAAACCACTGCATTAAAGACCCTAAGAGTATCCCGAGGCTATGTAATCCTCTCAATTTACATAAAGTATGATGTCTTCTTTATGAGTAAAATATTCCGGAATTAAAATAGTCCCCCAATCGGATCTCAGGGTAGGGACTGCTCAGGAAGGAGTTATCAGACGGGATAGACACATTCTACGAGTCGGAGCGTGAAATGTTAGAAGTCTTAATAGGAGAGGTACGTTAGGAAACTTAAAAATGGAAATGGAACAACTAAAATTAGATGTTGTTGAGATTAGTGAGATTAAATGGAAAGACGTACAGAATTTCTGGTAGGGGGAATACAGGATAATTAGTACACAAGCTGTCAATGGAGTCACTGGTGAAGGATTAGTAATGAATAAGAGATTAGCGAAACGAATGAGCTATTGTGAACACTTTAGTGACAGGGTTATTCTGATGAGACTAGAAACTAAGCCAGCCCCAACCACAATAGTACAAGTGTATACGCCAATGTCACAGGAGTATGATGAAAAAATAGACAAAATATACGCCGAAATTGAAGAATTAATACAATATGTGAAGGGGGAGGAAAATCTAATAATAGTGGGTGATTGGAATGCGGTAGTGGGAGAAGGAAAAGTGGAGAATTCTGTTGGAAATATTTGATATAGGAGAAAGAAATGAGCGAGGAAGCAAATTGTCAGAATTTTGTGAATGATATAAACTATTCTTGACGAACACACTATTTAAGAATCATGCTAAAAGGATATATACCTGGAAACGTCCAAGGGATACTGACAGATATCAGCTAGAATATATCATGGTCAAATGGAGATTCTGGAATCAAGTTCAAGAGTGCAAACATACCCAGTAGCAGACATAGACTATGACCATAATCTGATAGTTATTAAATGCAGGCGGAAATTCAAGAGAATAAAGAAGCAACACAAACAAAACAGACTGATAGTGAATAAAATGAAACAATCTAACATAAAAAAAAACTTTTGCAGGAATGTTAGACGTGGGTCTAAGTAATTTACCGAAAACTTTGAAAGAATTTAAAATAAAATTTGTAGAGGGCAAATGTAGGTAGGTGCAGGATAGGGGGAAGATGGGTGTTTAGGGAATTTGCCACCGGAGCCTGTGCTCCATTGCAATTAAATTAAATTAAATTAAGTAGTAACTCTGAAAAGGGCTCAACAGAGGACGAATGGAATACAACAAAGATCCGAAATAATGAAAGCTGGTAAAGAGACATTAGGCTTTGTGGAACAAGCCGCCCGAAAACCTTGGATCACAGAAGAAATTTTGGAGTTGATGGATCAAAGAATAAGGCACAAAAATGCTCAAGATGAGGCAGGAAGAAAAGTGTGGAAAAGTAGGGAAGAAAATCGTCGTAGGTAAAGTAGATACGAAAATCAAACAGTATTTTGGAGAAATGAAGAAAAGAGAAATAAACATTAAAGTTGCCGCTGGAAAATCTCTTCTAAGTTCGGAAGATAGAGCTAACCGATGGAAGGAATACATAGAGAAGCTGTATGATGGAGATGATTTTAACGACAGTGCATTAGAAAAAGAAGTTAATATCAACATTGATGACTTAGGTAATCCTGTTTTGAGGACAGAATTTGATAGAGATTTGAAATCATATCAGGCAATTTGAATTGATGAGATTCCTGCAGAACTTCTGAAATCCCTATGAAAAAAGGAATAGAAAGATTACAAAAACTTACATCAAAAAGTTATGAAATAGTAGAAATTCCTACTGATTTTAATAAAAGTGTCATCTTCATACTTACAAAGAAAGCACAAGCTGACAGATGTGAGAATTATCGCACTATAAGTCTAACATTACATGCCTCAAAAATTACTGCCCATAATTTACACAGAAGACTGGAAAGTGTAGTAGAAGGTGAATATCAGTTTGGGTTTATGAAAAAACCTCGACACAAGAAAAGCGATTCTGGCGTTACGATCAACACTTAATAGGCGGATCAAGAAAAACAAAAATACTTTTATGGCGTTTGTTGATTTAAAAAAAGCTTATGATAATGCTAGGTGGGACAAGATGTTCAAAATTTTAAAGAAGACTGGTCTAAAGTATCGAGATAGGATACTTTATTATCTTTATA
Organism: Vandiemenella viatica; assembly: GCA_031002005.1. Lineage (NCBI taxonomy): Eukaryota > Metazoa > Arthropoda > Insecta > Orthoptera > Morabidae > Vandiemenella > Vandiemenella viatica. The sequence continues at coordinate 5,431,167 of JARYHS010009186.1, read as the reverse complement.
AGAATCAGGTAGCTAAAATAAAAGTATCATGAGAGACATGCATCAGTTAAAAAGGGAGTGAGACAAGGTTGTAGTCAATCCATATTAATATTCAACTTGTATGTAGAAGAAGCAATAAAGAAAGTGAAAGAAAGATTTGAATGTGGTGTATAGGTTCAAGGAGAAAAAATCGATATGCTACGATTTGCTGATGATTAGCAGAACAGGTTGAGGATATTGAGAAATTATTGAATATCATGAACAAAATACTGAAGGAAAATTTTGAACTAAATATAAACCATAGCAAGACAAAAGTGATTAAATGTAGCAGAAATGATACCAATACTAGTAGATTAAATATAAAGATAAGGTCAGATATGATAGCAGAAGTTAGTGAATTTTGCTGCTTAGGAAGTAAAATTACAACTGAGGGCATGTTCAAAGCAGAATAGCAGTAGTGAAAAGTGCCTTCATGAAAAATAGAAATCTTTTAGTTTCGAATATTGATCTAGGACTCAGAAAGAACTTTTTAAAACTTTATGTATGAAGCATCGCACTTTATGGCAGCGAAGCTTGGACTTTTGGAAAAGCAGACAGAAGGAAAATTGAAGCATTTGAAATGTGATGCTATAGAATGATGCTAAAAATTAAGTGGACCGATAAAGTACGAAACGAACAAGTTTTGGATATGATGGGCGAGGAAAGAGGTTTGTGAAAGAGTCTTACAGAAAGAAGAGGCAGGCTGGTAGGTCATATTTTGAGACATTCTGGATTGGTTAATTTGTTAGTGGAGGGAACAGTTAAAGGTAAGAACTGCGGAGGTAGACAGAGATTAGATTATATGAAGTAGATGATTGAGGACGTGGGTTGTAAGGGGTAAGTTGAGATGAAAAGAGTAGCGCAAGATAGGAAGGGATGGAGGATTGCCTTAAACCAATCGAGAGACTGATGTCAGGAAAATAAAATAAATGAGGAAAGTCGGCCCATAAATCGCCATCTGTCTGAATGAAACGTAACTGAAAACCTTACTCGTCTCCTCAGTAACATTGATGTGAATACCTGTATGCCCTAAGTATGTCCAAGGTCAGAGATGATGTGGTTTAATCACGCACTATGGGTTTTATATCAAGGATTTGAAATAAAATTTCGTAAAGAGAATAATGAAGTCGATTAAAAAATCATTTGTTACTTTTTCTAACTTTTTTTTACAAATAAAAGAAAAATTTTATTTCAGTTTAATATATGATCTACTAGCAGTTACCCGCGACTTCGTCCGCGTTGAAGAGTGTTGTAATATAAGATTTTCTTGTGAGGTTTGGTTGCTCAGTGGTTAGTCCCCAGCTTGAATCCCAGTCTCGGCGAGGATTTTCAAAGGTCCTTAGCTCGACCTTCACATCTGGCATAGGTTGTGTGACGTGAATTACGCCACAATTCTCACTTGTTTCTGATTCCGTGTTGAGCTGTGGATCTTCTATGTCCGGTAGAATTACTGGGTTACGTTAATAGACTACGAAAGAGACTGATTGCCTTGTCACCAGGTCAATACGACCATACAATTTTTTTTAGAGCTATTTTTAGTAGTAATAGTAGTAATAAATGTTGCAATAAAATAACAAAAATCTATTTATGTTCCACAACTACTTCACTGAATTTTTAAAACAGCAAAAAATAATCTGTTTGTAAGGAGTATTTTCAGTTTAATATATCCGTATATACAATATTGAGGATTTGTCTCCTACGTTTTTGGCTATTTTCATAGTCCTAGTTTTCTTACATTTCTTTAAAAGATTTGAATTTGGTTTACCCAGCATCTCTTAAAATTACTAATTTCATCTCGTGAATAAAAAATGAATATAGTTTTAAATTAATGGAAGCTCAAAACGTCAAAATATTAGCAATACATTGATGGAATCGACTAAATATCAACAACAAAAAAATACTAACATCCAAACAGCAAATAAATACTTAAGTGGCCCAAGGACGTTTATTTCCGTTAGTAAAATTGCGATACTAAAAATGAATATTTTGATTTGCATTGAATAGCTGAAAAAAAATCTTTAAAAAAAAAAAGAGAACTTAATTTGCTCTTTGATTATTGATTTTTTTTTTTTTGATATATTGGTGCCATCAACAGAAATTTACATGTTATAGTAGTAGGTATAATAGTAATCGATTCTTTTATCCATAATGATCAGTGGTATTGTGGTAATGGTTTCTCTATCTGTGGAAACAACTGAATTGCCTGTAGACCAGTTTCATTCGTTTCGATCCATTAATTCTGCGCTAAAATATAAATTTCAATGTTAAAATAGTAATAGATTGTTTCTTCATAATTGGTTTCTCACTCTGCAAACAGAATTGAATAACTACCGGCGAAATTACCACTCCGCTTGTCCGCCACTCCATTATCTGAATAAAACATTGATAAATTTAAAAAATTTACTTCGGGCAACGCCGCATGGTTCTGCTAAATCGTCCAAGCTTACTTACTATAGATCTTTTGATACAATATCGGTACAAAGTGATAATGATGTAACTAAAAAGGCGCTCATGAAAGAAGCTTAAATAACTAATAATGTTTCAGTTCTCATTCTGGCCCAGGCTGCGTTTTAAAATTACCGCTAGAAAATCAAAGCTTCTATTACTCGCAAATTAATATATTCACTATATTGTATGTTAGTGACGTCATGAATAGCGAAATAAAATTGACTTATTATTAACACAGTAAATTAAATACTGAATACATCTAAAACTACATTCAGCCGCATGAACTATGTCGTCAGCTTCATGACAGTTATTGAGGTAACGTAATTTAAAAAAAATTATACTAAAATGCTTTTAACTTACAGTTTACAACGGAAAGTCCACAATTCTCTACGGTCGTTAATATTGCTGGTCAAATTTACATCGCGATAAAGTGACTTTTATTGCTCGTGATTTAGTAAGGTGTATAATGAAATTAATTGTAATAGTAATTTATGATATACTAATTAGGAATTTTGATATAGAAAATTCTGTCACTACTCGAAATTTAGTTCCAGAGCATTTAATGTGTTGAGATGTATTAGTATCGTTTGATTTTGTAGCGGCAGTATTAGCAGAAATAGTGGTTTGGTTGAAATGCTGCCTGGACCAGAATGTTTTTGTTACAGCAGAAGGCATTTAGTTATTATTAGTAATAAGTAAGCAGCTTTCATATGTTCCGTGCAAATGAGGTGTATTGTGTTGTAAACGACTTCCAGTGTTACTTCATGAAACAATAAGTTTATACATTAGCCCATTGAATACATTCGTTTTAAGTGTAGCATTCGATAGAAATTTTCAGAATATTGAACAGTAAGTAAAAAGCAGTACTATTTGTACAAAAATTCTGAACGAATAATAAAAAGGGTTAGTTAAGTTAATTTCGGCAAAAATAATTTGTAATACAGAGACTGTATAGTAACACAAAAGAAACAGGAAATAAATTAAACCGAGATAGAATGGAATCCTTTACATTTTTATAAATACGATACTTGGGGCATGATCATTTTGCACTTTAAGTGAACCGACTTTCGTGCTGGTATACTCATAGCATTTTACTTTTTTCCAAGCTTTGATTTTTTATATTTATTATAACGCATATATTACGAACGAATTTATGGTGTAACATTTGATATGTCATACTATTTTATGTACGCAAATGAAAACATCTCTTTGCGAACTTGACAACAGTACCTTTTTTTTTTTTTAAATTTAAGTTTAAGTACATATTTATATTTCCTGCTTCCAAACTATTATTTGTCAAGTGCGTCGGTTTTATGGCTTTTAAACTAAACACAAACTTGCATATGTAAGAAGGTTTTTGCTTTTATTTCTGAAAAGTAGTTTTTGCGATTTACGTAAAAAGCAAAGAGTAAACGTGGCACGTCTATCTGCGAAGTAGGAAACTCTTTGTTGTTTCCGAATTGATATTAATGGCAATTTCTAAAAGAACTATGTGTTTTTGCGGGATAAAATCTATCCTATGTCACTTCACACGCAATTAACTGACTTCATGCCAAATTTCATTTAAATATGTTGAGTTATTAAGGCGTGATTGATTCCAGAAGTACATCCAAACACACATCCGAACTTTTCCATTTTCTCATTTATATATATACAGTATAGATATTTATATATATATAGATGTACGGAATCTTCAGTGCGCAAGATTAATTTTCTATTTTTATTATTTTAAATTATTACACATTAATATCAGAATAATCAAGGCTTGGCAATGACCATTTAGTTTACTGAAGTTATTAGTTTCCAACACGCATTACAGGATTGTTCAAAATTATAGATTAGGCATGCAATGTGTAACAGAGTTTATGCACATTTCTACAACAATATATAACTCAATACAGCCAACTTTGGTTTCAGCAGATGGCTTAATTTTAATTGGCAATTTTTTTATTAGTAGTAGAATTTTCCCGTTATTTGGCGGGTGGACCGTGGTGTGAGTAAAAATTTTATTCTAGTACCAAATATTAACGTGGGGAAGAAAAAAAAGTAAATTTCATCTAAAATCTTTTCATTCTTTCAATTATTTCGTGGAATACGGTTTTCATACTGATATCCGAAATTATAAACATTTTTTATTTCACTTATTTTTGAACGCGATATAACATGAAATGTAAGAGAGCCAACAAGGGCATGGTGAGAAACAATTTCTCCTTTGGTTTTATAAATTTGGTTCACATATCCCTGAGGACACACCTTCCGGAAAAAAAATAGCATTTTGAAGCAATAAGAAACAAGACAAGAAATTTGCGGTATGTGGTGTCGTCGGCATACAGATGGCGCCTATTTCTAAACACATCCTTGACGCCAACTATAAAATCCGCAGCAATCAATCTAAAATCGCTGGCAAGTTTTCAGGATACCATGAGGATACATTTTTATGCCGTTATAAAGAAAGCAGTGGCCAAATTTTTATGAATTCGGCAGCAATATATGTACACATTTTGACAAAAAAGAAAAAAAGAAAGGCCGCTGGTGTCAGTTTCCAGCAGACTAATTTTGCTCAATCTAACAACATCGGACAGTACGTATTCGAGGAAACTGTTAGCTCCGCACATGGTACAATCCCATTGGAGGCTATTTAATTCAGCGCCAACTGTATTTTAGATGATTCATTTCCTTAAGTCATTGCGTGGAGCAAAATGGGAATACTGTGCCAACTGAATATTCTTATTAGCGGCGTTCGTTTCCAATAAACGGCCATACCTTTCAGATCGTGAAACATGTCGTTAAACCTGTGATTAATGACATTGTAATAAAGTGGGCAAAAAAGAGGCTCAGTACAACATTTTCTTCCAAATAATCAGCGTAAAACTATAACGATAATTAAACATATTTTGGTTTTGCTAATATAAAATATTATACTCATAACACAATCTACGTAGCAATTAGCGCATGGCCATGTTCGAGGATGTAGAATATTTAGTGCTACAAAACTACAGAAACGATTATAAACAGATTTAAACTGGAAACGTGTCTCTCCAAGACAGGTTGAATGAAACTGTCTTTCTAGGCACGCGTTGTTTACATACTGACGTGTAGCTTAGCAGCATACGTACGGTCTTGGTAACGTGCGGTCCTCAGTTCGAGTCTAAGTAGGCTTAACATATTTTATATTTATTTTTATTTCATTTCTAAACGTATCGAACCTACACTTTGTTTATGTATATTATATATCATTGATTCTTAACTAATTGCGTCAGAGAATAATATACTTAAGGAATGTTTCATAACTGAGAGTTTCCGATGTTTCTTAACCACCTGATCAAATAAATTAGAACTCTTCCGAACTGAAAGAATGCTACTCAGGTTCCTAGCTGCGTCGAAATGACATCATCTGTGGACGTTCTGGAAGCTAGCTTTCTTTAAAATGACCATGTATTTAGAAAATAATCATTTTACAGTAGAACTAGATATACCTACAAAAACAATTTATTTTTGGCATTTCTCTAATTATAAGCCATGTAGAACATTAATTCTGACAGTGGACTATAACGATCATGCACCGCGGTCAGAGGAAACAAAAACATATCTTTACATCGCATAGAATTAAATATTAGCATTGTAACAAATTAAACAACTCTTGTCATACAAATATTTATAGCCCGATTAGTTTCATATGACAAACATAAATTCTTAGATCACTGATATAAGTGAAAAAATTCATTGAAAATCGCGATTAGAAGCGGAGAGTTCCTAAATTACCGTATATTCCGTTTTCAACATTGCTGTTGGTAGTTTCTGTAGACAATTAATTTCTATGCTTTACAGCATTGCGATTGGAGACCAACGGGGGTACTGTGAAATGGTGAAAAAAACTCAAAAGGGCAATTCAAAACCGAGGAAGGGAACGCCCTGTCAATATCAACAAGTTCCTCACCCTAAGCTCCGCTGCGCAGCTTTGTTAAGAATCTCGTACAGAATGATCAGCTCATTGCAGCGATTTATTTAACTTTATCGGTGTAGAAGTGAAACAGTGATTATTTTTAATTTCTTTGGCGTTTTACTCCAAAAAAGTATGTTACGTGTTATTAACCATGTGCCGTATATCATGAGAACGGGACTGTCAAATTTTCAAAATTTAGGAAAATAATTATTAATGTTTTTAAGCTGCCTAAGTGACGGTTAAAGATTATTTAGTTAAAACACGCCTCTAAAGCAGTTTTCGTGAAAATAGATCTCAAGTTTCCACGTTACTCCGTTTATAAATTGGGCAAACCACTTCTTTCTGTCAAGCTAGCCTAGCCTAGTGATTATATACGCGCGTGTTCGAATCTCTTTCTGGGCAAATCGTTTTTTCTATATAAAGTTAGAGTTGCTTACTAAATGTTTCACATTTTGAAAACATGATTATCAGCCGTTACTTATATTCCAATAGTATTGGGTTCCTACAAGGTCACTTCTATTTTATTTTGCAAAATATAATTCTTGACAATAAAACCAAATCGTGTAATTTTCTAATTGTTTCTAAAAGATAGGAAATATATTTCATAGATAAACTATAGCAACGGACTCTTAACACGTGACGTTTGAGCCGTCTAACTAGTATCTACTGATTTACCACGGGACTACAAGACCATTTACATGAGACTGAAGGTCACTGGTTTATAAGCCTCAGTTGAAAATCAAGCTTTATTCTATTTCTCGAAAAGTGTTGCTTTGCAGACTTAATGTATGTACTTATCGAAATCATTCTTTTTTGTTATCTTTCGATTGCACCTTCTTCGAAAGTGTCATTAGGGAAAGTTGGTCCAAATCCATTTACAGCATTCATTTTGGGTGGTTATCAACCATAGTGTTAAAGCTGATTGAAATAGATTGACCAGAGGTGGTGGCATCTCCTTGTAAGTAATGCAACCTAACTATGTGAATATTGTTCTTTATTTCGTAGAGCAGGTATCGGGACCAGTGTCAACAACGTTCAGTGAGGAAGAAGCTACAGTAAAACTCCAATTATGCGAATTCCGACTATCGGAATCGCCGAATATCGGAATCGTTTTTTAGAATTAGGAGAGTGGGTTTGTGTGTGATTCGTCAGGCCCTGTGTATGATTTCTAAATGATGATGAACTTATTGAAAGCGTGAGAGAAGAAAGTGTCGAGGAAGAATATGACCTTAATGTCGAGGTTGAAGCAGACACCTGACCATCAGCTAGTAAAGCATTTGCCGGCCTTGAAACTCCGTTGAAGTGAATGGAGCGTCAGCGCGAGAGTGACCACATACAACTTTTTACTTTCAAGCGGATGCAAAAATATTATAGAACAACTAGTGGGGCTGATCAATAAGATAACAGAGAGCATAAAAGTAGGGGAACAACTGGAAGAAAACGACATTAGAAAACTTCTAGAGAGGAGCATGATATCCCACGTCGCCAATGAAAACACTGACTGTACACGAGAAGCAACCGCACGAGATAGGGGGATTGACAGTCCATTAGAGCCAAGAAGGATAAAAACGCACTACCTTACAACTGCAACTGCAACTGGGTAAACGCGATCCAAACATCCTACAGTGGAATGCCAGGGCTGTTCACTCAAACAATGAATCCCTAGAGCACATTCTGAAACCACACAACGTCAGCATAGCTGCCGTTCTAGAAACCTGATTGAAACTAGATGAGAAATTTATGTGTGCTGGATACAGAATAGTAAGTGCCGACCTTCCGGGGAAGTGACTCTCTAATCAAAAAAAGAAAAACAGGTAACTTCCTTGATCTATATAAGATCAAGATAAAAACTAAACGTCTCTTCAAATAAAAAAGAGAATGGTCTGGAAAGAATTATACTCCACTTTTAGCAAAGACAGAGGCTATGGGACAAAATTAGTACATTTAAAATATCCCAGCAATCATCTGAACCCGAGGTAGAACCAACGGAAGCCGTGTTATAAGAAATCCTAATGTCATTGGCACCTCCATGGGTGGAATATTCTGTTTTATCAACCACAATAGCGACTGTCTGTTTCTGATGCAACACTTCGTCGTTGAAGAACTAAACGGAGGTAAAGGAATATACCCCGGTCAGAACAACAACGCTTATCCAATGCTCGGTAATCTACCTCCCACTTCCAAACTGCACCTTCTAGAGATACTAAACCATGTTTGGTCAAAGAGCATATAAATAACAGACAAGAAGACAGAAATAATAGTAGCTGTAAAGAAAGCGTCCCAGGATCCTGAAAAATCAACATCTTATAGACCTATCAAATTAATACCGTGTATTTTCAAATGCCAAGAAAAAAATGATTAAATCATGGCTTGAATGTTGTATTGAAAATCATTCGCTCCTGCCACGTCATCAATTGGAATATTAGGAAAGACACAGGAACTACAAAAACACTCACCCACCTGCTGGTGGATGTTCAGCTATCTCTTCGTTGAAATAAATACATGGTTGTGGTGTTCATAGACTTAACAAACGCATATGACAAAGTAGTACTGCCGATACTACTCAAGAAGATGATCAAGTTCGGGGTGCCTCGAAAATTTGTTATGCAACTGTACACCCTGCTGCGTAATAGGAGGCTAATTGTCTAGAAAAATGGGAAAGTTTTGGGTGTTCGATGTGCCAATAAAGCTCTGAAACAAGGTTCGATCCTGGCCCCGTTCCTGATCAATGTTTACACGGCCACTTCGCATTTTTATAACTCAAGGAGAAGCAACACTACTACAATACGCAGACGGCCTTTGCATTTATACCGAAGCGGGCTCAATTGAGGAATGTCTAAGAGGACTGAGCAGGACAAAGACTAAAAAGTTGGCTTTTAAACAACGGTATGGAGATATCTACACATAAAACAGCAGCCTTCATATTTAATAGACACAGAATACCTACCATAACGAGTATACAAATAGGCCCATATGCCTGCCCACTACAGCCTCAGGTCTAGTACCTCAGCCTAAGTATCGACAGTTCGAAAATACATAAAGGGGCTGGTATAGCTAATACTACTACAAATATCTTAAAGATAGCCGGATCTGACATTGTACCTTATCTTGAAATATTATTTAAATTGAGTCTGGATACTTGTTGCTCATCACAGGACTGGAAAAGTGCGATAGTAGTGCCGGTACATAAAGGAGGGGTGAGAAATAGAGTCGCAAATTATAGGCCAATCAGTTTGACATCAGTGGTAGGTAAATTAATAGAGAGTTTGTAATTCAACCACGTCAGACATAAATGAGAGGAATGTAAGTGGTTTTCAAGTAGGCAACAAGGCTTTAGGCAAGGATATTCATGCGAATCTCGGTTGGTGTGATATATGCAAGATATTTCAGATGAAATGGATAAGGGAGGCCAAATTGATAGTATAGCACAGATCTGTCAAAGGTTTTTGACAGAGAGAGCCATAAAATGGTAGTAAATAAGTTGAAAACTATTGGACTGGATGAGAAAAGTTATTTTTTGGGTAGAAGAATTAAAAGGTAGAAAATAAAAAGTTAGGGTAGGAAATGCAGTATCAAAAGAAGTGGAAGTAATAATTGTAGTGCTGCAGAGTAGCGTATTAGGAACATTGCTGTTCATTATTCTAATGAATAATTGTGTTGATTGTTTACAATCTGAAATTAAATTGTTTGTAGATGACATAATGCTATATAAAATTGTAGTACTGCAGAGTAGCGTATTAGGAACATTGCTGTTCATTATTCTAATGAATAATTGTGTTGATTGTTTACAATCTGAAATTAAATTGTTTGTAGATGACATAATGCTATATAAAACGATCAAAAGGGTAGAGGACTGTAAACAGTTGCAGGTGATCTGGACAGGATATCTAATTGGGTTAGTAAACATGGGATGAAGATAAATGCAAAGAAAGGTCAGCTTATTAGATACACAAATAAAAAACAAAAGGTTGATTATGATTATAAAGTTGGGAAAGAATTGCTTATTGGACTTAAAATGTAAATATCTTGGCATTACATTTAATAACAAAATCAACTGGGCAGGACACATTGGACAGGTGGTAGGAAGGGGTTTCAATATTCTGCACTTTTTGGAGAGCGTGATGATGGGATATACGAGAGAAGTAAAGGAATTGGGTTACAAAACTTTGGTCAGACCATTGCCATAGTATCGGACCCACATTTTGAGTATCATATACAGGAGGAGTAGGAGAGGGTGCAAAGAAGTGCTGTTAGATTAGTTTCTGGAAATTATCGCAGAATGCAATAAGTAATAGATATGATAAAAGAGCTGGAATTGGATTAATTGCAAGACAAGAGGTGGGTGAAGAGGGTTATGGGAGTGTACAAGGCGTATACTGGCGATGAGGCATGTAAAGATATTGGTGTAGGTATGAAAAATGCTTCATGGAAGGGAGAAAAATGACCATGACCACAAGCTGACACTCGATTTCAGGCACAAGGCTATAGGAAGATTCTCTTTTTTAGGTAAGGGTGTCAAGGATTGGGATACGTTACCCAGGGTAAAGATGAATAATTTACCAACAACGTTGAAATAATTTAAAATTAAAATTTGTAGGGGCAAATGTAGGTGGGTGGAGGAAACGGGGAAGATGGGTCTGTAGGGAAATTGCCACCGGAGCGTGTCGAAACAGTCCTCAAACATAAAATTAAATGGAATTGTGTTTTATGAAACATTTGTAGTAAGCTAGAGTTTGTATGAATGTGATCTTGTATATTTGGTTTTCAATTAACTGTAAATCAGTGTATATAGACTTTTCTTTATGAAAAGATATTATTTAGAGGCCATTTAATATGTTTAAGAACAGAATTGTGCAAGAGAATTGCTTAAATGTTTGTAATTCCAAGTATTAATGCAAGTTAAAAAAAAAAAATTTACTATAGTTTAAAATGATTTCTGTGGATAATTTTGTGTTTAAGTATCTTTGATTTCCATTTCTGACCAATTTGTAATGACTGTAAATGATTATGTATTAATTCTGATTGTTTTTAATATGTTTCAATCGTTTAAGTATTGTTAATGTTCTAGAAATATCTGTCGGGATCCTTTGAAGTGTTCTAGAAATTTCGATGTAGCTTATATAAAGCGAACATCCGAGACAGAGAAACAGTTTATACAGACTCAATACACGACGGCGAAATGGAAGGAGTGTTGTATGCAATTTCTTAATTATATGTTTGCATGAAACCAGTATCTTTGACGTCGTGTTCTCTTTGAAAATAAAAACAAGTTTAAAGTGAACTGTATGGTAGACTGGTTATTTATCATATTTTAAAACCACGAACAATCTAATAGTGTGCTCCATTGTAATTTAATTAAATTAAATTAAGAAATTTAAATTATCGACCCATATAAGGGACACAATTGACATATGTGAAGCGTCATAACGTAATACGAGCAACAATAGGCCTATGGCGGGGCACCAAACTCACAGCAGCAACCAACCTTTACCGGGCTCTTGAACGCCCTATCCTTGATTTTGGGTACATTTTCTATGGATCGGCCTGAGACAACACTCTATCTAAACTCAGTAGGCTACAATATAAAATTCTGCGTTCTTGTCTTGGGGCCATTGGTTCGACTCCTACTAACTCTTTGATTTTCTAAGCTAAGGAGCCTGCACTACACCTTAGAAAGCAATAGCTCACAATGAAAGCGCTACTCAAGAGGTAGCAATTCCTAGAAAGCGAACTGGTTGAGAAAATCTCTCAGCTGCACTGCCTCACAAGCGGATACTGGTTTAACATCAACATGCCGAGCGTAGCAGCAGCCTACATTGACGTACAACCCTTACAAAAGCAAATAGCTAAGTCATGGCATATAGGACGTTACACCATAAACTACAATAATCTTATAAAAGAACTAAACACCCAGTTAAACCTCTGCCACCAACCAAGCTCACAGGCTTTACGGTACTACTAAATTGGCACAACTAAGAGCGAAGTGGGGAGAACCCTTGATTTAGTATAAAAATGGTTCCAAGTTTGCAGACGCGGTAGGACGTTCATTCGTGGAAACACAAACAAACAGGTGCGGGTAATATAAGCTACCTCTTGTTCCTCGAGCACACTGACTGCGGAATTGACGGCGATTTCAGAAGCCGTGCGAAACGCCAGCCACTTGCAACGAAAACCATTCTTTATCATTTCTGACTCAATGTCGGCAATGCATCTCTTAAAGCACCGCACAACCACGTCTGGCCCTCAACATCATAAACTGGATATCCACATTAGAGAAAAGGGGTCTATGCGGCGGATCAAAGCCCACTGTGTGGTAGCGGGAAACGAAACAGCAGATGCACTCGCCAAGAAAGGAGCCTACAATGACGAATTGAAACACCTAGACGCACCCTCCTCAGACTACTTCAGTTACTTTAGAAACGAAATAACGACAGCGTGGACAGGATGGAAGTCAGCCGCACAGACGAAAGGAAAACTCTACGAATCAGTCCGGCTACATATCCCTATCAAAGTGTGATTTGACAATAGCACATGCCTCAAAATACTGGTAACACTTCTATCGCCTGAACGATGTCGATAATCCAATGACAGCACAGCGACAGCTATGAAGCTGAAACCCCAGACCACATATTTTTTGGCTGCGGCAAATATAAAGTTGCTAAGGGGTAAGTTGGTAAGGGAAGGGCAGCACCTCATAAAATCTATCCCACCCCTCTTAGCCTCAAATAACTTAAATGTATACCGGCTTTTGTGTAACTTTCTTGTCAGGAACAACATAACGATCTAAAAAAAGAAAAATTCAAACTGTGATGACATAGAACAACATAATTTGTTTCTATATATGTAAATGTTAGTATACCTGTAAATAGTTAAGTATGTATATAGTTTTATATGTAAATATCTAAATATGCAAATTATTAAAAATATAAATATAAATGTATGTGGTATGACCGAATGGCTGCTAAAATATGTATATAGTTAAAAATGTTAATAGCTAAAAATATAAATAGTTAAATATATACATGTAAATTCTAATGTATGTATTATGGCTGGATGGCAATGTCATTCTCCTCGTAATGTCTATGTTAGGTAGATTTGAAGGAACGCGTGGCGCAACGAGCCAGTGCTCTACCTCATAAGACACTCGTCGCCGGATCAAACATTCGAATTTATATACAGATGCCCAGCAATCAGTTTCAATTACTATGAATATAATAAATTTTTTAAATGCCTTTTGTTGTGGAAAAACTAACAGCGTCTCGTTTCGATCCTTCTGTTCCACAGTGCGGGAAGAACATCTGTCCTTCAATTGTAACGGTCGAGTAACGATATTTGTATTTCATTGGGTATTTGGGCTGTAAAGCTAGTTTGCCTCCTCGTGGTGCACCCTGGGTAACCCTAAATGAGCTAGCACATACTGGCAGTCAGACAATCCCGGAGATCTCCTGACTAAGACACTAACTCAAGATACCAGGCCTTTGGTTAGAATCTGCCATATAAATACAGAAAATATAATTCATAGTAAATGCCAGTATCTATCAAGAATTTTAAAAAAATGACAACATCGATCTTGTAGCCATACAGGAAACCCACTGCGAAACAGAAGAACAATTGCAAAAAAGAGAAAAAATACCAGGCTATGAGCTGTTAGGAGGAGCTTACCACCGATCATATGGCGTAGCTACATATGTGAAACACGACATTGAAAACGTCTCTCTCATCTCCATCTCCACTGATGATAACGTCCATAACGTCGTCACAAAAATCGGCAGCATCAACGTTTCCAATACTTACAAGCCACCTGCAATATGGCCAGCCCAGGTTATTCAAACGCAGCCTCACCTGCCGTATATGTAGGCGATTATAATAGCCACCATGAAGTACAGAGACAACGCCTCGAACGGGGACGCACTGCTAAAATGGGGAGAAGACGAACATCTGCATCTTGTGTTCGACACCAAGGATCGATATACGTTTAGATCAGCAGCCTGGAGACAGGAATACAACCCCGACTTATGTTTTGTTTCATCCGATAGCGAAGGACGGCCCCTAGTGGCCTCTCAAAACGTTCTTCCAGATTTCCCACATAGTCAACATCAACTAATAATAATAGGAGTAGGGACTCAAATTCCCCTAATAACTTCTGTCCCCAGCTCAAGATGGAACTTTACAAAGGCCAACTGGACTAAGTTCTCAATAGACTTGGACAAGTGCCTGGGCTGGATACCACCTACTAGCGATAATTATCATCGATTTGTTGGCGCCGTTCTAAGTACTGCCAAAATGCACATACCAAGAGGGTACCGTACAGAGTACATTCCAAGCTGGTCCCAAAGCAGTGATGAACTTTCTTAAATCAGGTGATCAGGAAATAGTAGACGAGCTTCTGCACAGTCTGGATGCAGCAAGGAGGGAGAAGTGGACGGAAACGGTGGAAAGCTTCAACTTCCAGACGTCGAGCAGGAAAGCGTGGCCGTTATTGAAGAAACTAGGGGGTGGTGCCCCATACAACGCCAAAAAACAGCCATCAGCCAAAATTAAGTGGCCTCACATATAGTAACCACATCTAGGGCACCAAAAGATAAAGCGCATACCATCCAAGTGAAGAGAGAGCTGAAAATCTTAAAAAATGAAGCCACAGAAACCGAACACTCCCGCCACTTTACCATCGAAGATATTTCGGAGGCCCTTAAGTAAACCTAGCCAAGAAAAGCCTAAGGGTTTGACAACATAACACCCTGAATTCCTAATAAATTGTGGCAAATACACCAAAAAATGATTGGGGCAATTCTTTAGAATATCATCCAATCTGGCAACATTCCGCTGGAATTTAAACGTTATAAGATAATAGCTCTACTAAAAGCAGGTAAGCATGCAGACAGCCCAAAAAACTACAGATCAATTGCTTTATTGTCTGTTACCTACAAACTACTGGAGAGACTTATAACAGAATCAGCCAGAGACTGTTTGAAGCGATTCCAATGAAACAGGCAGCCTTCCGACCAGGAATCAAGTTCTTTCACTAACTACTTATATTGAAGCAGGTGGGGGGTAAGCGGGTCAAAAGTACCCGGACCCGCCGGCTGATGGGGGGGCCGTGTAATTCCCTGCAATAAAATTAAGAACGGCCTACCGCAGGGATCAGTGCTCACTCCACTCCTTTCAGCCTGTATATCGCAGACATGCCGAAAATAAGATCAAAAAAAGTTTGGTTACGCCGACGACTGGGTTCTCGCCACGAGGTGCAGGTCAATCGAAACGTCTGAAGAAATCCTAACAGAGGACGTGGAAACTCCAACCCAATGCTTCTAAAACAGAGGTTACCTGCTTCCACCTTAATAGCAAACTCGCAAGAAGGGAACTTAACATACGGTTCGAAGAAACCATACTTATCAACAATAAGACACCAAAGTACCTGGGTGTTACCCTTGATAGAACATTATCCTTTAATGCAAATCTAACGAAAATGACTGAGAAGCTAAGAACAAGAAACAATATCATTCAAAAACTATATGGTACCCCCTGCGATGCATCGGCCTCCACTCTCCGCTCCTCTGCTCTGGGACTTGTCTTCTCGGCTGCCGAGCTGAATAGCCCGCACGTAAAAAAAGTGGCACCCAACTTAATAACGCTATGTGTATGATTGCAGGCGTGATCAAGACAACTCCCACAAAACGGCTCTGGATACTGAGCCAGATACCACCACCTAACCTGCGACGGATAAATGCTCCTACGCGTGAGTACAAGAGGATAATGGACAGCAGAAACTTATCAATCCACCAAGATACTAAGGATGCCAATATAAATAGGCTTCGCTTTAGAAAACCTCCAATGAAATTGGCAAGGAATGCTATACATGAAGATTTTAACATCACCAAAGCTTGGATCCAGGAGTGGAATGTACACCAAAATAACAGCTAAACTTGCATTTCACAAAAGCCACCTGATTTAGATTTACCTCGTAAAAGTTGGTCCACACTCAACAGAATCAGAACTCGCCACGGCAGATGCGCACACTCCCTGTACTAGTGGGGCAAGCAACCATCCCCCTTATGCGAATGCGGAGAGAGTCAGACTATTGGTCATATTATTGAAGAATGTTTGATAAGGTCTTGTGGCGATCCTGTGGACTTCCTGCTGGCAACTCAGGAATCGATAAACTATGTTGATAAATTAGATTTATGTCTTTAACCTTGTAAAGTTGCAGTGTATATATTTTATTCAATGTTCTTAAGAGTGTCTAAATTGCCATACGATAAATAAATAAACAAATAAATGTATTTCATATCCGCTGCAGCAAATATTTACATTGTTGAAATGTGACTTCGTCAGCGAAAAATATAATGAAGTTCGAAAGCGTCGGTTTTTATCACTACAAACAGCATTTAAACAAATTATGAATAATTGTTGAAACTGATTGCAGGGAAAAAGTTCGCACCAGCGAGGTTCAATCCAGCGAAGACGGGCCGATGAGGCATCACACGATCTCTGACATCTTCGCCACGGAATATTTCAGTGCCGATTTCCTCGACAACGCCGACGAAGCGCATGTCACTGCTCTGCCTCATTACATCTCCTGCCCCGAGCTCTTATTACACACAGTATCAAAGGCGAACTTTACGATCGGGGGCCTCCCTTGTGGGTCTTGGAGAAGCAAATCACCAGTTAACACTTTCTTATTGCAATTTGTCTGGTGGCGTAATTGTGTGATTTCAATGCTTTTCTTCTACGAGTTGATGTTATTTTTCTTTTCTTTGAAGTGATTTTATATGACACTAATTAAAATGTCTCTATTTGTTTTGTATCGTTGCGTGAAGTTATGAAGTCTTTAATGGTAGTGGAAAGATCAAGTGGAGCCTGGAGTCAACTTGTATTTCCTTTCGCTGGTCACACAGCGAGGTCGAAGTCACGAGTCAGATTTTAGGAGGTTTCGTTATTTACAATGGGTGACGCAGACAGATGAAAGGTACAGAGGTTTGATCGTGAAAGGCGACAGTAGATGAGAGAGATCAGAAACATATTAGTAAAATGCACCATAAAATTTAAGAAATATGGGAAGTGTCAAGTCGAAATTGAAAAGACATAAAACAGACCAGAGAAAGGGATAAAAGAGGCGAGGAAGGAATTCAGAGGAATAAATAAATAAAATGAAAATAAATCTGTAAATAATCTGTAATTGAATATTCTATAGCACTTTACCCTGGAAGTGTTTGCTGCTATTAGAATAGCAATCCTTCTCTTTAATGACAAATAAAATTCTTATTACTCGTAATATTGTCGAAAGCTACTATACAACTAGCTGACCCGGTCACGCGTTGCTGTCACTCAGTAGTTATAGTACGTTGGACCAATGTTATTCTAAACTCCCTATCCCTAATGTTGTCAAATTAATATTCACTAATAAAGACAAAAACGTTTTCGTCGATTTGAAAATTCAAAAGTAAATGGTAAAGACTTTCGGAGAGTTGAAATTAATGACAAACGAACATATTTTTTTAAATTTTCATTTTATTACAATTTACTTAATGGAAAATATCCCGTGAGGGATCAATATAACGTAAAAAAGTACTTCCATACGTTTCTGACAGTAGGAACTATAATAATAATAATATCGTGTGGTCGTAATGACCTGGCGACAGTGTTTCTATTGGCTGCGCATTCCGCCCCTGTCTTAGCCGCCTTAACCTAACCCGGTAGTGCTACCAGGTACAGGGGAGCTACAGTTTACCACGGAAGTTTTCTGGCGTGCTTCACATTACACAGCAAGCTGCGCCGGAGGTGAAGGCAGGGTTAAGGGCGCATAAAGATCCCCGCGGAGACAGGGATTCGAACCGGGGACCTTACGATCTCCAGTCCGACGCCTTAACCACTGAGCCACCAGGCAGGCCACTTCCACCCAAGGAAGTTACAAATAATTACAAACCATTGTTATATGACAAGCGTTTAATGAACATTTAATTCGCAATAATAAATATTGAGGTCAATAATGGAGATAATAACTATCCTCTCTTTTAAGTTGGACCAAATTACACAGAGTAAGTCAAATTTAACCAAAATCGATTAAGGAGTTTCGGAGTTCATCTCGGACAAACATCGCGACGCAAGATTTTTATATATATAAACATAAGAACAGAAAAACTGCTGCTGTGAATATGCGACTGCGAGAATTAACTTATATTCTTTTCTGTTCCTTGTCCCCGCCCCCCCCCCCCCTTCTCCCTTTGTAATTCGCAATATTAAATATTGAGGTTAATAATCGAGATAAAAACTATCTTATCTTTTAAGTTGGATCAAATTACACACATTAAGCCAAATTTCATCAAAATCGGTTAAGTAGTTTCGGAGCTCATCCCGGACAAACAGCGTGACACGAGATTTTTATATATATAAGATAGGTGCCTTTCAAATAGCCGTAGTTAATAAATTAAATCTTCTTGAGCAGGTCGCCACATACAAGGCGGTTTTTAACACAGTTTACCGCAATATCACATCAGTATCCTTCTCTTCAATTCTACAAACTAATATGTGTATTTTAGTTTACCGTTACATAGCATATTTTCCTTTCCCATTTGAACATATTATGCGTCTTATCTAGAGAAATTATTATTATTATTATGTGTGTATAGACCCAGTTGGATCACGCAGTGCTTTTATGATTCGCGTTTCTGAGGTCAAAGTAGCTTTTATTTTATCTACACGAGTTCTCTTTCTTTCTTCAGTCCACTTGATTCCTGGTCGGAACTCCACTCTCCGGTTACACTCAGGGCCGGCGGATAATGTGGGTCTAGCGGGTAGTACCCACCTGGGAAATTCCGGTTAAAGATGATCTGGAACTTAGGAAACCTGGCGTATATCACATACCGTGCGAGTGCGGAAAAGCATACGACGGGCAGACCATTCGCACGAACGAAGAACGGTGTGGAGAACATAAACGTCACACGGAGCTACAGCGGCCATCAAAATCATCAATTGCCGAACTTTGTCTAGAGACGTGGCATACTATTAAATATGAAAAAACGGAAGTTCTGAGAAACACATCTCAATTTTGGTACTGTGTATTCAAGGAAGCCATTTTTTCATTTGTCACAGATGGCTAAAACGAATTAAATCTGATAATTCAGTAAGAGAAAAATATAAGCAGCCAACGCAATTTTTAAACGATCATTCTGCAGCCAGAGAAGTAGAAAGCTTTGTTGCTGTTAAGGCTTCTAGATTTTCCTCCTTCACGGAATCTTGTAACAATAATAGAAATTTCCTATCGCGTCGAAATTTTGAATGAATATATACATTACATGATTATTGTATGCCATCTTTTCTGCAGTTGCTTGTTAAAATAATAAATATTATTTAATGAGTACACCAATGCAACTGTTGGTGTTATTTATTTTCGGACGCATTTCACCACTCTTCACGGTACAATTTTCTGTAGATTATCAGTTTTTAACTATTGTGTATAGCGATTTTTGTTTCCATGTAATACTAATCTTACATATATAAATCACATTATGATTCAATTATGTAAAATTAGTATTCTAAGTAAACAAAAACGGTTCTGTACAAAAGTTAAAAATTGATAACCTATTACCTATCCCACATCAGCATAAAATTCCCAAGCACCTCTACAAAGATAACAACGGAAAACTCCGATTCAAAACAACTCAGGATTTTCTCCGAAAATTTTATTCCGAAGTTCATAATAAAGTTCTCCTGTCGTTAAAAGAGTCGATTCGACAACGATTCTACCCACTTCTTCAAATCGTAAGAACGATCCGCTTTAGGAAATCCCTAAAATGTTGAAAGAATTATAAATTTTTATAACCATGATTCTGACCGAGAAAGATTAACGAGTGATAGAGATATATTTTTGCAAATTTTGAAAAGCAGACAAAAATTTTAAGATGTGTTATAAATAATTTACAGAAGTACAAATTTACTAGAGGAAAAATAGCACCCCAAATCAAAATTAGAAAACATTTACGGTGGTCAACAGATTTTTTTTGATTTTTTTTATCTGCTTAACGTCTTTCTAACAGCGAGGTATTTAGAGACGGGACAGTATGGGGGGGGGGGCAAGGAATGGGGAAGGAATTCGGCCATGGCCTTTTGAAGGAAGCATCCCGGCATTTGCCTGGAGTGATTTGGGAAACCATGAAAAACCCAAATCTGGATGCCCGGACGGGGATTCGACCCACCGTCCTCCCGAATGCGAGATCAGAACGCTAACCTTTACACCACCACCACGATTGAACTGTGAAACCATTCGTGAAAACTTTGAATTTACTCCATCCTCTGACAAACGAGATTCTGAAGCACCAACATATGAAGAATTACAAAAAATCATTTCAGAATTAAAAAATAACAAAGTAATGGGATAAAATCAAACAGTGGACGAACTTTGGAAAAAAGCTAACAAAAATGCCATTAAATCTGTTAAATGTGTCTTCATTAAAATTTGGATAGAAGAAGAAATCCAAGTGGAATGGAAAACAGCGCTCATTCACCCTCTTCACAAAAGAAGGCTCCAAAACAGACCCAAACAATTACAGAGGTATCTCACTGTTGGATGTAAGGTACAAGATTCTTTCAAAAGACCTTTCAAAATTTAAATAAAGCGGAACCACAATTGGACCCACAACAGCTGTGGGGAGGGGGGCGACGGGGGCTACGAAGGAGGGTTCAGAAGGGGTAGATCATGCTCTGAACAAATCTTAAACCTCAAGAACATTATGGCGTACCAAAAATCAAGGGCAAAGACATATGTAATTTCCTTTATTGATTTCAAGAAAGCATATGATTCGATTGATAGAGAATCTCTAATATCAGTACTAGAAGAACTAGGATTGGATAAGAAAACAACTAACATAATAAAAGCCACTATTACGAGCACGTTCTCAAAATTTAAATTTATGGGTGAAGTATCAGATCCTTTTGAAATAAAAGCAGGGGTAAGACAAGGGGATGGACTTTCGCCATTATTGTTTAACTGTGCACCTCAGAAAGTGATAAGAGAATGGAATAAAAATATGAAAAGTAGTATAAGACTGGATTGCAAAAAGAAGAATCTACCTTTGCGGATGATACGGCTCTATTGGCAGAAACAATGGAGGAAGCAAAAGAAGAAATCCTTGAATTAAAGAAACCAGCAGCTAAAATAGGTCTTAAAATTTCCTTTGAAAAAACAAAAATTATGACAAACAACAAACACCAAAATAATTATTTAAAAGTTCAATAACAAAAAATAGAAATAGTGAAAGAATTTAAATATCTGGGGGAATGGATTAGTTGGAATCTAACAGAACACAAGGCAGTAGAATCCAGAAAAAATAAACTTGAATTGGCCTTCCAATTGACAAGAGAGATATATAACAAGAAATCTCTTTCGTGGGGGTCCAAAATTAAGCATTAGAAAACAGTGATAAAGCCGGAAGTGTTGTACGCAGCAGAAACTCTGACAATGAATCGCATAGGGCAGATAGAACAACTGGGATTAAAAGAAAGAAAAATTTAAAGAAAAGTCATAGGAACAAAATTTCAATATGAGAAAAAAGGCTTTTCCGGCGTATCTTTGACACGAAATCTTCACAGGTTTGCCGCTGAGAATATTTCATTTTCTAATATTCTAAAATTTTCTATAATGCCAAGTTGTATTGCATATGGTTGCACAAACAGACAAGATAGGAAAAAACATGGAGTAGCGTTTCAAAAGTAAGTCACATTGTAAGTATCGTTCTTGAAGTATCTGATAGGTAACTGCAACATTAAGACCTATCGCTATAAATTTATTCATTGCTCTCAAGAGGATCATATCGTTCTCAAATTTTTGTTGATGTAGTTTAGACAATTAGCATATGTTACTACTAAGCTAGCCTAAGACAAGTGTTGAAAATTTAATTTAAGCTGGTCAAGTTTACATCGCGACACAGTGAATATGGTATTCTGCAGACTTTACTCAAGTTTCAGTTTACACTGAAAGTGCACTATGAAATTAATTGTGATATTGTGCTGTGCGAACTACTAAACGTGACTAATTAAACGTTGTTGCCCGTAATGTAGTTCGCGATGCATTTCATGTGTTTAGGTGTGTCTACATAGTTTGATTTTGTAGCGGCAATATTAATGGAAATGTTGGTAAGTTGAAATGCGGTGTATACCAGAAGAGAACAAACAATTTATTTGTTATTAGTTTTTAGCATCTGACTTATGAATGCACTGATTTTGCTAGCAAAATTATATAGGCCACCAACAGCACAATATCTTCCAAGCAAGATCAGAAACTATGAGGTCTACTGAAGTAATCATTTTTTTAAAGTTCTAAACATTGACTTAGGCTATTTTAAAAAAAAAATCAGATTTTGGTGACGTTTTTATTCTGGTCCAGGCCCCGTTTTAACCTAACCACAAGTATTAGTAAAAAAAATAAAACATCCAATCTGCATGTGCAGAAAAATTATCTTTTGGTCCATCATAACCGCCAGTTCTATCATTACCGAGGTGCCACAATCTGATGATGAATTCTTATAGAACTCAGCGAAACAAATCGAAAATGAAGAATAAAATATTTGATATCTCCCTTGGTTTTAGAGATATAGCTTGTTAAAAATCAGTTATAGGTATAGTTCCTTGTAATTTTGGTGGCTTTTTTTTTTGTTTCAGGCCGTATTTCAACCTAACAACAATCACTAGGAAGAAAATAAAACACCTATATTGCATTTCCACAGTGTAGATATGGTGGTTTCGGTGATTTTTTTTTTCTGGTCCCGGCCAGATCATGGAGGTAGGAAAAAAAGAGGAGATAAGGTGTCGCTAAAGCTGCGAAGCCGCCTGTAAAATCTGGAGCCGACTGCGCATGCGCGGTCGCCATATTCGTCGGTTCATTACCTTCCCTGCCGAAAATAGTTCATAATAATTATTATTATATAAGAGTAGGCCCTGTCATTATAGATATACAATTCCTGTTAGAAAAGTTTATCCACAGCTCTCAATAGGACGACGGTGTTATCAAATATTTGTTGATGCAGAGAACCATTCTATCATACTAGTTTTTCACGTAACAGGTTAGCCTTATTATAAACGAAAATTCAAAGTCTGTGCTAAGTGGATCAATTTTACATGGGGATTCAGCGAATACATTATTCTACGTGATTGTTATAGCATAAGGAACAAATTATTTGTTATTAGTAATTTCTTGAGCACCATATTAGTGGCACAAGGTGTATCACGATATAAACTACTCCCATTTAAGCTTCCGACTTTTGATGTATGGCAGCAAGGAAATTGTATGGGTAGTTCTTGCATTACCGTGGCGCCACAATCTGATGATGAATTCTTATGTAACTTCTCGAAAGAAATTAAAAGTAAAGAACAGTTTATATATATATATCTAGGCCGCAATCCAACCTAACCACCTCACTTTACAGACATCATATCTCTATAACAAAGCGAAATGTCAAAACAAAAATTATCCTTTATTTTTGATTTGTCTCATAGAGTTCCATAAGAATTCCACGGTAATGATAGAATCCCCTTACACTGATGCTGCTGACGAATTTAAATAGATCTATCCACTACCAGTGCAATATCTTCTGAATAAGCCGTGAATTCTTTTGAAGGTTTCAGTTGTTTTAAAATCCTAACTATTCACCTAGGCCAGGGATGGCGAACCTTTATTGATCTGCGTGCCATTTTTTTTTCTAGAGAAATGTTGAATGAAGCCATGACGTGCCATCAAACAATCATGACGTAATGATTAATGCGAAAAGAAATAAAACTAAATACTATCACCTTAAAACCTTATATTTTCAACAAGAAATATAACTTTTTTTATACTAAGCAATAACAGTTTTGTGTTTATTTATGTAGATGAAACTATTGCGATTCTAATAAATTTTAAATGAAAAATCCGTCTTTTAGCAACTGGTTTTTTCATTATCTCTCAGACGCGTTTCGCCCATGGAGGAAGAAAAGACGCAAGCGACCTTCACCACGCAATGAAGTGAAGCCGGGCGGAGGAGGAGTGGGGGGAGGCATGGACTTGGGTTGTTGCGGATGTCATCTTTGCGGATGCGGATGCTCAGAGCTTGACATCCGCGGATGCGGATGTTTAGCGGAAGCGGATGCGGATGTGGAAAAAAATTTATAATTATTTAGATTTTAATATTTTATCAAAAATAAGTAAAAATCAATCTTTTTTCATAATTAAATTCTATTTCCATTTAATACTGCCATATTGATTTATTTTGCCTGATCTTTCAACAACAAAAAATGTGGGACGATTTCACAAGTGAATTAAATTATTTAAATAATTACGTACGCGTCTAGGTCGTAGGTAAAGTAAAGTAAAGTAAATGTTGCATATAGGAAGATCAAACAGAATTTTGGAGAAATGAAGAATAGAGGTATGAACATTAAAGTTGCCGTTGGGAAACCTCTTTTAAGCTCAGAAGATAGAGCTAACCGATGGAAGGAATAAATTGAGAAACTGTATGTTGGAGACGACTTGAACAATAGTGTAATGGAAAAGGTAGGCGATGTCGACATTGATAACTTAGGAGATCCTGTTTTGAGGACAGAATTTAATAAAGCTCTAAATGACTTAAAAGCAAATAAGACAGTTGGAATTGATGAGATCCCTGCAGAACTTCTTAAATCCCTAGGAGAGGAAGGAATCGAAAGATTATTCAAGCTGATATCAAAAAGTTATGAAACAGGAGAAATTCCAAATGATTTTACTAAAAATATCATCTTCACACTTCCAAAGAAAGCACAAGCCGACAAATGTGAGAATTATCGCACCATTAGTCTAACATCACATGCTTCAAAATTACTGACCAGAATAATATACAGAAGGATGGAAAGGGTAGTAGAAGAGATAGTAGGTGAAGATCAGTTTGGGTTTAGGAAAAATCGTGGTATAAGGGAAGCAATTCTGTCTTTAAAATTAATACTTAAAGGGCGGATCAAGAAAAACAAAGATACTTTTATGGCATAAAAGTAGAAAATCACGAGAGACATGCATCAGTTCAAAAGGGTGTTAGACAAGGTTGTAGTATATTCCCATTAATATTCAACTTGTATGTAGAAGAAGCCATGAAGAAAGTCAAAGAAAAATTTCCATGTGGCATAAATTTTCAGGGAGAAAAAATCAGTATGCTACGATTTGCTGATGACATTGTCTTGTTAGCAGAGAGGGCTGAGTATATTGATAAGTTACTGAATGGCATGACCAAAATACTGAAGGAAGATTTTGGACTCTATATAAATCAAAGCAAGACAAAAGTGATTAAATGTAGCAGAAATGACACCAATACTAGTAGATTAAATATAAAAATAGGATCGGTTGCAATAGGAGAAGTGAGGGAGTTCTGTTACTTGGGAAGCAAAATTACAACCGATGGCCGAAGCAGGAATGATGTTAAAAGCAGAATAGCACTAGCAAAAAGAGCTTTCATAAAAAATAGAAACCTTGTAGTTTCAAATATTGATCTAGGAATTAGAAACAACTTTCTTAAAACACTTTGTGTGGAACACAGCCAGTGGCGTAGCTAGGGGGGGGGGGCGGTGGGGGCGGTCCGCCCCGGGTGTCACCCGTTTGGGGGTGACACCCGCATTTCGAAAATAGTAATCAAAATTAGTGTGATACAAATATATATATATATATTTTTGAAAGGGTTCTTTTATCCTTTGGTGTCGAAACACGTCTACCTTTAATGTTCTGAATATTTCTTTTTAAGTTGATCTACCGCTTTTTCAAATTCGATCCAGTACAGTAGAGTATAATAATATTATTGCTTACACCGCGCGCTTAAACAATAGAGCAACGCTCTGTTGCTCCAACAATCACGGGAACTCGTTGTGCTTTTTTTTTTTTTTAGCTCTACAGTCCAACACAATTTTAAAAAATTTCACGTGAGAATTGGTGAGATTTCGCTGGACCCCCCCTCCCCCTATTTCACCTCACGTAATTTATGGATGCTCCCTAAGCACTTTAACTCTAGGTTCATGTAAGTTTGATTTGCTTTCTACTGATTGAGAATATACAAATATGATCAGGATCAAATAAATAAGCGTATGATTCTCTAAGAATTTTCCATCATAAATTTACAGAAGAAGATTTCTATTATGGGTAACCTCTTTGTCGAATACACATACCTACATTCTTATGGGTTCCTTAAATCGACAGGGATGTCGAATTTCTGTTCCTGAACAAAAAATGAGCTTTAATCATAAACTGAACGAACATTCGAGCCGTTTAAATCTTTATTTATACGCTACTGAGCGGTGCTAGAAATCTAAAATTTACACATGGAGATGGGCTTCGATACATATCATATTTAGGAGTCTGTAGCTACTTATTTCTTAGGCGGATAGTAAAATACTTCACTTATTAAGTACTTTCCGTAAAGGTGGCAGATATCTCAAAGGCATGTTCTTTTATTACCTGACCGTTGTTTTTTTTATTTTAAATTACGTTGAATTATGATTTTATATTTTATTTATTCCTCTATTTTTATGAAGGAACTTAATTTAGAGTTGCTTCTCTGACTATACAGTATCCCCCAGGGTC
Source organism: Vandiemenella viatica (assembly GCA_031002005.1). NCBI lineage: Eukaryota > Metazoa > Arthropoda > Insecta > Orthoptera > Morabidae > Vandiemenella > Vandiemenella viatica. The sequence continues at coordinate 5,404,195 of JARYHS010009186.1, read as the reverse complement.
TCATAGCTTGTAGGACCCGGATCCTGGGTTTGCTCCAATGGGACCCCATCTGGGTCTGGAATTGCTTCTACTTGGTTCAAGCCACTTCTGTTAACTTTCCTCTCAATATCGCTTGGTCCTCCAAATACCGAGGTTGTGAAGTCATTTAAATACAGCCTATGTTAACGTTTCAATAACAAATGGGTAGTTTTCGACTTTTTTAAATTTATAGCGAAATCTTATGGTCCCCCTATAGTTACACTGGCGGAAATTAAAATCACAACACGCATACATGAATGGTAGAATTTTAGGAAACTTTGAAAATATATCCAGGGCCATACCTAAAAGAAATAATAACAAATGGAAATGGAAATGGATCAGGCTAAGTTATTACCTTTTACAGTTGTCAGTGAGAAATGCGCCCAACTTGAGCACCAATACATTCGTGGATCCTTGCCGGCATTGACACAACAAGTGTTCGGAAGTCTTCTTGGTGTATGTCTCACTACGCGTGCATGTCTTTTGCAGCCAGTTGTTGCACAGTTTGTGCTTGGTGACCATGTGATCTAATGTGTGTACTTCTGGTATCCTAGAAATGCTCTATTTGGGACAAATCTGGGAACCGTGCTGTCCATATTGTGATCGAAACTCCTTGCAAGGCTTGTGTGACGACGGCCGCAGTATGAGGACGGGCAGTGTCTTGTTGGAAAATACGATTCGGAAACATGTAGGGTATCACAGTAAGATGCAGTACCTCGTCCACATAGTGATGGGCTGTCATTGCCTTCAACAACAGCTGACTCAGTCATGCTATCGAAACTGATGACACCGGGGACGGCACTTGCGTGAGGTTCTGAAATCACAGCAGATAGCCGTTCCTCCACTACGCCTGCGAACATGTCGTCGATTATCACTTTGCCACAGACAGAATCGAGACTCGTCTCTAAACACAAATGTACGCCATTCACATGTCCATTTGTGTTTCGCATTATACCAGGGTAGATGATGATTGCAATGAAATTAGATTAATGGGACACAATGCACAGGGGCCAGAGAGTGTAACCCAGCTTCAAGCAATTGGTTTACAATCATCTGGGGAGGGGCGGAGGGTGTGACTGTGTAACCACTACTTGGATCTAGCCTGCAGTCAACCATCTGCCAGCAACAGCCACCCACACCATTTGGCAGTCTTCACGTGCTGTTATCCATCTGTATGGACCAGCGGCGGCCTTAGCCATTGCGAGGCCCTGGGCGGCAGATCTTTGCGAGGCCCTTGCACTTTGTAAAAAATATGTTAATCGCAAGTAGGTATTTATGATGCTCGACGAAAAATGCAAACGTCATATTTAATTAAAGCACAAGAATCTAACGAATGAGCTATGAGCTATGTCACTTTCAATTCAATAATAGAAAGGGCCGAAAACCGATCTTGTGGCATCGAATTCCTCAAATATGTTTTAATAATTTTTAACTTCTTTCTGCTGACGCAACTGAATTGCGTCTGGTGACAATAATTCTCAAGGCTACTTCCATAGTGGGGTACACTTCAGTAATTCAGTTAATGTTTTTTCTATTATTACTTCATCACCGAGATAACGCCGTCGTTTTCTTCTCATAAACATATTCAATTCTTCATGCAATTCTTGTCCATCAATGTCAGCTGTTTCTCCTGCTGTAATACAAATGTGACATTTAATAAATCTAAATGAGAAATTTTCATTGGATAGTTATTAATATACACTACACTAACAATCAACTGAATTTATTTTATTGTTATCATAATTTCTAAAGATAAAATATTTTTTAAACAAAAACTTTAATCAACTCGGGTAGCTGCGCGAGGCCCCTCCAAGAGCGAGGCCCTGGGCGACTGCCCTGTTCGCCACCCCCTAAGGCCGCCTCTGGTATGGACCAGTGCCTGCTCTACGAGTATTAGAGCTTTTTTTCATCACTGTGTAACAAGTCCGTATACTGACATTGCACTGCGGCAAATCGTTCTGGAGATTTCACGATATGATGCACCCTTTCAAAACACGTACTTGTGGGCAACTACGTGTCATGTGACACCACACTGTTCGCCAATTATCCGCTAAAAAAAAAAAAAAAAAAAAAAAAAAAAAAATAATTGCAATTTACATAATATATAGCACCGTAATTCTCACATTATTACATGTAAAACTTTCAATGTTAAATCATTCTTCATGCCGGCATATTTGGGGCCAAATTTCGTTCGTTTATCACAACACCGTCTGGGTGCTGGGATTTTAATTTGCACCAGTTTGTGTATCAGTTGCTAAGTGTAAAGGTCGAACTGCACTTTGCCAATACTGGCCTGTACCGTAACCGCAACGACAGCCAGCCGAGTGACGGCTCGCCCACTCGCGTCCAAACTTTTCCATAGCTCGCCCGTGTTCCTATCCGGTCTTTAGTCTCCTTTAACGTTTACAAGTGATTGTTTCAGGGAATCACTGTTGGGGATGACTGGTAGGTTTGACACCCTACTTTATTATAGAGTACTGTACTTAATTCTTCACAGTTTTGGTACGAATGTACATTAAAATACTTTTTTATCTGACTCACGTAATCACCTAACTGCTTGATAGTATCCCAGCGCAGTATTAACAGTATCAACGCAATCTCAATGAAATGTCAATCACTCGCACTTGACGTGTTTGTTTTGTCTGAGGTTCTTTTCGATTCACTCAATACTTTTGTTTGTGAAGAACGAGATTATAACATAATTTAATTTAAATATAGGTCGTAAGGATTTTGTATAGTAAAAATAATAATTTCATGTTATCTCAATGTTCTAGTCACAGAGTTTCTTATTTGGAAACTCGCAGTGCACCTATATCGTAGTCACATAACTTCAAAAGAAGACCTACAGATTAAAGTGAAATTCAAACCACCGAGCGTCCTTCGCATTAAAAGATAAAAGCTTTGCCATTGGTAAAAGTCAATTTTAAGGCCCGCAAAAATTACAGTCGAGACCGGGATTTGAAACCGGGACCTTCAGTTTTCAAATCGCACGCAGTAATCATTTGAGTCACCAGTCCGACTATAGGTGTGATGAAAAATAAGTTTTCAAACATGATAAAATAAACATATTCTTTTTCTATACCATATATTTTTGTTATCAAAAGACACGAATCCACTTTTATGTGTTTGAATACATATTTTTCAGTACTTCTAGATTAGTCTTGTGTCTGGTTACGGCGTGCGATTCGGGTGTGGGAGGTTCGGTTACAAATGCGGATTTCGGCTGAAATTTTTGTGGGTCGTAAAATTGGTCTTCAACTCTGGCAAAGCTCTGATTTTTTTAATCCGAAGATGCTAGGACTCTTCCTACATTTTACGAACACCTGATGAACATGGATGAAAAAAAATACTTTTTTTAAGGCAAATAATAACGTGAAAACAACATTTAGTCGTAAGGGAAGGTAAATTTCCGAACTCTCTCGGTGCGCTTCTCCACATCTAGCAGGCCGATACTGATCCGCACGGTCAAAACATACACCAATCCAATGACGGCCGAGTGTCGGATCTTCAGAGGCCTCTCTAAAATCACTTTCGATCACCGGTGAGCAACACGTGGCTAAAATCTTGCCATATTGACTATTGAAGTAACTAAAATTGATAATTTTGAAGATGTGATTTACGAGTTTGCAGCTGTTAAAGCTAAAAAGAGAAGATTGTTTCTAGTTTATTGTGTTTTTTAAATGAAGTTAATATTACAATTTTATTAACTATAATTTTTAATAACAATATATGTTTATTTAATTATATTTTATTAATATGATATTTTACGCTTACAAGATATTATATTTTACTTAATTTTGAATTTAAATTTTCGAGGGGGTGACACCATCGATATCCGCCCCGGGTGTCACCCACGCTAGCTACGCCACTGAGCACAGCACTTTATGGCAGCGAAACATGAACTTTAGGAATACCGGAAAGAAGTAAAATTGAAGCATTTGAAATGTGGTGCTACAGAAGAATGCTGAAAATTAAGTGGACTGACAAAGTAAGAAATGAACGAGTTTTGGAAATGATGGGTGAGAAAAGAAGTTTGTGGAAGAAGCTTACAGAAAGAAGAGACAGGCTGGTAGGTCATATTTTGAGACATGCTGGATTGGTTAATTTGTTAGTGGAGGGAACAGTGGAAGGTAAGAACTGTAGAGGAAGACAGAGATTAGAATATATAAAGCAGATAATTGAGGACGGAGGTTGTAAGGGGGGGGAAAAAAAACGAACATCTGATGAACCTAAAGTAAGGCTGAAAAAATGGACGCTTTTCTAAAGGAATCAGTAACGCTAAAACAACGTTTAGTCGTAAAGGACCAGAAATTTCTGAACTCTTTATGTACGATTCTCCATATCGACCAGCCCCACACCGATCCGCACCGTCAAAAATTAGATTCAACTAATGACGGCCGACACGCGGTGCGGTGTCGTGTCGTTTGAACTCACTTCAATCGAGTGAACGACAACAATAAAAAAAGTGTCGGTCGGTGGCACTGCGGGTTCGGTGCTGTCTATTGTAGCCCGACCTTTACTTCACTTGCAAGTTTAAACTGGTAAATTCGTCGCTTAGGTAATAACACCATTTAGTTCATTGTTACTTTTATTGCAAGATCGTCAGAAAACAATCACTTTTTTGTTAGCTAAGTTACAATGGGCAGAATCTCGAATAAAGAGAAAAGAATAATATATATTGCAATGTAAACAAAACATCCGCAATACATCCGCATTAAAAATTGCGGATGCGAAAGCGGATGTAGGAATTCATGCGAAAGTTTCGCACTTGCGGATGCGGATATCCGTTACATCCCTAGCATAGACTAACCCATACAGACACGGCGTATATGTACAAAAACCCCAAGGGGACTCTAGGATTAACGTAACGTCGCAAACTTCTGATGGATTATTGTGTAACTCGATGAGACAAATAAACAATAAAGAATATTTTGATATCATGCTTAGTTTTCGAGATATTCTGTCTCAAATTAAAATGGTTTTGGTTGAAATTCAGAAGGAAAAATTGGTCAAACTCAAATTTGACGACGGATTCTTATTCTGGTGTGAAGTAGGGTTGTTTGCGGATGTCATCTTTGCGGAAGCGGATATTCAGTGCTTCACATGCGCGGATGCGGATGTTTTACGGATGCGGATGTGGAAAAACAAATTTATAATTATTTTGATTTTAATATTTTATCAAACATGAATTTAAAATCAATCTTTTTTCATAAGTAAATTTTATTTCCATATAACACTATTATATTGATTTATTTTTGCCCCATCTTTCAAGAAAAAAAAATGTGGGATGGTTTCACAAGTGAATTAAATTATTTACATAATTACCCGCGTGACTAAAAAACCAGTGTTTGTCATATGACGTTTGCGGAGTCCGTGGTTAGACTAATTCAAGCGTCAAGCACAAAACCACGCCACCGCGCATCTTCACGCTCGCTTTTTTTTTGGTCTTATAACTAAACACCTCGTCGAGATCAAGGTAATTAGAGGCGTGAAAATATCGGGGCTAGGAATTGGAAAGAATTCGGCCATGGTCTTTTAAAGGAATCAGTCTCCTAGAGTGATTTGGGAAACGCATGGAAAACCCAAATCTGGACTCCTGGACGGGGATTCAAACCGGCGTCCTTCCGAATGCGAGGTCAGACCATTACCGCGTACCCGCCACGCTCAGTTGCGTGCTCGTCACCCTCTTTCCCACCGCTCTACAGTGGAGCATTCACAGTACAACTTGTTGGACCTACGAGATCCGATTTTCGATAAAAGAACACTTGATGGTCCGTGAAAACGGTTAAAGGGATACATATAGGGGGTATTGGATATTGTTGGACACCCAGGCAACCAAAAAGGGTCCTTGCTGTCCAACAAGCTATGGATATTGTAGGAAGCTATTGGAGTAAACATCCTACGAGTGTGCGACAAGGACACATGGTGTGCCGCGAGAAAGTACGAGTGGAATGGATTGCTTGGACATCTACAGTAGCCTGAATGGTTGAGCGCTTCCTACGGTAGTTCTGCACTGATTTCCTATAAGTTGGACCGTGAATAGGTCGCTTTAAGGTCAAGCTACACTAGACCGCAACGAGCCCGCACCGTCACCTCGCCGACACTCTGACGCCCCCCTCGCATCCACACTGGTCCCTAGCTCATCCGTGTGACGGACGGGTTCCTGCTCTGTCTTCAATCTCCTTTAACGTATACACTTCGTTGTACACGGAATTAATGTGAAAAATTTACCTTAAACGTGATTTGGGAATCGCAGCTAGGGTTACCACTCGTAATTTGTTCTACTGTAATTTATTTTGCGTAGGCATACTTTATAATCTAGGAAAGTAATATTGTTAAAATACTTTTTTGCATCTTTTGTTAACACCTCACTGTTCGATCTCTTATGCACAAAAATAGTATCCCAACGCAGTTTTGACAAATGATCATCACTGTACTGGATTGAAAGAGTCTCATGTATATCAACATAGTCACAATGAAATGTCAAGCGTCACTCTCGTAACATTTAACGTGTTTGTTTTGTTTAAGGTTCCTGTCGATTCACTCAATATTTTTTAACAAAAAATAATAAGATTATTATACATTAAATACAGACTGCAAAGATCCTGTAAAATAATAATAATTTCATGTGATCTAAAAATTCCAGTCACAGAGTTTCTTATCAGCCACGCAGTACACCTATATCGTGTACCAATTTCACCTATTTTGAAGCGGAGACCGACAGATTAACTTGAAATTAGAACCACGGAGCGTCCCAGCATCTTAGCATTAGCAAATCATTGCTTTGCCAGAGGTGACTGTCAATTTAAAGACCCATGAAAATTACAGCTGAGACAGGGATTTGAAACGGGGACTTTCAGTTACCTAATCGTATGCTGTATACATCTGAGTCAAGAGACAAATGTGGACGTAATGACAAATAAATATTCAAGTATACTAAAATCAATATACTTTTATTCTATATAATTTTTTTGCTATTTTAAAACAAAAATGTAGGTTTATATGGTCGAATACATATTTTTCAGTATTCAGATGCTTGCGGCATGTGATTCGGGTATGGAAGATCCCGGGTTCAAAATCCTGGTTTCGGTCGCAATTTTTACAGGCTTTAAAATCGACCTTCATCTCTGGAAGAGCTTTGATTTGTTAATGCGAACATGGAAGGACTCTGCCTACATATTACAAACATCTGATAAACCTAAACTTAAGCTGAAAAAATACACTTTTCTAAAGCAATCAGTAACGCTAAAACAACGTTTAGTTGTAAAGGACCGAAAATTTCTGAACTCTTTGTATACGCTTCACCATATCGAGGAGCGCGACACCGGCCTGCACCGACAAAAACTAAGCCAAACTAATGACGGTGTAAACTACCTTACTCTTTGTATCTTTAGTCAAAAATCAACAAGAAATAGGGTTAATGTTACTACACAGTACTGCAGCTTAAAAACAAATTCACAATGCCTTAAAGTCAGAAAAGTAAATAAACAGATAATAATAACAATAAATAAACAGTTTATAATAGGAAACCACTTTTAAACTTACCTAAATAAGCGTATCGAGGAGCGCGACACCGGCCTGCACCGACAAAAACTAAGCCAAACTAATGACGGTGTAAACTACCTTACTCTTTGTATCTTTAATAATCGGTAATTAGCATTAGCCAAAATCAACAAGAAATAGGGTTAATGTTACTACACAGTACTGAGCTTAAAAACAAATTCACAATGCCTTAAAGTCAGAAAAGTAAATAAACAGATAATAATAACAATAAATAAACAGTTTATAATAGGAAACCACTTTTAAAACTTACCTAAATAAGCGTAATCCTTAGCTATCCAAAATTGTAAATAACCAAGTTTGGTTACGTGATCATATTGATAATTTTCCAAACTTTTCAATGCGGTAAAGTACTATTATAATAATAATAATAATACCAATTAAAGTAAAATTCACTAATAATTTGTAATTTCAGATAGGTTAAAAAACAGTAAACACGGTTTTTTAAACAATAACAATCTTTCAATAAAAAATTACAACACGGCTGTGTAAATTTCGAGTTTAAAAAAGTAGTTTTTATGCCACTAAATTATATCTTGTCAAACATTTTTTAAGTTTCAAATAGTTGCAAGTCGTCTAATAAACAATATAAGTAATTTTAAAGTCATGATATAGAACGAAAATGTGGTTACTTCTAAATCGAAATTACAAGCTTTTAAAGCCATTTCAGTAACTAAAAACACTTTTAAAATGCTTAAATAAATTAAAGAAAAGCTCTGGAAACAACATCCTTGCGAAATAAACCTTAAATAAGAAAATAGTAAGTTCATGTAGAATCGAAAGACAAAAGCCTTCACTTCGAATTTTGGAAAATCAACAACTTTGGAAATATTTAACAGATTTGAAATATAGTTAGCTTTTTGGAAAGAGCAGTCGCGTGAGAACATTTTAGTTTAAACTAAGTGATTTAAAACGGATACTCTGTAAATAAAATTAACTGTACAATTTCACTGACAAGATAAATGTTTAAGAGGATTTGAAGAAATTTAGAACTAAAACCCACTAATCACCTAACACTCTACACATAGTGATTTTCTGAGAGCCCTCCGGTGACATTTTTTTTTTTAAACACTTTTTGATTTCGATATTAAGATGCCATCCTCACAAAAGGAAATGCGAGCCGGCTGTTCACACACTAGATCGAAGAACTCGGTAGCGTTAGGATGTGTCATTAGATTCGAGCGCGTTGTGACGTGGGGCATTATGGGTAGGCTCAGAAACAGGAAGTGAGAAATGGCGCTTCTTCAGAAGGCCATGTTGGCATTTTTGAATTTCACAACAACACATGTGGACTGGTTGTAGGAGAGTATAAATTTTCTGTTCGGGGTTCGGCGGTCCTGGTTTGCTTCATTTCTTGTAATATGTGTGATGAATAGTCTGATGCCTTGGCTAACTGCAGTAAGTGTAATGTGTGGAACTTTTATTTTCAAGAATATATTCATTTCGTGTTTTGAACTTTGAAATTTTTCATTTCTTACATGAGCACCCTCCTTACCTAGGATTGATTTAGGTATGTGGCGACCGTTTTGATTGTGCAGTTAGCAATATCTGAAGGTTCACCGTGGTTTTGGAACAATTTTAAACTTTATCAGTTAATGTGAAGGTGCAAAAGTTTAGGTGAAGTAACCGATACAAACCCCGGTATGCGGTCACGACTCCAACAACGGCCGACACACGGCGCGTTGTAGTTTGAACTCTCTTCAATCGACTGAGCGACAACAATAAGAAATGTGTCGTTCATTTACTGTGCTGTCTCAGTGCGGTCTATTGTGGCCCAACCTTTACTTTATATGCAAGTTCAAAATTGTAAATTCGTCACTTAGGTAATGTAGCACGAATGATTGTGGCGTACTACAAATATTTAAATATAGTATTTAAATATTTTATATTCAGATTAATTTAATATTTGTGAATATTTCGTAAATTAATTATCTGATCAACGTAATTAATATCCCAGGCTGCCTTAATTTCTTAATAATATAACTGAATAAAGAGGTTGCTAGCTGGAAGAGCAGGAGATATTTTGAAGCTGACAACGGTATATCCAGTGGAAATCTCCACAATGCGTGGGCTGACACGAGCTATTGTTCACACACCCAGAGTGGATAGGCACCATTAGCCGTCAAGGTCAGTGCGTTGAATCCCGCGCAGGGATACCCGTGCGGCGGAGGGGTGAATTTTTTTTTTAACTGCTTTACGTCTTTTTTTAACATCGAGGTCTTTAGAGACGGGAAAGGATGGGGGTCAAGGATGGGGGTCAAGGATGGGGGTCAAGGATGGGGGCAAGGAATGGGAAGGAATTCGGCCATGGCCTTTTGAAGGAAGCATCCCGGCATTTGCCTGGAGTGATTTGGGGAAACCATGGAAAATCCAAATATGGATGCCCGGACGGGGATTCGAACCGCCGTCCTCCCGAATGCGAGGCGAGAACGCTAACCCTTACACCGCCCCGCTCGGTGGAAGGGGTGAGCGACGCGCGGGAGGCCAGAGCGAATAAGATTGGCTTCGAGCCTCACGTGGTTTTGGGAACAAATTAAACAGCCAATGCCATATCATATACGGGGTCTACAGATGTTAATTCGTGGTTTCTTTTTCCATGTAACGAAACTTTGAGAAGGAGTTTCGGAAAAGGAAAGGAGAAGCGGATATACTTGGGCATTGTGTGGTCAGCGGTCGTCGATTCGAGACACTTCACAGTGCGGAGTAGCACTGTTCTGGTGGGCTCTGGCTTCGATCACAGGCTGGTCGATTTATGAAGTCCATTCACTGGTGGGACAACGCCACACGCCGCCGCTGCTGATGCGGGTGATTTTTGGTAATGTGTTCCATCGCCCATCATTCTTTCATGGTTTGGATCCATCGCCCATCATTCTTTCATGGTTTGGAGAGACTTTGAAGGATCCGTAATCGACCCATGAGACAGCATCTGTGCTCGATTCAATTTTCAAAGCTAGCTGGCAAATGACCTCATGAACTTTGAAGCTCCTTGCAAGTTCAGTTTGAGCCTTAATATTGTTCATCTTTTCTAATTCAATTCGGCGCCCCAGGGATTTTATCCACCATTCATGTAACATTCAATTGTTGGCTTGTGGCCACGATGTAATCATATTCTTAATTTTAAAAATGAAGTATTTAATATTCAGTTTATGTTTGCTATCTTCAGGCAGATTGTAAAGCCGGATATTGCTTTTGCTTGCAGATGCACATAATGTCTAACGTAACGTTAAATGTAACCGGCTATGTACTTGTACAAGCCATAGGGAAACAATAAATTAAGCATTTTATGTCTGCATCAACAGCAATCAGAATCCTTGCTACCTGAAAATTAATTTGATAATTTAAAATCAATAAACAAATTAATATTAAAACTTACAGCAATAGTAATGACTCCCCTCGCAACACGGTAATAACACCGTTTAGTTCATTGTTACTTTTATTGCAAGATCGTCAGAAAACAACCACTTTTTTGTTAGGTAAGCGACGATGGGCAGAATCTCGAATAAAGAGAATATTTCAATATTAACGAAACATCCGCAATACATCTGCATAAAAAATTGTGGATGCGGATGTGAAAGTGGATGTAGGATTTCAAGCGAAAGTTCCGCAGTTGCGGATGCGGATATCTGTTACATCCCTAGTGTGAAGTCAGATATTTTGCAATTTTAAATTTATAAAGTAAAACAGCACTTCCAAAATGATTTATGTATTTCTAGTTAAAAAAATCATATCAACAATAAATCAAACATTTAAGAAAATATTTTTAAAAAACATAAAAAATCGAATTAATGATACAAAATTGAGTCGTCATGTGTCCATGTATTTTGAACCCATTCCTTGATACTGTTTATTATTGGCATAATAGTCACTTCATTCTTCATTTCGATAGTGTTGGAAACATTCGATGTGTCAACATCATCTTCATCCAACCATAAAGCATCGTCATCGTTTAACAAGCAAAGAATCTCCGTTTCGTCTAGCGGCAATGCTTTGTGGATGAATCTTCATGATGGGGAAACACTCTAGTTGCCTCTTACCTAATTGCTTATGTTGGTTAGTGGCTTTGTATGATGAAAACTATAGTTCACAGATGCCACATGATCGATTAAAAAAGTATGCCTCGACACTGGGACAATAGGCCTACATGCCAAAAAGTGATACAAATTATGCATGTGATGTCACAAAGTTTATGACATGCCCGCCCCCCTCCTCCCCCCCCCCCCCAATGTGTGACGTAATTTATAAATGGCCCCTTTACGGTGTATGTCATAATCTTTTGTGTAAGTCTTGATTGATTTTTTTAGGATGTTTTCCAGGTCGCCTTTACTATTAAATATCAGAGTTTCACCCGAGTACAGAGCTTCAGGTTTGAGCACTTTAATTGCAATTTTTCCAAACGAAGAAATAGCTGATTCTTTCAACTCCATCATAGAGTTTGGCACTCGATTCATCGATCTTGAGCTGAAATATTTTCGTTGCAGAACAGGGACTGTGTGTATTCTTGAACATCGTCATCATTAAATAACTCTTTTTTTCCTGCGATTGGTGGTTTTCTATCTAGCAATGGTTTCCTTTATTTTTTGCAGCTTCAAGTGCGTTTTTATATGAACATCTTCAAATAACATTTGCATTTTGCTTTTTTCTGCTATTGTTGCACGACAACAGCCCTTGGGCTCTTAGAAAAAGAAGTTTCCGGTCGTTGAATTACCACCACAAAATAGAAATTATTTAATTAATTTTGTTTTTGGTTAGTATTAATATACTCACTTCAGCTTCACATGATGATAAAGCATCTGTTCAAATCATTGTATAATGTTAATAATCTGCAAGAAACAGACAGAGGCCACGGTCACCAGCCGGTTTGGCGCCGTTACATCATTCTATCTTAACAATCATGATCACCAAATCAGGAACTTGCAGCAAAAACATCACTCTTGCAAAAGAATTTTATTCAGACGCTGTATGTCATCTGATTTCATAGTAATACATTCATAACCTGAACACTTAGGCCTACCATACATCAGGTCCATCAAAAACCACAAATATTCTAATAACTTCGAGAGATGATATGATAACCGGATCAGGATTTTCATGCAACCTGTACCAGGATGGGAACAGAAACCTTTTGCTACAGCGCAATCCACGAGGAATTACATTGATCTTTCTTTTTCATCTTCTTTCCAATAAGGACTTCTGGGACCACATTCCATTTTCAGTACATCATCCTTTGTTGTTTTTTATTCCTTTCAATCCAATATTCCTTCATTTTCACTATGTTTCTTCCTTCTCTCCTCAGACCACTTTGGAGCAGATTACTTTCCTTTCTGCCTTCGAATCCTTCCAAACTTAATATCTTCTTCCTAAAAATGTGTCTTCCCATAATTTCCTCTTCTCCTATTTCTTTCCAAATCTTTCTTAACCTCTTGAATCCAGTTGGTTCCTCCAAAGGTAATTGAATATCTTTATTGTTGGTCTGTTATCATTCATTCTGTAGACAGATCCTAAAAACAGCATTTCCCTTATTGCCTCTGTTATACTTTTTACGTTCTGGTATATTTGTTTATTACTTCATTTCCATAGTTTCCTTTTAGATCTGGTTAATCCAAATGTTTTCAAGCTGCCTTGTTTATTTCTTTAGACAAACCCTCTCATTCACCGTGTTAAGATACTTTTATTCCTTCAAAAATCTAACGCTTCTTGTGTAATTTGTAGCCTGTCAGTATTATATTTCTTCACTCTTTCTCTCTTCCTGTGATTTTTGGAAGGTAAAAAATTTGGAGTTTAATTTTAGACAAATAGTGATCATAGTCAAATTCCATGCTTCTTATTACCTTGACGTTCATGATTTCTCTCATATTTGTTTGGGAGATGGCTACATGACCCAGTTGAAATTCACCTAGCACCAGATTTGGAGATATCCACATTTTAGATTTTCTTGAAGAAAGTCAACATCTGCTCGAGTTAAAAGATTTTGCATATAGTAATTAAGCTTATTGCATTGTTATTAGTTCTTTGATGTGCTGGATATTCTCCAACTATTGATTTATGCATCCTCTACCTACTTGGGCTCTGAAATCTCTTAATAATTGGAAGTTTAGATATTTCGCCATCCAAAACATCCCAAAATTCTTCTACTTTATTTGGCTTTTTTTATTATCTTCATTTACTGTTGCATAACAATAAAATTACATTTTTTACTTTTGCATTTATTTGTTAAAAGAGATACTCTTTCTGATCTAGATTTGAATTCTATTACATTTTCTACTAATCTTTTACGAACATAAAAAGCTGTATTGAACAAAGGCATTCCCTTGATAATATTAATCGCAGGTTTACCCTTAAAGATTCTATAATCCTTTGTTTCAGTCACAATTCTCATCAAAAAAAATCTGGTTTCTTGTTGTGCTAAGATTTGAACTTCATTTTTTTCTAGTAGTAGTTCTAAATCCTTTTGTTTACCAACCTTCAACAAGGAATTTATATTCAGAGTACCTGCAAAAAATTCTGTCAAAGTTAGGAGGGATTCCAAGGATGCTCCGACTCTTCCTTATTGCAGATGTTTGGACTCTCCAGGACCCCGGTCCTGATTCATTGCATAATACATTGAGCTTTATTTTATACCAATTCCATTTAGTTAACTAATTGCTAAGAAATGAATTGCCAGAACACTGAATGAAAGGTATGTATTTCACTGGAATTGGCATATTAATTATCAGTTGTTTTTTTTCTAAAATCATTACTTGGTTTGAATGAAAGAAGTTCCAATTTGATTGTGATCTACACGGGTTTAAACAACAATTAAAACTAATACTATGTGGCATAACGTAAGTTGTTAAGATTTATTTTCAGCACCCTTCCTTTTCACTTGGGTCATTATTTTGGCTGCATATTAAAACAGTGATCTTCATCACACATAATAAGAAAGAAAATTGTAAGAAACCATGAAGATTTTGGATCAAGTTTACATCATGATGCATGATGATAATGACATGCAATGTATTAATTCAGGTGTGACTGAAGCTTTGACCGAGCGTGGTGGTGTAACGGATAGCGTTCTGACCTCGCATTTGGGAGGACGGCGGTTCGAATCCCCGTCCGGGCATCCAGATTTGGGTTTTAGATGGTTTCCCAAATCACTCCAGGCAAATGCCAGGATGCATCCTTAAAAGGCAATGGCCGAATTCCTTCCCATTCCTTGCCTCCATCCTTTCCCATCTCTAAAGACCTCGCTGTTAAGAGACGTAAAGAATTTTTTTAAAAAAACTGAAGCTTTGATTTTCTAGTGGCATATTTTATTATAAACATTCACTTATCAAATATATGAGATAAAATAATTAGTGGTAATTAGCTTAACACCGCCCTAAAGCATATGTCTTGAAAACATATACTAGAAGTTTAAATCTTCTATTAACTTAAATTCTAAATTTTACTAAATAACATAAAAAAATCAAATCCAACAAAACAACATAAATAATTTAAAGATAAAGGTAATAAAGTTATTGAAGCTAAATATATTATCATAACGAAATCGTCGTAATGTTCCACGAATTAAAATGAATAAAAAGGATACCAACACTAATTTTTTTTTTAAATATTAATCTATAATAATCTCCACCAAGGAATTAGTGGTTATGCTGAAATGCAACCTGGACCAAGTTGACAATTGAAACTTCTGCTACAGCAGATGGGACAAGAAATTACATTGAGCTTTATTTTAGAACAATTCTATTTGGTTAAGCAACTGCAAAGAAATTAATTGCCAGAACTCTCAATTAAACCCATCATTTCTGATGGGCTTTGAGGCTAGTATTAACAGACTTTGAATATTTTAGCCACCGACCACCTACTTCTTGAAGATTCAGTACCACTGGTGTTTCAGCATTCTATATACCTGGTTTGCTGGTCATTAACATCTGTTTTCATAATTTTTCTCTTATTTCTTGCTTCCAAATATCTACTTTAATGTTATTCCAAGTATTACGGTGACCCTGTGCCCCATCAGATACGGGAGAGGGATGGGTACGAGGAACAATAATTTGATCATGGTCTCTTGAAGGAACAATGCTGACATTCACCTGAAGTGATTTGAGAAACGGTTTTCAGGAAACAACCACGGTAGGGGATAATATACCTTGATACATAGTAGAGTTCAACAGGAAAATAGAGCTGCAGCTAGGATGGCAATAAGCAAGCAATGAGAAGGGAGGATTCTGACCTGTATCAAGTACTTGATGCTAGAAAGAAAGTACTTTCCTGCAAAATCCCCCATACTGTTCACAGGACACGTGTTTAAAGGGCTGTCCAGTGTGAGGGGAGCACCAACTTAAGATATCCCCACTGACCAGCCTCTGTGCTATACTTAACAAAAGTGGCACACATTGTTCCAATAAGTGAACAATGTTGCAAGATCGGTGCACAGTTCATCCAACTCAACCTGCATCTGCATACAGCAAACACACAGTCTTACTGGGATACAGCTTTAACAGTTAATCAACAATTACTGACTTGCTCTAACTACAAACAGTAAATACTCTGACATACTACTAAGCTAATCACCAACACTAAAACATAAATATAATGTGAAACTGTACTGTCACTTGACAGATGTGCCAATTCCTACATCGTCTGAGATGCTTAGTCACCTGCCTAAATTTTGTCTGCAACTTGAAACCTGATGGAGTAGCTTTTCATTCATTAAATGTGCCTGAAGTAGTTTCCCCCCCCCCTTAAAAGACTAACCTCTGTGGAACAATCGGAAATTTCACAATTCTTTCTAAAACTGTAATTTCACATATGGCCATTACACTATTACGAACTTGAGATTACAGTAATTACACTATTACCCAATGTAATGTAACTAGCCTCAAAGCATATAAAAATGACTTGTTTGAATGGCTTTTTTTTTTTTTTTTTTTTTTTTTGTAACTGCTTTACGTCTTTTTAACATCGAGGTCTTTAGAGACGGGAAAGGATGGGGGGGGGGGGGCACGGATGGGGGCAAGGAATGGGAAGGAATTCGGCCATGGCCTTTTGAAGGAAGCATCTCGGCATTTGCCTGGAGTGATTTGGGGAAACCATGAAAAACCCAAATCTGGATGCCCGGACGGGGATTCGAACCGCCGTCCTCCCGAATGCGAGGCGAGAACTCTAACCGTTACACCGCCCCGCTCGGTTTGTTTGAATGGACTGTTCTGGCAATTCATTTCTTTGCACTTGCTTAACTAAATAGAACTGTTATAAACTAAAGCTTATTGTAATTCTAGTCACTTTTGTTGTACCAAAACTTTTCAGTTGACAACTTAGTTCTGGTTGTATTTCAGCCTAACCACAAATTCTGCTAATATTGCCACTGGAAAATCGAAGCTTCAATCACATGCTAATTACTACATTCTCTGTATCGTATGCTAATGTCATCATGCATTGTGATATAAAGTTCATCCAAAATCTTCACGGGTTCTTACATCTTTCCTTTTTTTTTTGCTATCAGTGATTCAGATCGATACTACAATGTTTGAATGGCTGACACACTTACATGTGGCGAAAGTTACATATGGAATCAGTTAAATCAAAGGAAATTAAAAATAAATCTTAAAAACTTATGTCATACCATGTAATATTAGTTTTAATTGTAGTCTATACTGTGTAGATCGCAATCAGTGTGGAACCACTTTATTGAAAACAAAGGAATGATTTGAGTCAGTGGTTCCCAATTAGTGGTAAGCGTACCCCCAGGGGTACGTGAGGTTTCTCCAGGGGGTACGCGCGGTAGTCTCTTGGCTAAGGTGATCACTAAAATAATTGAAAAAAAAAACAACACTTTTATCAGCCAAAAGAAACATTACTATCACCCAAATATATTTTAAGATAAACTGTGTTTGTGTCAATTATATTATTGTAATCCTGTGGTTGTGAGAAACACTCTACTGGGATGAACGAATTCATTTATTTATCATTTCTGCTGTAAGGGGTACGCGCGGTTGAGCTCCTTCTTGCAGTGGTACTCGGGAAAATATAATTGGGAACCACTGATTTAAGTAATAGGACACTCGTGAAAATAATTTAAATTATTTTCTTAACTAGCTGGTACCCACGACTTCGTTCGTGATTGTAAAGAATTCATATTGACAGCTATAGACATCTAACCACCCTAGTGCACGATGGGAGACTCGATACTATTACCACACACAAGTACCAGTCTTCTGCGCTATGCAGTTCCGGCAGCAAGGTAAAATTTAAGGATACACACAAGTCTTTGGATGAAATACGAAAATATTCATGATCGACCAATTTCAAACACCATATCTCACACACTCCCACAGTTACCGAATTTCGAATTGTGATCGATGGGAGACTCTGTGTTACTACCACGCACAAACGCCAGTGATCTGCGATTGATAATTTTCACTTAAAAGTTATACACCGTGACACATGCGTCTTTGGCAGAAATATGAAATTTCCGCAAGTCGACCACTTTCAACTCCCATTTCTCAGACACCCCCATAGCTAACTACCAAACACAAACACCAATGCTCTATGCTATGTAGTTGTGGCAGAAAAGTGACAAATGCGGAGACAGTCGAAATACGAAAATATAATTGGTCGCCCAATTACAACCACCATATCTACCACAGTTTCTGAAATTCGGCCGCTGTTGTGATCGAAAGGTGACTCTGTGCTACTACTACACCCAAACGCCAGTTATCTGTGATCTACAGTTTTCGCTGAAAAGTGATACACCATGAAACTTTTGTCTTTGGCAGAAGTATGAAACTGCCACAGGTCGACCACTTTCAACCCCCATTTCTCCCACACCCGCATAGTTACCGACAACTAACAACCATAGTGCACTACATGAGATACGATTCTACTACCAAACACAAACACCAATGCTCTATGCTATGTAGTTGTGCCAGAAAAGTGACAAATGCGGAGACAGTCGAAATACGAAAATATACTTGGTCGGCCACTAACAACCACCATATCTACCACAGTACCACACTTTCTGAAATTCGGCCGCTGTTGTGATCGAAAGGTGACTCTGTGCTACTACTACACACAAACGCCAGTTATCTGTGATCTATAGTTTTCGCTGAAAAGTGATACACCATGACACTTTTGTCTTTGGCAGCAAGTATGAAATTGCCACAGGTCGATCACTTTCAACCCCCATATCTCCCACACCCCCATAGCTACCGACATCTAACAACCATAGTGCACTACATGAGATACGATTCTACTACCAAACACAAACACCAATGCTCTATGCTATGTAGTTGTGGCAGAAAAGTGACATATGCGGAGACAGTCGAAATACGATAATATCCTTGGTCGGCCACTTACAAC
>JARYHS010009186.1:4645915-4759897 GCA_031002005.1 Vandiemenella viatica | reverse complement strand
CTGCAATTCTACAATGAGAACAACAAATCTAATGATGGAAAATTTGCTTGATAAATACAGAAAGCAAATTAATGTATGGAATTTCAAAGTGATGAGTCTAATAATATCAACAGCATTGAACTCTGCAAATCATATAACTTGGAATACTAATTTGTTCAGATGGTCAAATGCTTCCAGGTGTCCAAAACAGAGTAAGAATGGCCTGAATGAAGTGGCACCAGGTCTTATGAGTCCTTTTCGACTGGAAGGTACCACTGAACCTTAAATCAAAGATTTACAGAACCACTGTTCAGCCAATGGTAGTATATAGGCTAGTCACGAAAAGCCACGCATAGTAGTTGCACGTCACAGACATTTAGACGATTTGCCGGTTGCAGGGACTTCCTAGATTGGATTGCATCATGAATGAGAATGTTCTGGTGGCATTTGGTGTGGCTCCAATCCCCGAGAAATAGTGAGAGGGTTGTCTGTGAAGGTACAGCCATGTACTGTGCAACCAAAACACTTCGGTTGCAAGAACTGCAGTGGATGTAAGTATGAGGGGTTGAAGACCGTGAGGGAGACCCAGGAAACGCCTCACCTGAGGATGCACAAGTGAGATACTTTACCAACTCAGATGTGCACACACACTGATATCTGCTGGGTGAATGGAGGTGGCACGGCTGGCACAGGAGGTGATAGAAGGGGGGAGGGGAGGAGGAAGAAAGTACTAAATCAATAATCGATAATGCTGGAAGTATGTTATCATTGGAAATGGAGGAACAGCACCAACATAATTAATGTCTGAGATATAAATATTAAAAAGCTTTAAATAGGAGGATGCAATATGAGGGCTAGAAAATGTGAACAGTTGTAATAATAAGTACTGGATCTACAGACAGGGACTTACTGAAGATGGAGGATGTCTGGTGGTAAGGATATACTGGTAGACCAGTTCCCATCTGTGGATTTCAGGAGAGATTACCAGTCAGGAAAAATTCTGATGGCTCTAACTGTGAAACAGACATTGGGATTGTTCCACTTGTCACTGGATGTGATACATTGGTGTAAACTGTTTGCCTGTGGCTGTTCATCATGAAGGTGACTGGGTTAGTAGTGAGACCTATTATTTTAATTTTTTAATTTTATAACCGACTTCAAAAAGGAGGAGGTTCTCAATTTGTCTGTATTTTTTTTTTTTTTTTTTTTTTTTTTTTTTTGTATGTATGTTCAGCGATATCTTTGTCAATTTTGAACCGATTTAAATGAAATTTTTTTAGTGGATAGGGTATACCTCCAAAGTGGTCCCATATGATTTTCATTGAGAAACCACCCCTTCTACCCCCTTTCACCCCTTAATTTTTATACAAATCCAAATTTTTTATTAGATCTCGATGAAACTTTGGACATATATACCCAAAAATAAAGAGAAAAATACTATCAACTTTTGGTTTCAAAAAACTGAACCACTCTCCCCCTATCCACCCCCTTAATTTTTGCCAATTTTATTTATTCAAAGCTACAGTCAACACCATTTAACTGATCTCCATTAAAGTTGGCAATTACATGTAGTTTTTCATGGAAAAGGTATCTGACCAAAAAAATAAAAATAAAAAACCACCCCTCTCCCCTTTACATCCCGTAATTTTATAGAAACCTACATTTCTTATCTCATTTTTATTGGACTTTGCACATGTATACTTTAAAATAAAGATAAAAATCCTGTCAACATTTGGTCTGCCAAAGCTCAACCCCCTCCCTCCTTCCACCCCTTTAATTATTGCCAATGTTCTCCATAAAAATCTACACTCGACACCGTTTCACCGATTATCATCAAAGTTGGCATATACATGTAATTTTTCATGGAAAATCTGAACAAAAAATAAATAAATAAAAAACCACCCCTCTCCCCTTTACACCCCTTAATTTTTATACAGACCCACATTTTTTATCCGATTTTGATGAAACTTTGGACATATATACTCAAAAATGAAGAGAAAAATACTGTCAACTTTTGATTTGAAAAAACTGAAGCCCTCTCCCCCTATCCACCCCCTAAATCTTTACCAATGTTCTTTATACAAAGCTACAGTCGACACCAATTAACTGGTCTCCATTAAAGTTGGCATATACATGCAATTTTTCATGGAGAAGGTTTGTGACAAAAATTAATTAAATAAATAAAAAACCACTCTATGTCTCCCTTTACACCACTTAATTTTATAGATATCTACGTTTCTTATCAGATTTTTATTGAACTTTGCCCCTGTATACTTTAAAAGAAACAGAAAAATCCTGTCAACATTTGGTTTGACAAAGCTCAACCCCTTTCAATCCCTCAACCCCATTAACTTTTGTCAATGTCAGTTGTAAAAAGCCACAGTCGCGATAGTTTGACCGATTACCATGAAAGTTGGTGCTTATATGTATTTTTGCATGAAGATGTCTGACCAACACCACCCCCTCTCCCCATTAAAATACTTAATTTCTATACACAACCACAGATTTTATCCGGTTTAGACAGAACATAGCAAATTTTTACTATAAAACAAAGAGAAAAATAATGCCAACTCTTGGTTTGCAAAAACTGAACCCCTCTCCCCGTTTCCACCCCCCTGATTTTCTTTTTAGAAAGTTACAGTCGACACCATTTGACCGATCTTTATGAAAGTTGGCACATCAATATGTAATTTTTATGGAGAAGTTTTCTAACCAAAAGAATAAAAAAACTACCCTAACTCCCCTTTCCTTAATATTCCCACATTTTAATCTGATTCGGTGGAACTTCGCATGCGTATACTTTAAAACAAATAGAAAAAGAAAAATACTGTCCACATAACTTTCACAAAAATGCAAACCCTATCCCCTTTTCTACCCCTTTAATTACTGTCAATGTTCTTTGTACAAAGCTACGGTTTCTTTCTGATTTTTAAGGAAGTATGCACATGTATACTGCAAAACAAACAGAAAAATAGTCTACATTTGGTTTTGAGAGTCCAAACTCCGCTCCTTCCTTTCCATCCTTGAATCTACAGTTTCTATCCGATTCTCCAGGAAATTTGCATAAGTATACTTTAAAACATACAGAACAATTGTGTTTAAATTAGGTTGCAGAAGCCCAACCCCTCTTCCCTTCTATCCCCACCACTCCTAATTTCCAGTCTTCTTTATAGATACCCACAGCTTTATCAGATTTCCACGGAACACTCCACATGTATACTTAAAAACAAAGAGAAACATAGTGTCTAAATTCTGTTTACAAAACCCTACCACTCACTCTCTTACCCCATTTAATTTTTACAATTGTTCTTTACACAAAGCTACAGTTTTTATCTGGTTACGATGGAAATTTGCACATGTATACTTTAAAACAAAGAGAAAAATACTGCCCACATTAGTTTTACAAAAACCAAACTACTCTTCATCTCCACACCAATTAATTGTTTTTTTATATATATATACCTACAGTTTTATCTGATATCAAAAATAAATGTGTCATAATGTCTCAACATGTACAGTCTTTGACTTTATTTCTGGCAGCCGCTGAAAAATTCTATCACTCTTATTTTGCACAATCTGGCATCAATGTCATCCCAGGCAACAGTAACGCAATACTGGCTCCGCCTCCTCGCAATTTCATTGGTGGATATATTATTCAGAGCCATCTATACTGCAGATTTTTCATTTCCTTAAGTCAATGCAGGAAACAATTGGCCAACAGGTAGGAATTAAGCTCCTCCCACTGACGATTCTTATTGGCTGAACAGTTCATCATCCTACCATAATATTTCTATAATACGTTACCAAAATTCAGATCTTGAAACATTTCCCAAAAGTTGTAACTAACGGGATTGCATTAAAGTGAGGCAGGAAACAGGCTCAATGCTATATATTACTACGGTTGAATAGCATAAAACTATAACGATAAGATTGTTATACTCATTTTGATAATTCCTTCGGATAATATTTCACTCATATATCTGGTCAGTCCACAAACCAAGGGATAATCTTGTTCAATGAGGTAGAATTTTTAGTACTACGAAACTACAGAAACAAGAAATTATTTCGGAAGTGTCTCTCTCCAAGATGGATTGAATGAAACAGTCTTCCTTCGCTGCGTTGTATACGCCTATTCGAGGAAAGTAGCACCGAGCTTGCAGTGGTCCTCTGGTTAGCGTTCTGGGTTGCTGAGCGAGCGGTTCCGAGTTCAAATCCAAGTAGTTCTTATTATTATATTTTTTTAATTTAGAAATCTATCTTTACTTGTATTTTATTTTTAAGCGTACCAAAACTGCACATTGCTTATATGTATAAGGTATCCATGATTCTTTCCTAACTGCGTCAGGAAATAAGATAAACATCTGCGAAACTACCCAATGTTTCGTAACTAATAGCCGACGTAAGCATGAAAGATCTGCGGCAGCAGAAATGACGAAAATCTACACGGGTTTCAAGCTGCGCCGAAATTATATCATCTGTCCCTTTTCAAAAGACACACATGTTTCCAATATATATATTTCACAGTAGAACGATCATCGCGTTTCAGAAAGAAATAATTTACAAGAGGAATTATTGCTCTCTTTGTAGCTGGACGATAATGATTATGCACTATATAAATAAATGAAAGTTAATCGCGTAGAACTAAATATTAGCACCGCAACAAATCAAACGACCATTGTCACTAAAAAATTTACAACCAGATTATTATCGTAGGACAAAAATAAATTCTTTTATAACTGGTATAAGTAATTAAAGTTAATTGAGAATCGGGCTTAAAGACAGGTAGTTCTTAAATTACCGTTTTTTCCCGTTTTCTACAATGCTGTTAGTTGTTGACACTATTACTTCATGATCTTTACAGCATTGGGATTTATTAAATACTATGGCTAAATGCTCAATACTTAACAAGGCGTGAAATTTCAGCGTTATTCTTTGTTTGGAATAACATAAATAAATACAAGCATTTGGCGAATGAGGATGTCGCCATTCGCGTGATTGTTCTTTAGTCTCTGGTATAAAGTGGAACGCTCAAGTTTTGTCACCCGTCATAATCGACTCCATAATCGCCTAGGTCTCAAGGATTCAAACAAACACAGTCTACCGATAAAGTAAGGTTGATAATGTCTAAAGACCGGAAGACCGAGCGTGGCGTGTGAGCGGTAACGTTCTGGCTCCAGGCAAATGCTGGGACGATTCTTATAGAAGTCCATGGCAGTTCCCTACTTTAATAACTTCAACATCGATGTAACGTAAAGCAATAAACAAAAAAATAAGGATAGGGAGAAGGTATTGTTCATCGATTTCAAGCCAGCTTCGACCTACTCAATAAATTTAGCCAGCTCTTCTTCTTATGATTTTACGCCTCGTCGACATAGAGGTGATTATTGGCTGGATAGGAGTAGTGGCAAGGATTTCGGCCATGCCCTTGTAAAGAACCTATTCCGGTATTCATATGGATTGATTTGGGGAAACCTTGGAAACCACAAATATGAATGGCCGAACTTGAATTCGAACCATTGTCATTCACAGCAACGACCAACGCGTGTTCCGAAATGGTAATGATGTAGAAAAATAGATATTTGATCAACCTCTAAAACTGTAAATAAATTAATTTGATTCTTTATCTATGAATGCTTGGGAGACGTTACTTTTTGTATTGCCCTCATGCAATTAACATGGATTCCCACCGTATTTTCAATTGCCAGCTGTAAGTTGGATACTTCTGAAACCAACAAAAACTTTTGTCAAATGTGCTGCTCGTGTTAAATTATTACGTGTATTATTTACGCCTTATAAAGGTGTTCTTCCTTGCCGAAGGAAGTAGGAAAGTTAAGACTTTTTCCTGGTAAGCGTTGCCATATTTATTTTCTGCGATGTTTGCCACGATGTTCTGCCTAGTCGTAGCGCTGTAGCAATTTCCCTATACCAGAAATAGTGTCTCATAGCTGGACACACACATAGGCGAAATGAAAATATTATTCATGTTCCAGTCTCATCTACAATATTTTCATTTAACTGATTACTTCTCTTGCAACAGTTCGATTCTGTAAACAGATTACTATTCAATCACTGAATGTTGTATCTATATGTATATTTTTTCTTTGGTCATATAATTTATGAGGCACTAGATTCTGTGAGTCCAGGTGTCCTAGTGGTAACGCGCTGGGCTGTCAAAGTGCTGGTTCTCGGTTCAAGCCAAGATGCTGTTTTTTTTCTTTTTTTTTCCATTCTTTATCTCCTTTTCACTTGTTGCAAAATACATATCATATAAGTAAGTTTATATATATTTCGTGGTCAATTGGAACAGTGGAAATGAATCATAAAATTAATGTTTGGCTGAAATGAGAAAGTGTTAACGCATCATGCGTGAGTAGGAACTGAAAGCCAGTTTTCCAATAAATTTAATTTAACCATTACGATTTGTGCCACTCAACTTTACCAATTTTTTTCTAGTGCAAAGGCGGGAGATTGATAATTGGGGCAATGATGGCTGTTTAAAAATAAACAAGGACCTAAATTAAACTAATGTGCGGTTGTTGTAGCTAACGTTCCTGTTGGACACAATGGTATTAGCAAGCAAACCAGAATTGAAAATGTGAGTAGTTATTCTTACGAAAACAAAAAATCATCATTGACGAATAACATGCTAATGATAGGTTCCGTATTTGACAAAATGCTGCTCCTACTAGTGATCAGTAATGATATAATTGATGTATATCCTCAATATAATGACATGATAACCTTGTTTCCGAAATCTGAAATTGCAAGAAAGAAACAGGAAATTTGAGAAAGGAGGAAAGATAATGCCAGGCTGGTTATAAGTTGTTGTTACCTCTCTGGTAATCCAGATAGAATGTTACTGTAAGTGGCTCAGATTCGCGGGTGCCATGCTGATCCCGGAAGCTAGTGCGGTGTCTCGCGGTTCCACGGTTCGAGTCAGGCAGCAGGCAAAAGTGGTTTTATGAGCGTTTTTCTTGTGTTGCCTGTAAACTGGGACAGTGAAAACATATTATACACATAATGAGAATCAAAAGCTACACATGTTTGCATGTATCTATTAAGCAATCCAAATTCGTTTTCTTTTTTATTCTTTAGTAAAGTCATTATTATTGCAATGGCTCGGAAAAGATTAGTTTTTTAGCAACGAAAAAAAAAAAAAACGGCCACGGTCCTTGAGAAAGGGCAATTCCATATTCCTTTGAGCAATTTTGGATTTTGTTTTTTTCTATTTAAACTCACATTTTGATGGCTGGATCGTGAATATCAATTGAGTACTGTCTAATGACACTGATGAACTTTACCCTTCATCCAATCCGTTCGGCTATGAATTAATGTAAACATATGATTTGTAATTGCATCTAAACATTACTGACAATCATTTTTAAAAGTGAGGTTCAAAATTTTTTGCTATTAATTGATCAGTCAAGCATCCGTACAATTCCATCAATGAAACAATACAGTTTCTGATCCATCATTCAACCAAAATATTATTGGATTAATTTCCTATTCGTTTGCTGAATAGTAATGCAATCAAGATTTGATTTAGAACTACTGGTATCTTTATGAATTGACATATTAACCTGTTGTACGCTAAAGTGATGCTTTTTTTTTTTTAAAAACAGTTTAACGTCTCTTTTTAACAACGTGGTCTTTTAGAGACGGGAAAGGATGGGGGCAAGGAATGGGAAGGAATTCGGCCATGGCCTTTTGAAGGAAGCATCCCGGCATTCACCTGGAGTGATTTGGGGAAACCAT
This sequence comes from Vandiemenella viatica, assembly GCA_031002005.1. Taxonomy (NCBI): domain Eukaryota; kingdom Metazoa; phylum Arthropoda; class Insecta; order Orthoptera; family Morabidae; genus Vandiemenella; species Vandiemenella viatica. Next base: position 4,752,163 of record JARYHS010009186.1, on the reverse strand, counting down.
GGAAAACCCAAATCTGGATGCCCGGATGGGGATTCGAACCGCCGTCCTCCCGAATGCGAGGCCAGAACGCTATCCGTTACACCACCACGCTCGGTAAAGGTGATGCTTAAGTCAAACACAATCCGTTTCAGAATAATGAAATGAGTAACAATCCAGTCTTACAGTACAAATCAGAATTCTGGATGTAAATTCATTTAGCCAAAGTTTCAAGCAAGTAGTTTGTTTCCTCATAGTTGTAGAAGAACGATAGTCAGGATATGGACGTCGTAACATCAACGAGGAAGAGGAGCGGTTTTATAAATATCCTACGTTTCAGTTATTCTAAGCTACCAGTTTCAAATTTCTGAAAGATTTTGTCCCAAGTTAAAAATCATAAAACAGCTGATAGAAATAGTGACACTTACTTTGCGTAACGTTTTGTTAACAGATAAACTACTATGTTGTTAAGTAAAAATTACGTGTCAGCTGATAGATGAAGTTAGCACTATCTAGAGCCACACTGTTATTAATTATAAGGATTTATACTTTATCTCTGTTACACTCTGCAAGTGATGTGTAATAGGATAATCACGAGGAATTCGGGCTGTTTACACACAGCGTTAAACGCGCAGCATTCCCTTGACCGGATTTTACGGAATATCCATTCGCAAGATATTCCGACTGCTTTGAGAACTGATAATGATTAAACTTTGATCAATACTCGTACGTTTTGTTATTATATTACTGTTGACAGTAACATCAAAATTACAACACCCAGAGCTCGAATAAAATCCGCAGTAGCTTACTTCGGAGAAGTGAAAAGTTAAGTAACGGAAAAGAAGCGATTGCTTTAGTTATTAAAGCGTCAGCATAAATATAACAAGAAACAAAGTCAGTATGATGTTATAATCTTTTACAGACGTATATATGTATATTTGTATTTGTGAAATATTCTAATTTTTTTATTGTATTTCGCTAAAATATGGGCGTAAAGTGATGTTGCACCATCAACTTGGAAATCAATTGTTTTTCTGAAACACTGTATTTTCAACCTCACCACTTCAGAAGACTCGTTATTTGGTAGATCCTCCGATTTGCTTGAACTTCATTGGCTGGAGATCGCGGCCCACCCATATCACTGTAAACTAATAATTACAAGGATTTTTAACGCTTTGAATAATTAAATTCTGACGGTTCGGCTAAACTGCTATAGCTTTTATCAGTCCATCGTTCGCTCGGATTCACAGCAGAATTGACGCGTCTCGATTAATAGAAATTTGGGTAAATTTTTATTTTCTCAAACACAATGAATGTTCGTATAGAATGAACGGAGGAATTTTATAATTAATCTAGACGACAGTATTACAAAATCTACGAGTGAGAGCAATACAGCACTTGTTTCTCATTTAAGAATATAGTTGAATATTGGAGTGAAATAAAGTGTCTCTTAATGCTTGATAGCAGAGTATCAGGAAAGTGAAACACAGGTTATTTAGAGAAGAAGGACGTTCATAATTTCCTGTTTCCGCATAACAAGGCGGAAATTTTGGTAGGCAATTATTCCAATAATATTTTGGTTGAATGATGGATCAGAAACTGTATTGTTTCATTGATGGAATTGTACGGATGCTTGACTGATCTATTAATAGCAAAAAATTTTGAACCTCACTTTTAAAAATGATTGTCAGTAATGTTTAGATGCAATTACAAATCATATGTTTACATTAATTCATAGCCGAACGGATTGGATGAAGGGTAAAGTTCATCAGTGTCATTAGACAGTACTCAGTTCATATTCACGATCCAGCCATCAAAATGTGGGCAATAATAATGACTTTACTAAAGAATAAAAAAGAAAATGAATTTGGATTGCTTAATAGATACATGCAAATATGTGTAGCTTTTGATTCTCATTAAGTGTATAATATGTTTTCACTGTCCCAGTTTACAGGCAACACAAGAAAAACGCTCATAAAACCACTTTTGCCGGCTGCCTGACTCGAACCGTGGAACCGCGAGACACCGCACTAGCTTCCGGGATCAGCATGGCACCCGCGAATCTGAGCCACTTACAATAACATTCTATCTGGATTACCAGAGAGGTAACAACACCTTATAACCAGCCTGGCATTATCTTTCCTCCTTCCTCAAATTTCCTGTTTCTTTCTTGCAATTTCAAATTTCGGAAACAAGGTTATCATGTCATTATATTGAGGATATACATCAATTATATCATTACTGATCACTAGTAGGAGCAGCATTTTGTCAAATACGGAACCTCTCATTAGCATGTTATTCGTCAATGATGATTTTTTGTTTTCGTAAGAATAACTACTCACATTTTCAATTCTGGTTTGCTTGCTAATACCATTGTGTCCAACAGGAACGTTAGCCACAAAAACCGTACATTAGTTTAATTTAGGTCCTTGTTTATTTTTAAACAGCCATCATTGCCCCAATTATCAATCTCCCGCCTTTGCACTAGAAAAAAATTGGTAAAGTTGAGTGGCACAAATCGTAATGGTTAAATTAAATTTATTGGAAAACTGGCTTTCAGTTCCTACTCACGCATGATGCGTTAACACTTTCTCATTTCAGCCAAACATTAATTTTATGATTCATTTCCACAGCCCAGCGCGTTACCACTAGGACACCTGGACTCACAGAATCTAGTGCCTCATAAATTATATGACCAAAGAAAAAATATACATATAGATACAACATTCAGTGACTGAATAGTAATCTGTATACAGAATCGAACTGTTGCAAGAGAAGTAATCAGTTAATGAAAATATTGTAGATGAGACTGGAACATGAATAATATTTCATTTCGCCTATGTGTGTGTCCAGCTATGAGACACTATTTCTGGTATAGGGAAATTGCTACAGCGCTACGACTAGGCAGAACATCGTGGCAACATCGCAGAAAATAAATATGGCAACGCTTACCAGGAAAAAGTCTTAACTTTCCTACTTCCTTCGGCAAGGAAGAACACCTTTATAATGCGTAAATAATACACGTAATAATTTAACACGAGCAGCACATTTGGCAAAAGTTTTTGTTGGTTTCAGAAGTATCCAACTTACAGCTGGCAATTGAAAATACGGTGGGAATCCATGTTAATTGCATGAGGGCAATACAAAAAGTAACGTCTCCCAAGCATTCATAGATAAAGAATCAAATTAATTTATTTACAGTTTTAGAGGTTGATCAAATATCTATTTTTCTACATCATTACCATTTCGGAACACGCGTTGGTCGTTGCTGTGAATGACAATGGTTCGAATCCAAGTTCGGCAATTCATATTTGTGGTTTCCAAGGTTTCCCCAAATCATTCCATATGAATACCGGAATAGGTTTTTTATAAGGGCATGGCCAAAATTCTTGCCACTACTCCTATCCAGCCAATAATCACCTCTATGTCGACGAGGCATAAAATCATAAGAAGAAGAGCTTGCTAAATTTATTGAGGAGGTCGCAGCTGGCTTGAAATCGATTAACAATACCTTCTCCCTATCCTTATTTTTTTGTTTATTGCTTTACGTTTCATCGATGTTGAAGTTATTAAAGTAGGGAACGGCCATGGACTTCTATAAGAATCGTCCCAGCATTTGCCTGGAGCCAGAACGTTACCGCTCACACGCCACGCTCGGTCTTCCGGTCTTTAGACATTATCAACCTTACTTTATCGGTAGACTGTGTTTGTTTGAATCCTTGAGACCTAGGCGATTATGGAGTCGATTATGACGGGTGACAAAACTCGAGCGTTCCACTTTATACCGGAGACTAAAGAACAATCACGCGAACGGCGACATACTCATTCGCCAAATGCTTGTATTTATTTATGTTATTCCAAACAAAGAATAACGCAGGAAATTTCACGCCTTGTTAAGAAATAAGCATTTAGCCCCAGTATTTAATAAATCCCAGTGCTGTAAAGATCATGAAGTAATGGTGTCAACAACTAACATCATTGTAGAAAACGGGAAAAAACGGTAATTTAAGAACTCCCTGTCTTTAAGCCCAATTCTCAATTAACTTTAATTAGTTATACCAGTTATAAAAGAATTTATTTTTATCCTACGATAATAATCCGGTTGTAAATGTTTTAGTGACAATGGTCGTTTGATTTGTTGCGGTGCTAATATTTAGTTCTGCGCGATTAACTTTCATTTATTTATATAGTGCATAATCATTATCGTCCACCTACAAAGAGAGCAATAATTCCTCTTGTAAATTACTTCTTTCTGAAACGCGATGATAGTCCTACTGTGAAATATATATATTGGAAACATGTGTGTCGTTTGAAAAGGGACAGATGATATGATTTCGGCGCAGCTTGAAACCCGTGTAGATTTTCGTCAGTTCTGCTGCCGCAGATCTTTCATGCTTACGTCGGCTATTAGTTACGAAACATTGGGTAGTTTCGCAGATGTTTATCTTATTTCCTGACGCAGTTAGGAAAGAATCATGGATACCTTATACATATAAGCAATGTGCAGTTTTGGTACGCTTAAAAATAAAATACAAGTAAAGATAGATTTCTAAATTAAAAAAAAATAATAATAATAAGAACTACTTGGATTTGAACTCGGAACCGCTCGCTCAGCAACCCAGAACGCTAACCAGAGGACCACTGCAAGCTCGGTGCTACTTTCCTCGAATAGGCGTATACAACTCAGCGAAGGAAGACTGTTTCATTCAATCCATCTTGGAGAGAGACACTTCCGAAATAATTTCTTGTTTCTGTAGTTTCGTAGTACTAAAAATTCTACCTCATGGAACAAGATTATCCCTTGGTTTGTGGACTGACCAGATATATGAGTGAAATATTATCCGAAGGAATTATCAAAATGAGTATAACAATCTTATCGTTATAGTTTTATGCTATTCAACCGTAGTAATATATAGCATTGAGCCTGTTTCCTGCCTCACTTTAATGCAATCCCAGTTAGTTACAACTTTTGGGAAATGTTTCAAGATCTGTACTTCAGATTTCAACTTGGATCCCAAGCTTTCACGTTGTGAAATCGAATTAAAACTGTGTGATGCCGGAGCAAACAGATATATTCCAGAGACAGATTTCTGCATGTGATATGTATTAATGCCCAGATGTTACATGTTTCAGTTATCGACCAGCAGCTTTAACAGATGTTATGATAGGATCGAAACATAGCCTGAACCAAAATGTAAACTGACATTCCTTAACACAACACCCAATTCACCCCGTTCTGGAAGTTGTTGTGGTATATAAAGACAGAATTCTTCTTTGAAAGCAAGTGCTTTAATCTCCGAGCTACCAGAAACTGAACTCCCAAAATGGGAACTGAAATAGAAAACAAACTATAATAACACTAAAAATTTAATAATAAAATAATTGTTTAAAAAACATAAATCCCGCCTTCAAAAAATGCACTAAAAATTTAAAATAACTTTAATATGAGGTATAAGTTTTTCTCGGCGTATATAACTTTATATCTTGCTTAGTAGAAAGTAAATCTAAATGGACAATATTTTACATTACTGGCATTGAAATTTTTACATTAATTAGTTATTTTTGGAGTCGGTGCCAGCGAAAGCAAGAAAAACCAAAAGATAAAAACAATAATGAATTACAATAATACATAAAAAAATCATGTTAATGCTTACCTACAATTAATGCTAGAAACATGTTTCAACAAAACTGAAACATACAGATGATTATGCCAACTGTAAATCGTTTACTGCATGATGCTGCCTACCAACTGACACTGTAGTGCCAGAGATATGCCTGGATGATCAATAAGGCTGAGCCGCAGATTAAAATACTATTAATTTGTTTCCCTAAGCTGTCTCCCGCAGTAACATTATCTACCTCACAACATGCTGTAAAATATTTGGAATTTTTGTTCGTACTCCCTGTTTCGCCTCTAACACCAAAAGAATCTCAGTAATTCGATCTTCGCGATGTGACAGCTGGCACCGACTCCAAAAATAACTAATTAATGTAAAAATTTCAATGCCAGTAATGTAAAATATTGTCCATTTAGAATTACTTTCTCCTAAGCAAGATATAAATTTATTTTAAAATTTTTAGTATATTTTTTGAAGGCGGGTTTTATGTTTTTTAAACAATTATTTTATTTGCAATTGCTGTCATCAGTCTTTCAACTGGTTTGATGCAATCCTCCATTCCTTCCCATCTTGTGCTAAACTTATCATCTCTACATACCCCTTTCAACCCAAGTCTTCAATTATCTGCTTCATATATTCTAATCTCTACTTTCCTCTATAGTTTTTACCTTCAACTGTTCCCTCCATCAGCAAATTAACCAATCCAGCATGTATCAAAATATGACCTACCAGCTTGTCTCTTCTTTCAGTAAGCTTCTTCCACAAACTTCTTTCATTTCGTACTTTGCCTGTCCACTTAATTTTTAGCATCATATATCAAATGATTCAATTTTCATTCTTTCTGGTATTACTAAAGTCCATGCTTCAGTACCATAAATAGCTGTGCTTCACACATAGAGTTATGAAAAGTTCTTTCTAAGCCCTAGATCAATATTTGAAACTAAATGATTTCTCTATTTCACGAAGGCTCTTTTTGGTAGTGCTAGTCTGCTTTTAACATCATCCCTGCTTCAGCCATTGGTTGTAATTTTGCTTCCCGAGTAGCAGAATTCACTTCTCCTATTGCATCAGATCCTATTTCTATATTTAGTTTACTATTATTGGTATCATTTCTGCTACATTTCATCACATTTGTCTTGCTTTGATTTATATTCAGTTCAAAATTTTCCTTCAGCATTTTGTTCATGCCATTCAATAATTTTTCAATATCCTCAGCCTGTTCTGCTAACAAGACAATGTCATCAGCAAATCATAGCATATTGGTTTTTTCTCCTTGAACATTTATGCCACATGAAAATCTTTCTATAACTTCCTTTATTGCTTCCGCTACATACAAATTAAATATTAACAGGGATAGACTACAACTGGTCTCACATTGTTTTTAACTGATGCATGTCTCGCATGATTCTCTACGTTAATTATAGCCACTTGATTCTTATATAGTTTATAAAGTATTCTTCTATCTTGATATTTTAGACCCAACTTCTTTAAAATTTTGAACATCTTGTCCCACCTAACATTATCAAAAGCTTTTTCTTAATCAACAAACACTATAAATTATTTTTCTTTTTCTTGATCCGCCATTCAAATATCTTATATATATATATATATATACATATATACTGGATCTCGGAAATGGCTAAGATGATTTGGATTAAATTTCATATTTAGATAATGTTTCGTTTTTTTAAGTTTACCTAAATAGGTATTTTCCCTGTAAAAACACAATTTTACAACAACAACAAAAATAGCAATTCTTTTATGTTGTATCTCGGGAACAGCGCTAACGCCATCTCGTAGACATTTCAGGTAACAGTAAGCTGGGCTGAAGTTAGTTAAGTTCTCTGAGATTACAGCAAAGAACTCTTATAACTTTAAATGAATAATTTTTGTACACAAGCTGGCCCGTGCAATTAGTAACGTGGCCAGTCACCAAATGGTAATATAATAATATGGAAATAAGTAAATGCATGTTTTTATTAATAAAAGGTATTTTATTTTGAAGAGTAGTAATAAATATCAATATTAGCTTTGTCCGATGTCCTTTTTCCATTCTTCTTTACTTTACAAAACTTCTTTGAAAATAATATTAGCAGTTATAATGTGATCATCGTTGACTTTTTGACCGCACGTGTCTTTAACACAAAATTAAAAATTAATGAATCTACGAACTCCTGGAAAAGCCGGGTACTGATGTACATATGATAAATAGAATCTTGCTTTTTGAAGCATCTTACCTTTATTTTCAATGTTTATAATGGAGGTTACTTCTTATGGGAATTGTTTTATTACCATTTTGAAATGCACAATTTGATCAGAAAATGTGAGGTTACTGCGAAGTATGAGCATAGTTTTATTGGGGTGAATGAATTTAGCAACGATGATGATCTCATCTAAGTGAATTACGGAAGATCTATCATTACCATGGCGTCACAATCTGATTATGAATTCTTACAGAAATCGACAAAACATATCGAAAATAATGAATATTTTTGATATCTCGCTTGGTTTTCGATATATAGCATGTCAAAAATCATTTATAGGTACAGTTCCTTGTGGCTTTGGTGACGTTTATTCTGGTCCAGGCCGTATTTAAACCTAATAACAACCACTAGGAAGAAAATAAAACATCAACAGTGAATTTCCAACGTATAGACATAGGAGTTTTGGTGGAATTTTTTTTTCTAGTCCAGGCCAGATCTCACCGTTATCTCCTCACTTTTGAGATACAATATCTCGAGAACTAAGCGAGATATAATTTTTTTTACTTTCAATTTGTCTTATCGTGTTACACAAGAATCCATCATCAAACTGCGGCACCACGGTTATAGTAGAGTCCCCTGAATTACCAGTAATCTTACACCATTAATTAGTCACAGACTAGCATTAAGGTTTGTGTTTAACATAATAATAGCATTTTTCTTTGAAAGCAATTTACGAGACGGTCTCACAAATGGCTCTAATGATTCGGATGAAATTTCATTTGTAGACAACGTTTTGCTTTTCAAGTTTGTAACACAATTTAAAAAAAAAAAAAGAAACGCAACAATTTTTGTATTTGGTTTCTCAGAAATGGCTCTAACCTCATTACGTAGAAAGTTTAGGTACCAGAGAGCCTACTGGTGTTAGTTAAGCTTCTCTTTGGTTAGCTGTGCACCTCAAAAAGCTCAGGAAGCCTTCAAGCCTTTTGCTTTGGTCAAACTTTACTCGAAATCTTGTATATTAAACAGAAATCGAAAGATGCCGAGCGAAGATCGGTCACCCAGGTACTTAATCTCAAAGGCAGAATTGCTTCCCTTGTACTACGGTTTTTCCTAAACCCAAACTGATCATAACAGAATAACTCTTCTACTACCCTTTCCATTCTTCTGCATATATTCTGGTCAGTAATTTTAAGGCATGTGATGTTAGAGTAATGGTGTGATAATTCTTACATTTGTCATCTTGTGCTTTCTTTGGAAGTATGAAAATATAATTTTTATTAATATCAGTTGCAATTTATCATTTCATAACTTTTTTATATCAGTTTGAATAATCATTTGAATCCTTCTTCTCCTAGGGATTTACTAAGTTCTGCAGGGATCTCATCAATTCCAAATCCCTTATTTTCTTTCGAATCATTCACAGCTCTATCAAATTTTGTACTCAAACAGGATCTGCCAAGTCATCAATGTCGACATCGCCTTCCTTTTCCATTAGGTTATTGTTCCAATCATCCCCATCATACAGTTTCTCAATTTATTCATCACATCATCTATCGTCTAAGCTTAAAAGAGGTTTCCCATTGGCAGCTTTAATGTTTTACACCTCTTTTCTTCATTTACCCAAAATGTTGTTTCATCTTCCTATTTGCAACATCTACTTTACCTACAACCATTTCCTCTTCCACTTCTCGAAGCCATTTTTCTTTTGTTTTTTTTTGCATTTACTTATTTTATGATTTCTAAATTGCCTCTCTTCCTACTTCATACAGAGCATCTTCGTGCCTTCTCCTCTGATCCATTAGCTCCAAATTTCCTTCTGTGATCCAAGGTTTTTGCATGGCTAATTCCCTAAAGCCTAATGTTTCTTTACCAGCTTTCATTACTTCTCACTTAAATATATTCCATCCGTCCTCTGTTGAGATCCTTTCAGAGTTACTGCTTAGACCTAAGTCTACCAATTCTGCAAATTTTTCTCTCATGTTAGATTGTTTTAGTTTACTCATTTCCAGTCTGTTCTGCTTATATTGCTCCCTAATTTGCTTGAATTTCAGCCTGAAATTTATTACTATCAAATTATGGTCAGAGTCTATGTCTGCTCTTGAGTACACTTTACAGTCTAGAACTTGATTCCTTAATCGCTGTTTGACCACGATATAATCTAGCTAATATCTGCCTGTACCCCCTGGATCTTTCCAGGTGTATATCTTTCTTGCACGGTTCCTAAACAGTGTGTTTACCATAGCTGGCTTTTATCTTTCACAAACTTCTATCAACCTGCTTCCTCACTCATTTCTTTATTTTAGACCAGGGATGGCGAACCAAAGGCACGCGACCAAATAATTTGGGCACGGCATTAATTATGTAAGTACCTAATCGATATAAGTAATTTATTTTCTTATCTATATAATTTAAGAACATAGTAACAAAGTTCATTGTGAAAGAAACTATCAGTGCCAGAACCACAGATTGCGCAAGAGAGGAGGATTTTGAGCGAACTTTCTGACCGATTGAACTGAGTGAGCAAACGCAAACGGCGCAGCGACGGGAGGGGTGCGAAGCTTACTTATTCACCATCAGTTTGTTGATGACGTTGACTGCTTTCACCATTTATGCTTAGTTTTTTGTGGTTTTTAAACTATTTTGTTAACACAGCTGCTTGTTTAAATTTACAGCTGTTCAACATGGCTAGTTTGGAAAAAAAAAGTGCAAGGTAAGTGTAACAGAAAATTTCAACCTTGGTGGACTGAGACATATGGCATGAATAATAAACGTGATAAAGCGGTGTGTGTTTTATGTTCTGGAACAGTATTATATAGAACATTATCTGTAAAATGACACTATGAATCACAATTCTCTTTGTCAAACAAAACAATTATGGTTATGTTAGATGTCAATCATGCTTTTGAGGCCAAACTACAAGTTTTCTGTAAAGTTATTATTCCAATAATTGCAAGTATTCCCCAAATATGAAAAAAAAAAATTTCTAGAGATTTGGATGTACACAAAAATCCTGACCAATTAAAACTCACTGAAGAGTTATCTTCAGTAATTAATTCTTCAATAGAAGAATTTTCATCAAAATTTTCTCAGTTCAGAGCATTATCAGAAACACTAACATTTATTATGTATCCTCATGCGATTTCACCTGATAAACTGAACTTGTCTAAATTTGAGTGGTTGGAAATTGAAGAAATAAAATGCGACTGTATGAGTTCCAGTGTAGTTCACTATGGGTTCAAAAATTCATTGAAATGAGGAAGGAGTAGGAAGTAAACAATTAGCAAGACTATCAAGCAATATGAGTAAAAATGTCGATACCATTATCATGGAAACTTGGGATTCAGTTCCAGACTCATTTAAGAAGCTGGCTTTTGCTATCTTAACAGTATTTCATCTACCAGTGCCTTCAGTTCATTATTTTAAGAAATGAATAACATTAGGGAATCACTTTGAAACTGTTTTTCAGATGACTTTAGCTTGCATTCTGCTAAAAATAATAAAGTATGAACCTTACATAAGTTATTTGACATCTATTCCCTTTTTTTTTTTACTTATGGCTTTATGAGGTCATTAGAGGCAGGATGGGACAGGGGACAAGGGACGGGAAGGAATTCGGCCTATATTTGTGTAAAGTAGTGACGTCATCACCAAGGTCTTCGACCAGCTCGTTTCGAGGCAGGGCAGTGACTAGTTTGGGCCTGCCGGGATGGGGAGGGGTGGGTGGTCCGTCCGCTCTCTAGATATACCAGACACTCAGGCACTCTAATTGTGACGAGTCCGATTTCACTATGCAGCCTGTTGTTCACCAACCACGTGATTGTCATAAGCCAGGTAAACTTTTCTTTGCAACTATACACATAGATGAATATTATGACGACATAAGAACTGATTTTTTGGATGCTTTCGACATGTTTGTAGAGGTGATGACTTATGTGATAGCAGTTGAGTGGTCAAACGTCCACCAACGGTATTCACATATCCACTGTTTCATTAGATTTGCAATCGATGTAATGCTTGCAGATTTAAATTCTTATTTGAGGACCATGTTTCCATCTTTCGGTATGCAACCATGCAGATTGATGAAGTCTTATATTAAGTATTGTACAAAAGAAGATGTTGATTGTATTTTTAATGTTCTGCAAGGCATGTTGTCTTTTCATTTAAGGTTACGAAAGTGGGGAGAACGCAATCTACATTTTGGGTGTGATGATCCATTTGGCGTGAATCACTACACTGCATATTGTTTTATTGTTGAATACCACACGTCATTCCCGAGGCCATAAATTGTGTGCATCCTTCCACTTAATATCACTAATTCCCATGACATCGAACTGAAGTTGTTCCAGTGTGCTGTGACGCAAATAACATGTCCAATCATGGGAAAGGTTTCTCCTGTCATTATATTGGAATAGATGGTGGTACCTGCATGTTTTGCAAGGCAATGATCTGTGTCGTGGTACAGGTGTGAAGTCCCACTTCATCAGACATTGAAATAATAATAATAATAGCAATACGACTTCATTTTTATGCAATGTGTATATATATATATATATATATGTGTGTGTGTGTGTGTATTTTTTTTTTACATACAAGTCCGTACAGTATAGTAGTATGTGTAAAAAGGGGTAAATTTAAGTTTTCATAATATGTTTTGTCGTGTTGAAGTTGGTAGTAGGCTGTAATGGTATTGTTAGTTTAGCCAAAGAGATGCGGATTGATATAAGAAGAATGGTGGTGAGATTAATGAATGTTTTAAAGCAACATTGTTTGTATTTGACTTCATGAATGTGAGAAGTGTAATTATTTGAGTTGATTCTAAGTGTTAATAAATAGTAGTTGTTATAAAACAACAGATACTTTGATTTCATAGACAAGTATATAATTAAATTCAATCTGCGAGGTGAAAAAAAAAAAAAACGTGTGTGACGATATTCTAGGGTCACACATTTATCATCCAGAGCGTGCTATCAAATACAGAAGAGATTGCAAAGAACCTGGAAGGAGTGATAAGACCAACCAGGATTTCTTTAATTATTGACGCTAAAAAGATAGAGAAGATAGCAGTTAAAAACGATACCTCACACAGGGCGAGTATTTATGAACCAAGATATTCTTAAAATTGGGTGGTCTGCTGAACCATGTGCAAGGGGCAGGACTTTGTGGAAAATGGTGCAAAATCCAGGAAAGGAAAGCAGGAAGTCATGCCCACGACAAAGAATTAGGTTAATGGACTCAAGACCAGGGAAGAACTGAGTGACAAAAGTGGGGCAGTGGTTAATTGTAAGAGACATGACAATGGAGTAGTTGCCTGGAGGAAAGCTTGTAGCACGATAGGTTTGTTTGTGTTTTAGGTCAGGAGGCTAATTTGAGGAGATAAGAGCTCAAGAGCTGGAGACAGATTCCTCATTGGAACGGATGGCCAGACTGTATAAAAGGGAATGTTTGATGTGTGAGGGACAGCAACTATTAAAGTGAAGATACTGTTGTATGAGGGTGATTCAAAAAATAAGGTCTCCAATCATGCCACGTCAAAATGAACAGTGCAAAGTGAAATCCAACAACAGCGCCGTGTTCCTCGATTCTCCCACCACCGAATGATAGCGGTCCGAGCTCGATCGGACGATCAGTCACTGCTCGGCAGCCGTCCACAGTGGAGTTGCCGCTTAGTTCACCCGCCAGGTGCAAACTGCACTCATTGATACAAATTTTGAACGTGAAAAAGGTTACACCAATAGAAATTCATTGCCAGTTAGTGGAAGTGTACGGAGAAAAGTGTACGGACATTAAAAATGTGCAGAAGTGGTGCCGGGAATTTTCTGCTGGTCGCAGTAACGTCCACCATGAGGAGCCGCCTGGAAGACTGAGCGTGTCCAATGAAACAGTGACCAAAATTGATGAGATGGTGCACAGTAATTGAAGGATAACCCTTGATGAGATAACTGAGACACTTAATGGAGACTGTGGCAACATCTCCATACACAGAAACTGTAGGATACAGATAGGTGTCCTCCAGTTGGGTCCCCAGACTGCTCACCAACAAACACAAATAAAGTGTGTAGAATGTGCTGAAGAATTTGTTCGCTGCTTTGAAGAGGAAGGAGAAGACTTCTTGGATTCAACAGTGACTGGGGGCCAAACTTGGGCACACCATTATGTTCCTGAAACAAAGGAGCAGTCCGAACAATGGCATCACTTAGCTTTGCTGAAGCCCAGAAAGTTCAAGACAGAAAAGTAAGCTGGTAAGGTAATGGCGACTGTTTTTCGGGACCAAAAGGGGGTATTGTTGGTGGATTTCATGCCAAAAGGAACAAAAATCAACTTGGACTGCTATTGTGAAACTCTCAAAAAACTTTGCCATGCTATCCAGAACAAAGGAAGAGGAATGCTCACGAAGGAATGTCTTTGCACATTGACAAAGCGCGTCCACATGCCTTACTACAAACAACCTACCTCATCGAAAAATTCAGTTGGGAACACATGGATCACCCCACCTATAGGCTGGACATTGCGCCAAGCGACTACTGCATGTTTCCCAAACTTAAAAAAAAAACACCTGGGAGGCCAGAGGTTCCGATCAGATGAGGAAGTGCAGGTTGAAGCCACTCTATTTCTTCGTAATGCGGCAGGAGACTGGGTCGACGACGGGATCATAAAGCACATGGTGCGGATGCGGAAGGTGATCAAATGGGAAGGTGATTACATAGAAAGATAGTTAAAACTTCAAACTTTCCAACAATGTATCTCAAGTTGTGAATATATTCAATTTTGCATATACAAAAAAAGGAAACCTCATTATCTGAATCGCCCTCGCAGATTTGTAGGTCTGATGTGAACAGAGGTACATAGGATCCCATTATATAAGGAAATGTAAACAACAAGAACGGTGACAAGAGAGTGGGAGTAAGTACAGGTAACATTGATGGAGTGGTTGTTGTTTAGGGAGTTGGGGCAGTCTAGTAGGTGATTTTCATTGTGGATTCTGTTCATAAAAGTATTGAGTATGTATCTGAACCATACAAGAGGTTCGATGGAGATACGGTTTACGAATTTTTATTCCAGACTGTCCAGGAATAGGTCTGCATAGGATGGGCCATGAGAGTATCCATGGCAATGCTGTGTATTTGGTGGTAAATTTGAGAGCTAAAAAAGTAGTAGTTATTAGCCAGAATGAGGTTTTGGGGAGGCTGTTAGGGGACTGCATTTTCAGAAGTGCTCCATGGCACTAAGGCCCTGACAGTGGGGAATGTTGGTGTACAGGGAAGAGACTTCTATGGAGACAGGGAGTCTGATGGTAGAGGAATGGTGACTGTAGAAAGACCTTCATTGGAGTAAGTGTGGGATATCTTTTATAAATAAATGGAGGTTCTGCATAAAAGGTTCAAGATGCTGAACCACAAGAACCGAAATCAGTAGGTGATTCATATGGCACAGTTATGGGTTGCCCCAGGTTGCCAGTCTCATGCATATTACGGAGAAGGTACAGGGATTCTGTGGAATATAGAGGGACAAAGATTTAGGAGAGAGGCCGAAGCATTGATATCTCACAATTACCGTACAACTGGAAAATTGCGCAAGTAGTTCCAATTTAAAAAAAAGGAGAATGGAAAGATACTAAAAAACTATTGACCGATTTATTTATGACATCTGTATAATCAGAGTTCTGGAGCATGTTATATGCTCAAACATTATGTTTCTAGATGAAAACGAATTACTTACATTGAACCAGCATTGATTTTGTAAGGATGGACACAAGCCTCATAATATACTTTCTTGTTTGACTGGTTCTTATGTCTTCATTTCTACACTCATATGATAAATAGGTTTATTGGGTATGGTCATCAGTCTGAAAACTACTGCTAGCTGCGTAAAAATTGGGTAAGATCAACACACATCATAACACCACAGTCTTATCGGGATAACTCTGTCCAAAATCAATTTATTGCAAAAGGTACCATTTGACACAATAATTACACCGATTCTTCTCAAAAGTTCTGATGATAGAAAAGTGTGTGTTAGGTTGAGCACAGTGGTATTAGTTAACACTCCAGAAACATGTTCTGCTTCATTTGTCTCAATTAGCTTTTACATATAATCTGGCTATGGTCTTTTAACATCAGTCACTTTTATGATTCTGGGCACCCCTTTTGTGATGCGACCGATATCATACTTTCTCACAACTAAGTTTGTTCTTCCTCATATTCCTCCAGTCCAGTGATGTTACAACTGGTTTTAAGCAATTTTGCTTATTTCCATATACCCTTATGACATAATGCTATACAAAAGGATCATAACAGTACAGGAATGTGAACAGCTGCAGGGTGATCTGGACAGGATATCTGGCTGGGTTAGTAAACATGGGATGAAGATAAATGCAAAGAAGAGTCAGCTTATTAGATACAAAGATAAAACACTAAAGGTTAATTATGAATATAAGGTGGGGAAAGAATTGCTTGCTGAAGACTTGAAATGTAAATATCTTGGCATTACATTTCATAACAAGCTCAACTGGGCAGAACACATTGGACAGGTAGTAGGAAAAGGTTTCAAAATTCTGCACTTGTTAGAGAGAGTGGTAAGGGGCTGTACGAGAGAAGTAAACGAATTGAGCTAACAAAACTTTGGTCAGACCATTGCTTGAATGTGGTAGTGTAGTATGGGACCCACATACTGAGTATCAAATACAGGAGTTGGAGAGGGTGCAAAAAAGGGCTACTAGTTTTGCTTCTGGAAATTACCAAAGAATGTATTCAGTAACAAATATGATAAAAGAGCTGAAATGGATTTCATTGTAAGGCAGGAGGAGGGTGAAAAGGGTCATGGGAGTGTACAAGACGTATATTGGTGATGAGGCATGGAAAGATATTGGTGTATGAATTAAAAGTAATGCTTGGAAGGGAAAAGTTGACCATGACCACAAGCTGGCACTCGATTTCAGGCACAAGGGTGTAGGAAGATTCCGTTTTTTTTTTAGGTAAGACGTTCAGGGATTGTAATAAGTTACCAAGAGAAATGATGAATAATTTACAAAAAACTTTGAAACAATTTAAAGTTGAAATTTGTAGAGGGCAAATGTAGGTGGGTACAGGAAAGGGGGGAAATGGGTTTGTAGGGAAATTTCTACTGGAGCATGCACTCCATTGCAATTAAATTAAATCTCTGCCCATTATACTACAACAGGACATATGAAACACAACTGGCTCTATTTTACCATGAAGTAATGAAAACTATTGATCTAGAATTAAACATTGATGCAATATTTTTGGAGCTTTCGACTCTGTTCTACATGTGAAGATTCGTACGTGTTGTATATCCAATAAGATTTGCGAATAGATGTGTGGTTTTCTAACTGGTTAGTTGCAGCATGTCTTGTTGTTGTTGTTTTTCGGGCTTTAGGACATGTCAACATCTAGGTTATTAGCGCCCTAACTAATACCAGGCGTGACAATGTGGCTAAATTGCAGTCTGTGTGGCCGACTGTAAAGGGGTTGGCCACAAAGACAGCACAATAAAATACTAACGTACTAACTAAAATATCGTCTGCATGGCCGACTGTAAAGAGATTGGCCACAAAGATGACAACGTAAAATATAAAACAGACTATGGCTCTAAATGGGAAATAAAATATAAAAATACATACATTAAATGGTTGGCTGTAAAAGGGCCAACTAGTTTAAAAAACAAATTAGCTGGCTGGCTGTAAAAGGAACAGCCATATAAGCAAGGTCACAAGTAAAAACGGTACTTGGATTGGTGGTTGTAAATGGCCACCAATCCAATCAAACCTAGGCTGATCTGCCCAAAATTTTTGGGACAAGACCGGCCAAGCTAGTAAACTTTAAAACCTTAGCCACGTTGTCACCGTCATCGTTCAAAATAAGGGACAGATCGTTGACTAAGCCAACATCTGCCCTTAAATCTAAAAACATTACACATTCGGTTAAAATGTGGCGTACCGTCAAAGGTACGCCACAAGTATCACATTCCGGAGGGTCCTCTTGTCAGAGAAGGAAACTATGAGTTAGAGGACAGTGCCCTATATGGAGGCGGGTAAGGAGGACCTCATCCCTCCTCGCCCGCTGGAAGGAGCTGCTCCACGGCTGAAAGGTCGGTTTGACCAGCTGGAGCTTATTATGCTCAACTTCCAGCCACTGCCTCTGCCAAACAAATCTCTTTGCCGCCGAGGCAAGGTCAGACTTTGGGACCGGATCAAAGTCAACTCTGACCTTGTCGCAGGCTAACTTAGCAGCAGCATCAGCTGCCTCGTTCCCCCCGATTCCCACATGGCCCGGTACCAAACAGAATAAAACCTCCTTTCCGTGGTATTGGAGGGAAAGGAGGGCAACCTGGATATCCTGGATTAGACGGTCTGCTGGATACATATTTCCTATGGCCTGAATAGAGCTGAGGGAATCACAGTATATAATGAAACATTTATCGTGCATTACTTTCATATACTGGAGCGACTTTAGCACGGTGTAGCACTCGGCAGTAAAAACGCTGCACCTGCCTTCCAGTTTGAATGTGTAAGTCGCTCGAGGGAACACTACGGAGCAGCCAACTCCGTTAGCCTGCTTAGACCCATCCATATACACTGGGGTAAATGTGTGATGCTGATTTAAAATGTCTCTAAAATATTATTAAAAACACTGTCAGCGGTACACAGTTTATTATTCCGAAACAGGCCTAAAAAATTTTCCGGGGATCTTTAAAAGCCAGGTAGGAGATTTACTCCAACCCTGGTGATAAAAAGAGGGAAGCTCAAATCCGTATCGTTCTAAAATAGCCTTTGTACGGTAACTGAATGGTTTAGTGGCTCTATGCCGATTGGTATAGAGCCGCTCGTAGTTGGGATGCAGAACTATGTCGTACACGGGATTGCCAGGTTTTATGGCAACCTGCAGGTAGTGTCTCACCATGAGGAGTTGCCGGCGGATGGTAAGCGGCGGCTCGCCCGAGTCAGCACAAATGCTAACAATAGGGCTGGGTGAGCCGAATTCCGGCATAGTAGGCACTATCCAATATACGGAGATAGCTGTCCCATGCCGAACCATACACGATACAGCCATATTCCAACCGTGACCGTACAAAGGCTCTGTAAAATTGTAGCAGGCAGGAGCGGTCAGCGCCCCCTGACCTGCCACACAGACTTTTTAAAACATTTAGAGCTTTTGAGGCTCTGGCTTTAACATCTTTGAGATGTGGTAGCCAAGTTGTTATCTAAAATGAGGCCCAGAAACTGAACTGTGAATACTATTACTACAACTCAAAACGGTGTTCCTCAAGGTACGATAGGGCTCTGATAAAAGGCTTCTGCTACGAGTAAAAAGTAAACACCGGATTTTTTCAGCAGAGAAACGAAAACCGGTGTGCACTGACCATTCATCCAGCCTGTTCAGCGTGAGTTGCAGCTGCCGCTCAGCGTTTCTCAGGCTGGTGGAGGTACAAAAAATTAAAAAATCATCCACTTATAAGGAGTACTGTATGGGACTCCTTATTACACTTGAAATGCTATTTATTGCAATAGCAAAAAGCGTCATGCTTAAAACTGACCCTTGAGGAACACTGTTTTCCTGAATAAAAAGATCAGACACATCACCACCGACTCGGTACCTGAAGCAACGACCAGATAAAAATGATTTTAAAAAATGGAGCATGTTACCCCTAAAACCCCATTCATGTAATTGCTGTGACGTAACATGCCGCCAGGTGGTATCGTATGCCTTTTCAATATCAAAGAAGACACCCACAAGGTGTTGACTACGAATAAATGCATCTTGTATTGCTGCCTCCAGCTGGATCAGGTTATCCAGGGTGGAACGGAACTTCCTAAATCCACACTGAAAGCGGCTCAGCAGTTTACGGGATTCAGCTGACTCTTCTTTGCATTTATCTTCATCCCATATTTACCAACCCAACTAGATATCCTGTCCAGATCACCCTGCAACTGTTTACAGTACTCTATCATTTTGATCCTTTTATACAGCATTATGTCATCTGCAAACAATCTAATTTCAAATAGTAAACAATCAACACAATTATTCATTAGAATAATCAATAGAAATGGTCCTAATATGCTATCCTGCGGCACTCCCATTTTTACTTCCACTTATTTTGATACTACATTTCCTACCCTAATTTTCTGTTTTCTACCTTTTAAAAAGTGCATATATATCCAGGCCTTATCTATGAGGCAACATTAATAGCAGTCTGATATTGTTCACTGATGATGTAGTCATCCATAGCAAAGTAAGCAATTAAGCTAACTGCTTAAAAATTCTATGCCATCTGGATGTTATTTTGGCTTGGTGTGATTACTAAAACTAGCACTAAATTGAAAAAAATGCAAGGCAATGTGCATAATTAACAAAAAGAACGACTTTATGCAGGAGTATAAGGTGAATAGTTCAGTTATTGACATGGCTGATTGCCTTAAGAATTTGGGCATAACATTACAAAGCAACATGAAATGGGACCAGCTCACAACCTAAATCGTTGGTAGAGCCATTTGTTGTGATTCATTGGTCAAATTTGGAAGAGTTGTAACACACTTACAAAGGAGATAGCATACAAAACACTATTCACATATGGACTAGAGTTGTGGTCTTTTGGAATCTGTATCACAAGGATTGATACAGTATAGAGAGCAGCAGCTTGATTTACGATTGTTTGCTACTCTCCTTACGAGAGAGTCACAGAATGGTTACATAGATCAGGCTGCTATTGTATGGCAGACAGATGATTTAGAATTCATTAGAATTTATTGGGAAACATGTGAACAACTTCTTTGATTTATGAGTGCACCCACTAATGTATCTGAATCGCAGTGACAGGAGGGATAAGACTGGATAAACTTATGCAGATTCTTATTATGCTTATTATGAAATCTTCCTTCTCTCCTGATATTCTGGATTGGAAGACACAGAGATAGTCTTGGAGCAAAACACCCTCTGCCACTCACAATTTTGTGAATTGAAAATTACGGACATAGATGTAGACATTTTTCCAAGTGAAAAAAAAGAAAAAAACATTTTAAATACATTTAACAAAGTATAATGAGTAATTAGGACTAGAGTAAACTTAATATGTGTCATTACAGTAGCTGTGAACCATGTTTAGCACATCCACTTGTTTAGGCATAAACATTATTATTACCTTGAATATTTATCCTGCCACATTAAAAGTTCTTCCGTAAGAGCAGCATACTCGCCATTTGGAAACTTCTCTGCCTCCGCCAAGAAATTAGTTTCCATGGTGACAATGTGATGCTCCCTTTCCAACAGACGTTGTTTTAAATTCTCAATTTCGACATGAAGGTGCAAATTGGTTTGATCAGAACAGCTCTTACAACTCCATCCACATTCCTGTGATTAAAATAAAATAATCACATACAATACAAGGAAAAACACTTAAATCCTGCAAATTTAAATCGGAAGAAACAAGTTAATTATTTTACTAAAGTTACACTGCCAAAGTCTCAGAGTCCTGGAATATTTCCTTAAGTAGACACTATCCCACACAGCCTTCCCAGCATGTCCCTCTTTGCTTCGATTTCCCTCTTTATTCTCTGCAAAAACTACTACTTTATTTCCAAAGTATATCGCCAAATATGCAGCACTGCCAATGGTACATGGCACTGCCTCATCCTTTGCCAATCTATCTCTGTACCATGTAAAGAAACATTTCCCGAACCATAATCCATTTAAACCCATGGTCTGGTTCAGATATATAGATGACATACAGCAGAGTACCACTACACCGAACCCCGGTAATCTGAACGTTTGGTTAATCCAAACATGGAAAAATATTAGTATAAGTATGACAAATGGTAAAAGAATTAAAACACAGTTCATACTGTATTTAATTGCATGGTTAACTGCTGTACATACACACAATTTTAATGTACACAGAGCAGTGCACGCATATTAGAAAAATTAGTAATAAAACATTAAGTTTAAATAGTGCATAACAATTAAAGAAAAACAGTCAAACTTACAATAATAGTTACAATGCTTACAAGTGCCTATTTTATTCTTACTTTTTAGAAGACTGAAACTCAGTCATTGGGACTGTTTCAAAGTCTGTCGAATTTCAAGTATCTTTCCCAAAGACGTCGCACAGGACTGTTCAAGCTTCACTCGGTTCTTCTTCCAATCACAAATGGTTGCCTTACCAACACCCAGTACTGTCGCCAGTTTAGATACATTCTCTCCATTGTCTAGCTGCTTTAAAGCATCCAGTTTTTCTTTGAGAGTAAATGTTGTATGTTTCCGTTTACACATGACGACAATACATCACTACACCCGAATGCATACAATACAACTGTCAAGCGTGCCAGCAACTGGTAGCTAACATTTACTGAGCAGTTTGCGAGCCGGCTGACAGTGCACTGGCCTTTGTCCCCCCAATTGTTACCAAGCTGTACATACTTATTTACTAGGTATACTTCATTCTAGAAACTGGTCACTGTAATTCCGGCTAATCCGAACAAGGCCCTGTCCCAATTAGTTCAGATTAGTGGGACTCTACTGTATTTATGATCTGAACTTGTAGAGAAAATCACCACCTGACTTCCTCAATTCCCTCAACAATAGGCATTCCATACATATGTAATTTATAAAAAGGGAGACCGAACTGACAAACAATTACAGAGGGATATTGTTATTAACTATCTCCAGTAAAATAATTTCCACGACTCTGATAAAATAGTAGAAAACCAGACGGACCGGCAAATAGGAGAATATCAAAGTTTTCAAAAGGAAAACTCTAGTGTAAAACAAATTTTTAGTCTTAAAAGAATTCTGAGAATAGCAGCTATAATAGGTAGAAATATGATTCAAGTGACATGAAGAGGCTTTTGGAACAAGTAGGAAGACTAGAGCAAACAGTGACAGAAAAAGATTCTACATTTAAGTTTCTTCGTGAATTTTAAGACCCTTTCAAGATACTAACTGGCATCAGACTAGGAGATCGTTTGTCTCCCATAATATCAACATCATGTTGGAAAAAAATAATGAGAACATGGAAAAATTCAATAAAGGAAGAAAGAAAAGAGGGGATATGTTTAGGGCCAAGCAAGCAGACTGTAAAGGTAGAATGGCTTTCTTTTGACGATAATCTGGCCATGCTAGGACAAAATAAATAAGCAGTTAAAAAAATGGTAGAAAAATTGCATGACAATGCAAAAAAGCAGGACTTACCAAGTCATATGTAAAAACAGAGTATATAGAATACAAACACTATAACAAAAATCTCCTGAAAACCAAACTTGGAAAAGTTAACAGTGTCAACAAATTCAAATATCTGAGTGAATGGATCTAACACAATGAGTCTGATAAGGAAGTGTATAAAGCAAGATCTAGAAATGTGGAACTAGCATATAAGATAACACAAAACAAAATCCAACAAGAAAGCAAAGATTAATCTTTATACAACAGATGTCAAGACAGAGGCCACGTTCAGCTCAGAATGCCTCGTATGAATAAAAACATAGTGGATATAAAAATAGATGTGTGTTTTCATATATTTCACTTTTCAGCCACCACTACAAAGCACAGATCACTGGTCTTTGTGTGTGGAGGTAGCATGGAATTTCCTGTCATGCACAACGTTGGCCGAATGTCGATAGCTGTGGGGATGTGGGATCACGTCTCCCATCGTGCACTATGGTTGTTAGATGTTGGTAGCTGTCGATGCAAATTATTTACAAACACAAACGAAGTTGTGGGTACCAGCTAGTCCTAAAGAAAATTGTAGGACCAGTAAAGGGAAAAGGAAGAGCAAAAATTAAGATCTAGACAGGTATGCAGAGAAAATTACAGACACAAAGCACAAGAAAAGGTTGCAATTTTATGGATACCTTATGAGAATAAGTGAGAGAAGGTTGACAATAATTTTAAACTACATACATAATGAAATTGAAGGTGACAACAAAATGGCTTGAGAAGATGAGGATAATTAGCACACAAGCTGTTAATGGAGTCACTGGCATAGGATTTGTGATAATAGAGTGGGGAAATGGGTGAGTTATTGTGAGCAGTTTAGTGACAGGATTATTCTGATGAGGTTAGAAAATAAGACAGCCTCAACCACATTAGTAAAAGTGTTAATTCCATTGTCACAGGAAGATGATGAAGAAATAAAGAAAATATACACTGAAACTGAAGAACTAATCCAATATGTGAAGGGGGAGGAAAATTTTATAATCATAGGTGGTTGGAATGCGGTAGCGGGAATAGGAAAGGAGGGGAATACAGTAGGAAGTTTTGGCTTAGGAGAAAGAAATGGGTGAGGAAGCAGATTGTTAGAATTTTGTGAAAGAAATAAACTAGTCATGGTGAATACACTATTTAAGAATCAAGCTAGAAGGATATATACCTTGCAATGTCTAGGGGATACAGGCAGATATCAGCTAGATTAGATCATGGTCAAAGAGAGATTCTTGAATCAAGTTTTAGACTGTAAACCAGGTGCAGACATAGACACTGACCATAATCTGATAGTTATGACGTGCAGCTGAAATTCAAGAGAATAAAGAAGCAATACAAGCATAATAGACTTAAAGTGAATAAACTGAAACAATCCACCACGAGAGAAACGTTTGCAAAAACAGTACACGTGGGTCTAAGAAGTAACTCTGAAAGGAGCTCAACTGAGGATGAATAGAATGTATTAAAGACTGAAATAATGAAAGCTGGTAAAGAAACATTAGTCTTTAACCCTTTAACTGCTATGGTTTGCCAGGCCGAGCCCTTGATGAGTGCTGCTTTGTTTAGGCCTAAGCTGTTTACCTGCCCTGGAATGTCGCGTTCGACCGGACCGCTGTGTACTGAATATGTCTGGAGCGTTGTGTGTGATGTTCTTCTGCTGTCGCTCTGCGATTTGTAAAAGCAGATACAAAATAAATGCTGTTAATTTAACATCTAAAGTTTTTAAATTTAAAGCTCCTCTAAAAGTGAATGTCTGTGTAAGCAAACATGCAGGTAGTTCATATACTAAATAGATATTACAGCAACTGAAATGTTGTTTTTGTTTGTTTGTTTTTTTTGTGAGCGTAGTAATTTATATGGAGAGAACCTTGCCGAATACCTTTCACAAATTCTGCACATATTTTCCAGCCATCTTTTTGACCCGGGCTATGGACCGCCACTGGCGAAGTTATATATATATATATATTTCGTTCAGTTTTAGAGGCTTATAAATGTAATATAATTATTACACTGCAGTTACCCATGATTAGTAATTCTTTTTGTGTGATAAGCCTTGAAAATGGTATAACACACAGTGATATATTACATGTTCTGGATTGGTTTCTCAACACACTTTCTGTTTAGAACATTGGCATGCTGTTTTGAATTTGCAATATGAATGAAATTTGGAAAATGTCTCCCAGTAAATCCTTGACGATATTCTTTATCAGAGTGTCTTCCATTGCTAGGTTCGTTCGGTTCTGTGGTAAATGCTTCAACAAGTTGTCTAAGGGGGTGTCCATAAATTATGTGAGGTGAAATAGAGGAGGGGGGAGGGGGTCTGGTGAAATATTACCAAGGGGGAGAGGGGGTCAACGGAAATCTCACGTGACATTTTTTGGACTATAGACCTAAAAAAAGTCTACAAATGACATGAAAGTCGATGTATTTTCTCGAAAAGTGCAGCTTTGGAAGGTTGAGGCCTAAAAAAAAAAGTCTCAAAAAGTTGCGAGGGCGATTTTAAGGGCGGAGGGGGGGGGGGGGCGTCACACGGACCTGATCTTACAAGACGGGTGGGGGGGGGGGGGGCGGAAATCCTGAAAAACACCTCACCTAATTTAAATTTATGGATGCCCCCTTACCTGAGACAGATGAAACTCTGCAACTGGCATTTTTCATCCGGTTACTACTCGGTTAAGAGCGTGAGCATTTAAAATGCAGTGTTCAAGAATGTGGAAAAAGAACTTTTTAAACCTCCTCATACTGAAAATATAGTGTGAATTGATTCTCGCGTATCTGTTGGTCTCATCAGCACTAGAAATCATATGATATTCTGTTAGAAATATCAGGAAAAATGACAAACTGCTGGAATGTTAACCTAATCCACACTTGTGTCCTGCAGTTTAATCGTCAAGCACATGTGGTCAAACGCGTCACTAAAGCATTCTCTTTTTCCACACATTTCGCTCTCACTAACTGTAGCTTCAAATTCTGAAGAATTTTCACATCTGGTGGAGACAAATGGTCATTTTCCATTAGCTGATGTACACGGCTTAGGAATATTACGTCGAGATCCTATCGGAGGGTCATCACTGTCATCCATATCAAAGAGATCATATTCACTGTCGCTTCTAGTAAGAATTTCAATGATTTCTTCCGCTCTACAATCACGACGGCGTGCCATTTTCTCAGCGAAAACTAAAAGGAAAATAGCAACACAAATTAGATCGCAGCTGCCAACGCTCAAGGGCCGAAGGAGGAAAACAACTAACCACCCTGGTTGGAAATATGGCTTCATGAGCAGGCCGCTAAGAGGCTAGCACGTTAACGCATGCAGAGCACACAGGGACCCCAGTGGCCCGATGTGTTAACATGACCAGAGCACAGACAGAGCAGCAAGGCGCCGCTTGTATACACGTCTGGAGCACCTGGGTGCAGTAGTAGCCACGCGCGTTAACACATCTAGAGCAGTCAAAAGGTTAAGGAGCAAGCCACCCAAAAACCTTGGATCACAGAAAAAATTTTGAGTTGATGGATCAGGATGAAGCAGAGAGATAACAATATAGACAACTTAAAAACCAAATAAACAGGAAATGCAAAGAAGTAAAAGAAAGATGACTGCATGAAAAGTGTGAAGAAGTAGAAAAGAAAATGATCATAGATAAGGTAGACATGAAAGCTGTCAATAAGAAACCTCTTCTAAGCTCTGAAGATAGAGGTTACTAATGGAAGGAATATTTTGAGAAACTGTATGATGAAAATGATTTTAACTAAAGTGAATTGGGAAAAAAAGTTGATGACTACACTGATGAGAGAATTTGATAGAGCTTTGAATAATTTGAAATCAAATCAGGCAGTTGGAATTGATGAGATTCCTGCAGAACTTTGAAAATCCCTAGGAGGAGGAGGAATCCAAAGATTATTCAAACTTATATAAAACAGGAGAGATTACCAATGATTTATTAAAATTGTCATCTTCACACTTCCTAACATAGCATAAGCTGGCATATGTGAGAATTATTGGAATATAAGTCTAACATCGCATTACTGACCAGAATAATACACAGAAGAATGGAAAGTGTAGTAGAAGGGATAGTAAATGAAGACAGTTTGTGTTTAGAAAAAACTGCAGTACAAGAGAATTGATTCTAGCATAGAAGAATGGATCAAGAAAAAAAACGGTACTTTAATGGCATTAGTTGATTCAGAAAAAGGTTTTAATAATGCTGGGTGGGACAAGATGTTCAAATTGTTAAAGAAGTTGGATCTAAAATACCAAGAATACTTTATAATCTTTTAAGAATCAAGTAGCTATAATAAAAGTAGAGAATCATGAGAGGTATACATCAGATAAAAAGGGTGTGAGACAAGGTTGTAGTCTATCCCCATTAATATTTAAGTTGTATGTAGAAGAAGCAATAAAGGAAATAAAATAAAAATTTGAATGTGCTGCAAGTGTTCAAGGAGAAATAAATCAGTATGCTATGATTTGCTGATGGCATTGCCTTGTCAGCAGAACAGGTTGAGGACATTGAGAAGTTACTGATATCACGAACAAAATACTAAAGGAAGATTCTGGACTAAATATACAGCAAAGTAAGACTAAAGTGATTAAATGTAGCAGAAATGATACCAATACTAGTAGATTAAATATAAAATTAGGGTTGCTTGCGATAGGAGAAGTTTGTGAATTTTGCTACTTAGGAAGTAAAATTACAACCAATGGCTGAAGCAGGCATGATTTTAAAAGCAGAATAGCACTAGCTTAAAAAAGCTTCATGAAAAAGAGAAATTTTTTAGTTTCAAATTTTGATCAAGGATTCGGAAAGAACATTTATAAACTCTATGTGTCGAACACAGCACTTTATAGCAGTGAAACCAGAAAGAAGGAAAATTAAAACTTTTGAAAAGTGGTATAGAAGGATGCTGAAAATTAAGTGGCTGGATAAAATATAAGATGAAAGAGTTTTGGAAATGATGGTCGAGATAATAAGTTTCTTACAGAAAGGAGAGATAGGATGGTAGGTCATATTTTTAGACATGCAGGATTTGTTAACTTGTTAATGGCAGGAACAGTCGAAGGTAAGAACTGCAGTGGAAGACTGAGATTAGAATGTATGGTGCAGGTGATTGGGGATGTGGGCTGTAAGGCGTATGTTGAGATGAATAGGAAGGGATGGAGAATTGCGTCAAAACGGAGAACTGATGACAGAAAAAAAAATGCAAGATATTTCAGATGAAATGGACAAGGGGGGCCAAATTGATAGTACCGCTCTAGACCAGGGGTGGCTATTTTTGCGGCCCGTAAGATTCATCATAGTTTTACAAAATATTTTTTATATTTTATAAACGTTTCTCGGGAAACAAACCGAGTAATATTATTATTAATACACAATATTTCGGCGACTTTATCCTCCGTCACCATCTTCAGGTGCAGTTCTAAGTCTTGAAGTCTGCCTTGAAGTCAGCCTTGATTGAGCGTGTTGTTTGTAAACTGGCATGGCAACGACAGACGTTGTTATGTTGCCTAGCAGCATCTCAGATGTCATTAGACGCCACTGGAACACAAAAAGCATAGCGTTGGTGACGAGCAGCCTCAATAACAGGAATCCATGCATCACTTATCTGGAACCCACAATCCCTGTTAACCTAATCAGACGCAAGGCGAATTTCAAATGCTTCTTTAATGATGCTGTCCCAGAAGCCTCTCACATGTGTCACCACCTAAGTCGCTTCAAAATCGAATCCATGTCCTTCTATCAAACTATTTTCCGCCACTGCTGATTTGTCTTTTTGCCCCAGGCGAACATGTCGGGCGTGTTCCAAACAACGTTGTTGTACGCTCTGTATGGTCTGGCTGATGTATTTCTTTCCACATTCACACGGGATGCAGTAAACTCCGGGTGTATGAAGGGCAAGGTCATCTTTTGGAGAGTGCAAAATGTTTCTTAATTTTGGTGGTGGTAGGAAAATGGTCTTAATGCCATTTCTTACCAGGACTCTTCCGACACTAGATGTTGTGGCGTCAGAGTACGGCAAGAAGGCTAATTTATCATGTGGACAATTTTCGTGTTTATTAGGCATGTGTTTCTGATGTTCATTGTACCCATTCTTTCTGGAGGTATCACGTAGATGTTTTAACGCACTAGGAAGGCTGTCTTTATCACATATTGCCCGCGCTCAGTGGACAAGAGTAGTTAGTACTGTCTTGCGCTGTGCTGGATGATGATGACTGTGCACATTTAGGTACAGGTCTGTGTGCGTTGGCTTCCTATACACCGTGTGTCCCAAAGTTCCATCATCTTTCTTTATAATCAGAATGTCCAAAAAGGTCAGGCGGCCTTCCTTTTCAACCTCCATCGTGAATTGGATGTTTTTGTTGACACTGTTCAAGTGAAGGAGAAACTTATCTAGGTTGTCTCTACCAAGGGGCCAAACAACAAATGTGTCATCAACGTACCGAAAGAAGGCACTGGGCTTCATGGGGGCACTTTCCTATGCTTTCTCCTCAAAATGTTCCATATAGAAATCAGCTATAACAGGTGACAGGGGACTGCACATTGCAACTCCCTCGATCTGTTCTTAGGAGTGCCTGTCATACAAGAAGTACGATGATTGTAATGTGTGGCGGAACAGCTCAACTAACCTGGGCTCGAAGTGCTGTTGTAGTAGAGCCATCATATCAGCCAGAGGAACCCTGGTGAAGAGGGAAACCACATCGAAGCTCACCATCAAATCCTGTTGACGTAGGTGAAGTTCTTTAACAATATTAATAAATTCTGCCAAGTTTTTAACATGGTGAACACATTTTCCCACAACTGGTGATAACAGCCCGATGAAGTATCGAGCCAGATTATAAGTGGCGATCCAATAGTACACACTATCGGCCATAATGGTGTTCCTTGTTTATGGATTTTTGGTAATCCATAAAGTCTGGGTGGAACAGCTGCACGGGGTTGTCACTGTTTAACAATGTCTTCTGGTAAACCTGAACATTTCAGCAGAGCTGTTGTTTTCTTCACCACCGCATTGGTTGGATCTTTCGACACTTTTCGGTAAGACGCGTCGACCATAAGTTCTTCTACTTTCAGTTGATAATCTGCCATCGTAAGAACCACCGAAGCATTCCCCTTGTCTGCTGGTAGGACGATAATATCTTGGTTGTGACGCAATGACCAAAGTGCTTTACGCTCAGCAGCTGTGGTGTTGGGCCGAGGCGGTTTGGCCTTGCTTAATATTCGGCTGGTTTCTCGCCTTATCTCTTCAGCAGCGCTCACAGGCAAACCACGAACAGCCAGCTCGACACCAGTGAGAATTTCCCTGTATGGAATGGTCTTGGGTACTTGCACAAAATTTAACCCTTTAAATAGAACTGAAAAGGTGGCAGTATCTAATTCAGCACCACTCAGATTAATTACTGTCCTTCTATCAGGTGCAGAAGAGGTATTAACTTTGCGGGCAAGTTGCGCAAATTTCCCGCATTGCCATGCCGTCGCACGGCGTTGAACTCTGTGGCTTTCAGCGACGGTACAGCTGTCTACCCACTCACAGGCGTGACGGTGCAGATAGTTAGACAAAAACATGTGGCAAGCAAGAAGAGACTGAGAAACAGAGTCTAACTCACGCCTGGTGTATTGAATCCTCTCCCTCACCAGAGACAAACTCGCTTTCCGTAGAATTTTCTTCGCCGCAAAAGATTCAATCGGGTGACGAATCTAGGCAAAACGAGGTACAATGGTTTGGTCCTGGCATCGTTGGAAAAAAGCAAGAGCACTATGAAGTCTTGACCTCCTCTTGTGAAGCTTCTCCAGTCGCTTAACACGACAATATATATCCTCCACGTAGAGGTAAGTTATAAATGAATGCAATTTTTCTCGGCGTTGTTTAATTATAAACGTTTCTTGGGAAACAAACCGAGTAATATTATTATTAATACACAATATTTCGGTGACTTTATTCTCCGTCGCCATCTTCAGGTGCAGTTGTAAGTCTTGAAGTCTGCCTTGAAGTCAGCCTTGAGAGTGTTGTTTGTAAACTGGGATGGCAACGACAGACGTTGTTATGTTGCCTAGCAGCATCTCAGATGTCATTACACACCCGCGGAACACAAATAGCAGAGCGTTGGTGACGAGCAGCCTCAATAACAGGAATCCATGCATCACTATATTGTGTATTAATAATAATATTACTCGGTTTGTTTCCCAAGAAATGTTCATAAATAAACAACGCCGAGAAAAATTGCATTCATTTATATTTTTTATATTTCATTTTTAGTGTTATATATTTCTCTACAATGTGTGTTTTCTATCGTTATTATAATATTATCTATGTTTGCATGCAAGATAATAATGAACACAATAATAACTCATGTTTCAATTTTTCACTATAAAAAAGTGTCTCTAGCGGGGAGATATAATTTTAATATAATTGTCACAAGCCTTTATCTCCCTTCATACTTAATCGAAATCAATGAATGAGGGGTCATTTTAAAGATTATGATCTCTGCTTTGATGACATCATACATCAAGACAGGAATTTTTTTGAAATTCGATCCTTAAAGGGCAAAAGAAACAATATTTCTGCGTTCTTGTGTCACGAGCCATTTATCTCCCTTAATATCTAACAGACATAGATAAATAAAGTATCATATTAAAGATTAATGTCTCCTCCGTGGTAACATTATATTTTAAGGAAGAAATTTTTCGTACTTCGCCCCTTAAAGGGCAAAAATGTCAATATTTCTGAAATGCGTTTTTAGTGTCTCTAGCCATTTATCTCCGTGGATATCTAATCAAAATCGATAAATGAAGTAGCATTATGAAGGTAAAGTCTCAGCTTTGGTGACATCATATGTTAAGAAACAATTTTTTTGCAATTCAACCGTTAAAGGTAAAAATATATCAGTTGTTCTGCAATGCATTTTTGTGTCACGAGCTATTTATCTTCCTTCACATCTAACCGATATAGATAAATGAAGTATCATATGAAAGATTAAGGTCTCCATCGTGGTAACATTATATTTTAAGAAAGTAATTTTTAGTAATTCGACCCTTAAAGAGCAAATGCATTTTTTGTGTCTTGAGCCCTTTATCTCCGTGGATATCTAACCGAAATCGATAAATGAAGTAGGATTGTGAAGATTAAAGTCTCCGCTTTGGTGAAATCATATTTTAAGAAAGAAATTTTTTGGAATTAAATCCATAAGGAAAAAAGTATCAATGGTTCTTCAACGCATTTTTTTGTCACAAGTCATTTATCTCCATTAATATATAACTGAAATAGATAAATGAGGTATCATTCTTAAGATTAAGGTCTCCGCTGTGGTCACATTTATGTTTTAATAAAGGAATTTTCTGAAATGATGCCTTAAAGGACAAATATATCAGTATTTCTAAATTGCATTTTTTGTGTCTCCAGTCATTTATCTCCCTTGATAATTAATCAAAATTGATAAACGAGGTATCATTTAAATGACTGAGGCCTTTGAAAGGTCTTTGATTCCGTTACACCATATTTTAATAAAAGATTTTTTTAAAAAAATTCGACCCTCTAAGGGAAAAAGTATTAATATTTCTACAATGAATTTTTCTGTCACGAGCCAATTATCTCCCTTGATACCTAACCAAAATTGATAAATGAGGTATCATTAAAGACCAAGGTATCCGTTTTGGTCACACAATATTTTATAAAAGGAATTTTTTGAATTCAACACTTAAAGGGCAAAAGTATTAATATTATTCCTACAACGTGTTTTTTTTTCCCTTTAACTACGAATCATTTATGTCCTTCGATGCCTAACCGAAATCGATAAATGGCATATCGTTTTAAACATTTATGTCACAAATTAAGTAAAATCATAAATTAAGAAAGAATTTTTCGGAAAGTGGTTGCGTGTTCAGAGCCAAGTCCGTAGATTGCAGGAGCATATTTCAAAGAGATGTTAGTAAACTTTTTGTTATAAAATAAATAGCTTTTGGATTATTTTTTTCTGTTATGAAAACATTTTTGTTTTGCTTTACAATTCCAATGTAAACATTTTACTCGCACGGCAACACATATCACAGAGATGTTGATATGATGTCTGCATTTTGTTCAGGTTAGTGTATTCTGTTAAGGTCAGTAACAGTTTGTCGTACATACACTGTGTTTTAAATTTTTCTGTTTCGTAATATGTTTGCAAGTATTTTACTCCTATTACACCAAACAAAATAAATATTTGCTACAAAAGTGCGGTTCTACATTTCATTATATTACATGCATTCAACCTCACTATTCATCCTATTTTATTTGCATAATTTTCGCATGGGTTCTATAGTTGTAATTAATCTGTTAGTTATACCTAATTTAACATCTCAAATTTCTTACATAACTAAAAAAAATAAGTATTACAGATTCGGATTGTTGTAGATTGTTGCTAAGACATATTTAGATTTTTGTATTGTCTGAAATGCAAGAGTTTG
The DNA here is from genome assembly GCA_031002005.1 of Vandiemenella viatica. NCBI lineage: Eukaryota > Metazoa > Arthropoda > Insecta > Orthoptera > Morabidae > Vandiemenella > Vandiemenella viatica. Next base: position 4,718,720 of record JARYHS010009186.1, on the reverse strand, counting down.
TTATTTTTATTAGTATTAAAGCATAGAAATGACAATCATCTTCTAGAAATACAACAAATAAATAATAGTAAATATCTGACTTTTAGTTCGATAGAATCGATTAAAAAAAAAAACAATTGTAGATATAACTTTGTAAATCCTAAGATATATTGATTAATTATTTCAGTCTCTTAATCACGGTTTCAGTTTAAATACAATAGTTTCTAAATCACTTATTTCAGTCTTAAATATAATAGTTTCATAATTACTTATTTCCAAAAATATTAAAATAGTAACTTCTTGGTAAAAAATAATTTAAGTATTCGATTAAAGTATTTTCATCTACTTATAAATTACAATACAATAACTTTGGTAAGGAGTAAAGCTCTTATCCAATTTAATAAAAATGTTAAAAACATAGTATAAACTTTATTAGACTACTTTATCAAATAAATTTAAGGTTTGTTTAGAAGGTGCTAGAAGTATTTGGAAAAAATCATGACTGGAAAGTGTGGCGCCTGTCGCAGGTACGTTGCGAAGGGTTTGGGTTACAGTTGGTGTAAGAAGTGGTTTCATTGGGCATGTAGGGAAGAGGAAACATTGAAAACAAATGAGGCTCTTCCATGGTTTTGTCCACTTTGTCTTAGGGATGAAAGGATGAGGGAGATGGGCGAAACGATCAGGGAGTTGTGTGAAAGGATCAGGGTTCTTGAGGCTCAGCCTTTGGAGGAGTGGCCTATGGTGGCTCTGCCTGTGGAGGCTCTGCCTGTGGAGGCTCAGCCTGTGGGGGCTCAGCCTGTGGGGGCTCAGCCTGTGGGGGCTCAGCCTGTGGGGGCTCAGCCTATGGAGGCTCATGCTATAGAGGCAGAAAGTATAGACAGTGGGTTGGAGGAAGTTGAGAAGGGTGGGTGGGAGCTGATAACAGGTCATAGGAGAAATAAGGTTAGTAGGATGAAGACGCCAGACACTTCAGAAATTGTGGGGAAAAATAGGTTTGACCTGTTGCCAGAATCAAGAGAAGAAGAGCCTCATGTAGATGTAGGAGTAGGTAATATGCCTTTAGGAATAAGTGCGTGGAATGCAAGAATAGGGGGAAAAAAGGGTTCTGCTGCTAGGGAGTAGCCATGAAAGAGGTGTAGGCCCACTTCTACAGGATCAGTTAGGTACAGGTAACCTGGTCACAAGTTTTTTCAAACCTAGTGCAACATTAGGTCAGGTAATAGAGGATATAGGTTCACTCTGAAGGAGTTTTACTAAGGACGATAGAGTAGTGATAGTGGGAGGCACGGGGAAAGAGTATTGATAGAATAGAATAGAGAGTGACCTAAGGAAGGTGATGAATGAGGCGTAACATACCAGGGTGGAATTCATGCAGGTCCTAAGTCGCCATGACTGGCCACAATTAAACTATGCTGTGAGGGTGGTATATATGCAAACTGAGGTGCTACTTGGGAAAGGCATTAGTTCTGTTTTGGCAGTTGTAACTGTGAACACCATTGGTAGGTGTGTTTCACTAGGCATGGCCTAAACCTTAATAGCAGAGGCAAGGGGGGTATTTTCTGAGTTGTTAGCTAAAGCAGTAGGGGAGCCTATTTCCAGTGATGATGGGGCCAGGTTAGGGGCCACTGGTGAAGGGATGGAGATAGATGACCAAAGTGATACTGATTGTAGAACCACAATGGTAAAAATCACAGATGTTAAAGAAATAGATTAAGTTGCTGAAACAATAACTGACTGGGGTAGACCTGGGAAGGAGGTGGTAAATGCTAAAAATATACAGCCAGTAATAAGGGTGTTATTGGTGAATTGTAGAAGTATAATGAACAAGGTAATCGAATTTGCAAACTTAATAGAGATACATGAACCATAAGGGTAGAGAGTTGGTTAAAACAAGAAGTACTAGACAGTTAGGTTTTTCCCGATAGTTACAGAGCGTATCGCAGAGATAGAGGAGCAATTGGTGGAGGAGTTTTCATACAAGTTAACAAAACCTACCACAGTTCACTGGTGTTCATAGATCGTGAGTTACTTGGGGTAGATTTCTGGGGTAGTAAAAAAGAAAAAAAATGGGGTGCTGGCTGATTACCAAAGTGGAAGAATGTCAAATGAAGATGAAGCTCTTGGGGAGAAATTAAATTCATACTCAGATTTAAGAGGTGAGAATAGAATGGTCATCACTGGTGGGTATTTAAATTTACCAGGTATAAACTGGGTAGGAAATTTAATTTAATTTAATTGCAATGGAGCACAGGTTCCGGTGGCAATTTCCCTGCACACCCAACTTCCCCCTATCCTGCACCCACCTACATTTGCCCTCTACAAATTTTAACTTTAAATTCTTTTAACATTTTTGGTAAGTAATTCATCATTCCGCTTGGTAACTCATTCCAATCACTGACATCCTTACCTAAAAAAGAAAATCTTCCCACACCCTTATGCCTGAAATCGACCACCTGTCCAATGTGTCCTGCCCAGTTAAGCTTGTTATCAAATGTAATGCCAAGATATTAACATTTCAAGTCTTCAGCAAGCAATTCTTTCCCCACCTTATATTCATAATTAACCTTTTGTTGTTTATTTGTGTATCTAATTAGCTGACTCTTCTTTGCATTTTTCTTCATCCCATGTTTACCAACCCAACTAGATATCCTGTCCAGATTAATAACACATGGGAACAGAGATTTGCAAATACCTTAATAAGGAAAGGAGGATTTACACGAATGGTAGAGCAGAACCCCGGCAGACAAAATATTTTGTATATATTCCAATAAACCCCGATGATAACCTCGTAGGGTGGCAAGTAACCAAAGGAATGTGATCATGAAGTACTTCTGATGGATATTAAAGGATTCAGTGAACCAGCAGCCAAAATTGAAGGGGGAAATAGGTACAGTTATGCAAAGGCACAGATTTCAAATTTGAAGAGATATTTCAGAGAACATTTCAGCAAATGGAAGGAAGGCACAAGTACAGTAGAGTCAAGGTGGGAAGAGTTCAAGGAGATTATAACAATGGGGGAAGATAAATTTATTCCAATGCAGAAAATAAAGAGAAGTAGAGAACCTATGTACTATAATAGGGAAGTGAGGAGGTTAAAGAGGTTGGTAAGAAGAGAATATAACAGAGTTAAGAGACAGTATGGTGGTAGGGAATATTTAAAACAACTAAACAAGGACTTAATAACAGCAAAGAAAGTGGCTAAAGATGGGTTTATGAAGAGTATTGTCAGTGCAGGAGTACCACTGACTGATGCATCTAGAAATTTCTATGGCTATATCAGGAAACTGATGGGAAGGGAGGGTGTAGAGACACTTATATATAAGGATGGAGAAGAAGTTACTGAGGATTTGAAAAAGGCAGAGATTTTAACAGGTTTAGTTAAAGCATTAGGGACAATGAATCAGAAACAGGAGGGTCTAATTCGGAGAACAACACAACACAATTAGAAATGAAGATGGTAAAAAATTTGAAATTCTTCCTGAGGAAATCATGAAGGAAATAAGAAAGCTGAAAAAACAAAGGGGCTGGTGCAGATAATATTACTACAGATATCTTAAAGATAGCCAGGTATGACATTGTACCTTACCTTGAAATATTATTTAAATTGAGTCTGGATACGTGCTACTTACCACAGGACTGGAAAAGTGCAATAGTAGTACCAGTACATAAAGGAGGGGTGAGAAATAGAGTTGAGAATTACAGTCAAATCAGTTTGACATCAGTGGTAGGTAAATTAATGGAAAGATTGATATGCAACCACATCAGAAATATATGTGAGGAACGTAAGTGGTTTTCAAGCAGACAACATGGGTTCAGGCAAGGATATTCATGCGAATCTCAGTTGGTGGGATATATGCAAGATATTTCAGATGAAATGGACAAGGGATATTAAATTGATAGTGTAGCACTAGATCTGTCAAAGGCGTTTGACAGAGTGAGCCATAAAATGGTAGTAAATAACGTAAAAACTATTTGAGTGGATCAGAAAGTGATTTGCTGGGTAGAAGAAATTTTAAAAGGTAGAAAACAGAAAGTTAGGGTAGAAAATGTAGTATGGCGATGAGGCATGGAAAAATAATGGAGTAGGTATGTAAAGTAGTGCATGGAAGGGAAAAGATGACTATAACCACAAGCTGACACTTGATTTCAGGCACAAGGGTGTAGGAAGATTCTCTTTTTTAGGTAAGGGTGTCAGGGATTGGAATGCGTTACCAAGAGAAATTATGCATAATTTAACGAAAAAGTTGAAAGAATTTAAAGATAAAATTTGTAGAGGGCAAATGTAGGTGGCTGCAGGATAGGGGGAAGATGGGGGTGTAGCTAAATTGTCACTGGAGCCTGTGCTCCATTGCAATTAAATTAAATTACAATTACAATCAAACTAATTGACCTAAATTTTTCAACTCTATTTCTCACTACTCCTTTATGTATTAGCACAACTATCACACTTTTCCAGTCCTCTGGTAAGCAACAAGTATCCAGACTCGGTTTAAATAATATTTCAGGATACGGTAAAATGTCACATCTGGCTGATTCATTGTAACTAATGCTCTCACTAAACCAGTTACTTATTTTTTATTTTTTGCTGTCATCAGTGTTTTAACTGGTTTGATGCAACCCTCCATCCTGTCCTATTGTGCTAACCTCTTCATCTCTACATTTCACTTACAACCCATGTTATCTGCTTCATATATTCTAAACTCTATCTTCCTCTAGAGTTCTTACCTTCAAATGTTCCCTCCACTACTCCACTAACAAATTAACCAATCAAGCATTTCTCAGAATATGACCTACCAGCCTGTCTCTTCTTTCTGTAAGCTTCTTCCACAAACTTCTTTCCCCACCCATCATTTCCAAAACTCGTTTATTTTGTCCTTTGTGTGTCCATTTAATTTTCATCATTCTTCTTTAGCACCACATTTTCAAATGCTTCAATTTCCTTTCTTCCTGGTATTCCAAGAGTCAATAAAGTGCTATGTTCCACACATAAGAGTTTTAAAAAGTTCTTTCTAAATCCTAGATCAATTTTTTAAACTAAAAGATTTCGATTTTTCATGAAGGCTCTTTTTGCTAGTGCTATTCTGCTTTAAACATCATTCTTGCTTCAGACATCAGTTGAAATTTTGCTTTCCAAGTAGTAGAATTCACCTACTTCTCCTATTGCATCAGATCCCATTTTTATATTTAACCTGTGATTGGTGTCATTTCTGCTACATTTCATCACTTTTGTCTTGCTTTGATTAATATTCTTCACTATTTTGTTCATGCCATTCAGTAACTTCTCAATATGCCCAGCCCGTCCTGCTAAATAGACAATGTCATCAGCAAATCGTAGCATACTGATTTTTTCTCCCTGAACACTTATGCCACATGAACATTTTTCTTTTATTTCCTTTATTGTTTCTTCTACATACAAGTTGAATATTAACGGGGATAGACTACAACCTTGTCTCACACCCCTTTTAACTCATGCGTGTCTCTCATGGTTCTCTGCTTTTATTATAGCTACTTGATTCTTATAAAGATTATAAATATTCTTCTATCTCGATATTTTAGACCTGATTTGTTTAAAATTTTGAACATCTTGATATACCTAACATTATCAAAAGCTTTTTCTAAATCAACAAACGCCAAAAAAGTAGCATTGTTTTTCTTGATCTGCCCCTCCTGTATTAATCTTAAAGCCAGAATTGCTTCCCCTGTACCTCGATTTTTCCTAAACCCAAACTGATCTTCACCTACCATCTCTTCTACTACCCTTTCCATCCTTCTGTATATTATTCTGGTCAGTAATTTTGAAGGATGTGGTATTAGACTAATGGTGCGATAATTCTCACATTTGTCCGCTTGTGTTTTCTTCTGCAGTGTGAAGATTATATTTTTATTAAAATCAGTTGGAATTTCTTCTATTTCATAACTTTTTGATATCGACCTGAATAATCTTTTGAATCCTTCATTTTTTTTTTTTTTAATTGCTTAACATATCTTAACAGCGAGGTCTTCAGTGACGGGATAGGATGGGGGGAAAGGAATGGGAAGGAATTCGGCCATGGCCTTTTGAAGGAAGCATCCCAGCATTTGCCTGGAGTGATTTGGGAAACCATGGAAAACCCAAATCTGGATGCCCGGATGGGGATTCGAACTGCTGTCCTTCATCTCATAGGGAATTAAGACATTCTGCTGGGATCTCATCAAATCCAACTGCCTTATTTGCTTTCAGGTCATTCAGAGCTCTATAAAATTCTGCAAACAGGAATAAGTCATCAATGTCGACATCGCCTTCCTTTTCCATTACACTACTGATAAAGTTGTTCTCATCATAAAGTTTCTCAATTTATTCCTTCCATCGGTTAGCTATATTGTTTGAGCATAAAAGAGGCTTCCCATCGGCAGCTTTAATGTTTCACAGCTTTTTTTCATTTCTATAAAATTTTGTTTGATCTTCCTAAACATGACATCTACTTTACCTATGACCATTTAATTTTATACTTCTTCACACATTTCTTGTAACAATTTTTCTTTGGCTTTTATGAATTACCTGCTTACTTGATTTCTAAATTGCCTATACTGCTCTCTTCCTACTTTATCATGAGCATTCTTGTGCCTTCTCCTCAGATACATCAGCTCCAAAATTTCTTTTGTGATCCAAGGTTTTCGGGTAGCTTGTTCCCTAAAGCCTAATGTTTCTTTACCAGTTTTCATTATTTCTCTCTTCAATGCATTCCATTCGTCCTCGGTCGAGCTACTTACAGAGTTACCTCTTAGACCTAAGTCTACCATTTATGCAAATTTTTCTCTTGTGTTAGAATTTTCAGTTTATTCACTTCCAGTCTGTTCTGCTTATATTGCTTCCTTATATGCTTGAATTTCATCCTGCAATTCATTGTTATCAAATTATGGTCAGAGTCTATGTCTGCTCCTGGGTACACTTTACAGTCTAGAACTGTATTCCCGAATCTCTGTTTGACCATGATATAATCTAGCTGATATCTGCCTGCATCCACTGGATATATCCAGGTTTACATGTTTCTTGCATGGTTCTTAAACAGCTTGTTTACCACTATTAGCTTATATCTTTCATAAGATTCTAACAACCTGCCTCCTCACTCATTTCTTTCTACTAGACCAAAAGATCCTACAGTATTCCCCTATTTTCCTTCTCCCACTATTGCATTCCAATCACCCATGATTATTAGATTTTCCTCCCCCTTCACATATTCAATTAATTCTTCAATTTCGGCATATATTTTTTATATTTCTTAGTCATCCTCCTGTGACGTTATACTAATGTGGTTGGGGCAGGCTTAGTTTCTAACCACATCAAAATAATCCTGTCACTAAACTGTTCATAATAACTCACACGTTTCCCTACTCTCTTATTCATTACAGATCCTACACCAGTGACTCCATTGACTGCTTGTGTGCTAATTATCCTGTGTTCCCCAGACCAGAAATCCTATGCATCCTTCCATTTAATCTCACTAATCCAAACAACATCTAACTTAAGTCGTCTCATCTACCTTTCTAATTTTTCTAACCTACCTGCCCTATTCAGACCACTAACATTCCACGCTCTGACACGTAGAGTGTTTATATCTATTATGATGACTCCTTCCTGAATAAACCTCACCCAGAGATCCGATTGGGGGACTAAATTACACCTCCAGAATATTTCACCCAGGAAGAAGCCATCATACTACATGTAATTTGAGAGGATTACATGTCTTCAGGACACCCTTTGGCTCTTTAATGTAGTGGTTTCCCATTGCCTTCTGCATCCCCATGCCGTTGATCATTTCCGATTCATCCGCCTTTAGGGGCCGTTTCCAATCCCAGGGCAAGAGGGTGCCCTGGACAGCTCCCAACTCTTTCGCCCTACTTTCAGATGCCGTTGGCAAGCAGTGGGCGACTCCTTATACCGGTAATCTTTCAGTTGCCGGAGCCTCATCTGTGCAAACAGGGTGCACCACATGAAGGAGATGTTGACATTTTGTTGAAAAATATAATCTCTCCGAAACCCTAACAACCCTCACTAAACTTTTATATATATATCAAGACGCTAAGTAGCGGAAAGGAATCAAATTAGGATAGGGAATGTGGGGCAAGAATACACAGAAAAGACACAAACACAAATAATAAAGTAATTTTTGGGATAAACCCTTCGTCAACGGGAGAACATTATGAGAAGTGGGTGCAGCTGGAGACTGCCTCACAGAAAGACAGCCGCTCGGGAAAATGGTGGGGGTAAATTCAAACAGCGGAAAAGTAGAGGGGCAGTGATTCAGAGCTAATACCCGAGCATAGATAGATGTCCAAACTAATCTCTGGTCATTGGGAAGATCAAAATATAATTAAAACCAAATATGAAAAAAATTATATAAAATATTATACAAATACAAATTTAAAAAATAATAAAATAATACTGGTCTCAACTTGAGATAATACCCAGTCATTATGACTATTATTACATATGTTTAACCTTTTTAATCCTCTTTAACACTACCTATATTGAACCACCACTTACATAAGGTGATGTTTACTTCATTAAAAAAAATATTATTTTTTTTTTTTAATTTGTATAATATTTAATATAATTTTTATATATATATCTGTAGTTTTAATTATATTTTGCTCTTCCCACTGACCAGAGGTTAGTTTGGACATCTATCTATGCTCGGGTATTAGCTCTGAATCACTGCCCCTCTACTTTTCCACTGTTTGAATTTACCCCCACCATTTTTCCAACCGGCTGTCTTTCTGTGAGGCAGTCTCCAGCTGCATCCACCTCTCATAATGTTCTCTGATTGACGAAGGGTTTAACCCAAAAATTACTTTATTATTTTTGTTTGTGTCTTTTCTGTGTGTTCGCGCATTCCTTATCACCAATATAACAACAATGAGCAGGAAAATGTTTTTAAGCGATAAAACTAAGGAAGGATAGACATCCATATTTCTCTTTTCATGAAATTTGTCACTTCGTTTGTAAGCAAACATCACTGAGGGTTTTTTTAAATTTATTTACAGTCCTTTAATAAAAGAAACAATTAATATTTAACTAAAAATGGGAATTGAATGCATGCTCCAGTGGCAATTTCCCTACACACTTGCCTATCCTGCACCCACCTACATTCGCCCAATATAAATTTTAACTTTAGTTTCTTTCAAAGTTTTTGGTTAATTATACACCATTTCTCTTGGTAACTTATTCTAATTCCTGACACCCTTACCTATAAAAGAGAATCTTCCTACACCTATGTGCCTGAAATCTAGTACCAACTTGTGGTCATGGTCATATTTTCCCTTCCATGCATTCTTACACCAAAATCTTTCCATTCCTCATCACCAATATACACCTTGTTCAATCCCATGTCCCTCTTCACCCTCCTCCTGTCTTCCAATGAATCCCATTCCAGCTATTTTATCATATCTGATGCCAATTGCATTCTGCGATAATTTTAAGATACAAAACTAGCAGTCCTTTTCTCCACCCTCTCCAACTCCTGTATTTGATACTCAAAATGTGGGTCCAATGCAACACAACCATATTCAAGCAATGGCCCGACTAATGTTTTGTAACCCAATTCCTTTAATTCTCTCATACATCCCCTCATCAGTCTCTCCAAGTGCAGAATTTTGAAACCTTTTCCTACTACCTGTCCAAGCTTAACTACTTGTTATCAAATGTAATGCCAAGATATTTACATTTCAGGTCTTCAAAAAACAATTCTTTCCCCACCTTATAATCATAATAAACATTTTATTTTTTATTTGTGTATCTAATAAACTGACTCTTTTTTGTAATTATCTTCATACAATTGCTAAATGTTGTTAGATAAGTGACAAATGTCAAGCGTGAGCTTCCCTGCAAAGCAAGAGCAGCATGAAAGCAGATGGAGAGCTTGGTGGTATGGACCTTGCGATTTTCACTCCAAAGATTGTTTTTGTAGTTGTCTGGTATAATCAATGTGCATATCTTTACTGTTGAAAGATGAAGCAAACAAAAAAAACAAAAACAAAATAATGCATTCTGGAAATATTATCTGCAAACAGACGACACTTTTGCAAAATTTATAGTTTATACTAAAAATATTCTTTTATTAATTTTAAATTTATTTTTAATAAAATATTAATTTTTTTATTTAAATTTACTTTTTAATCTGCACATAGGCAGTGATGTGGAAACACTTCCCTTACCAAATGGCTTGTACCTTTCTACATAAATAAGTTGTCAAACAAAAATATAGTACTATAGGTAACAATGAAAGGAAAGAAATATAAGAAACTAGAGCTACGTGAAACATTATCACAAACATTCCAGTAAGGGTGTACCGAGAATCAATAATCCTTCAGGTCAGAAATTCCCTGAGGACACACCTTTCCTTATAAAGTGCATGTTATAGCAAAAAGAAATGTACCTTAGATATAACGCAAAACGAACGTTACTGTATGCGATAGTAATGACCGTTTATTCTAAACTATCTACGCCACCAATGATAGTATTGCAGCAACAAATGTACTAAGATCACTTGCAAGATTTTTTTAAGACAGTTCTATCATTACCGTGGCACCACAAACTGATGATGGATTCTTATAGAACTCGGCAAAACAAATCGAAAAAAAAAATATATATATACAGTAATACCCCGCTTTACGCGAGGGATACGTTCCGCAAAAAATCGCGTTAAGTGAAATTCGCGTATATCGGGATTTACGATTAAACATAGTCAAAAGTTAATGCAATAACATACAAATCATTTGAATCAATCACTTTAATTCTAAGAACACTTTATGCAGTATTACATGGTTTTTTTTACGGAAAAATACATCTATTGTCTTTTGAGTAGCATTTCTTTTACGTTCTTGTAAAATACGTTCATAACACATAACGCTGTTTTTAATTGTTTGACACACGGTCAAAACACGGTCATCAACACTATCTATGCTCTGCAATATGTCCAAACCTGAATAAATTTTTGAAAGAGCACTTTGAGTTCCGCTTGAAGATAAAACTCTCTCTTCTACTTGTTCTTCCTCATCGTTTATGGCATTATTCTGTAACTCGGCCAGATCTTCATTGCTGAGAGGTTCGTCACGAGTTGCTACAAGTTCTTCAAGATCTTCTACCGCAACATCTTCAAGTTCAGACCCCTCAACCATTGCAGCAATGTCTTCAAGCACTTGTCTGTGCATTTGGACGATTCTTCTAGGTGCTTCCACTACATCTGGCCAAAGATTACGCCACACCCCGTTCATACAACTCTTTTTAATTTCGTTCCAAGACTCGTCTATGTTGTGAATTGCCTTCACGATGTTGTATGACTTCCACCACTCTCGCATAGACTGTCTTCCTTCCCCGTCGGTTTCATGAATTAGCTGGCTAAAAGTGCGGCGATGGTAATAAGCTTTGAAGTTTGCTATTGCTCCCTGGTCCATAGGTTGTAATATTGACGTAGTGTTTGGTGGAAGGAACTTCACGTACACTTTTAAGTCTCTCGGCGTATCAAGTGAGGTTGGGTGTCCTGGGGCATTGTCTAAGAGTAATATAATGTAATAATCGTTGCTTTGCCTCCATTTTCCGTTCTTCTTATCACCTTCATCTTCAATTCCAAAGTTACACTTTTACGCTCTTTTTTCTTCATAGGTGACATTTTTAACGTAGCGTTAAATTATGTACGTATCTCCACCAAACGTTAAAACACGACTGCCAGCCGAGATAAACATATGCAACAAACGAGGGAATCCCTATAGAACAAAGTCGTAGGACGGGGAATTCTTCAATCAGAGTGGTCGGAGAAAGTGGGGATTCCCGCGACCAAAGAGAAGCCAATGACTACATTATGTACATACATATTCTTAAGTAAGCAATTCGCGTAATACGAGGCATTTTAACGCGAAATTTGAAATTCGCGCTAAAGCGAAACCGCGCTTAAGGGGTCGCGTAAAGCGGGGTATTACTGTATATATTTTGTCTCGCTTGGTTTTTGACATATAGCATGTAAAAAATCAGTTATTGAGGTGCCATGGTAATGGCAGAATCCCCTTTTTTCCATATAAATACATTCCTAATCCGTGAGTAATAACATGTATTTTTTTCTTAATGACTTTTATGCAACTACCCACATTTTGGGATATTTTCCTTCACGCTAATTCAGAACTGAAGTATATAGATTGAAATGTAGCCTGGACCAGAAACAAAAGTCACCAGGAAACACACACTTTGTGATACATGTCAATCACTAACACGGCATTCATTAAAACAGCTTATTCAATACTAACAATAATTGAATTCCTCATGACATATTTTTGCAAGAACATTCTGGGTCAGGTTGCATTTCAAACTAACCACAACTTATACTGATATTGGCATTACAAAATCAAACAATTCAGATACGCCTAAACACATTAAATATTTCACTAATTACAATTTGGGTAGTGACAACATTGTCAATTTTAGGATAGCATCATAAATCATAACAACGAATTTCTTAATATACACCTTTATTTTGAACTGCAACAGCGTAAAACGTGCACAATAATGAATCTACTGTATCGCAATATAATGTTAGCGGTTGTGGTTAGGTTGAAATGCGGACTGGATTTCACTATCAAATTGCAACGACAATAAAAACATTTAATATACGTATTAAGCCTTAGTTACTTCCCATAAATATAACAATTCTTTTATTCTTATTGAAGATTTAATATAATATATAGTAGTTTAACTAATTGCTAAAAGTGAGTAATTACGAGGGCGAGTCAAATGAAAACCTTAAATTTGTAATAAAAAATTGAAATTTCGCGCTGTTATCCTGTAAGTTGGTAAGCGTGCTACAAACAGTGTGCAGAATGGCCTGTAGGTGGCAGCATAGTGCAGATGCACAAATACCGTTGTCGTATCAGTATAAAGATGGCTGCCCCACTTGAGAATTGCACCAGGGAAAAACAGCCTTCTGTTATTCGGTTTTTGAGTAGTGAAGGTGTGAAACCTATTGAAATTCATCGAAGAATGGAGGTTCAGTACGGTGATGCATGTTTGTCACAGCAGCAAGTATACGAATGGAGTAGGAAGTTCGCAAATGGTGTGACTTCAGTGGAAGATGCTCCTCATCCAGGTCAGGAACAACGAGTTGTGACTCCACAGAGCATTGCAGCAGTTGAAGCCATAGTGATGGAAAACAGCCGAGTGACACTGAATGACATTGCAGCATGTTTAAAGATTAGTCATGGTTCAGCACACCACATTGTGCATGATGTGCTCCAGTTTCACAAAGTGTCTGCAAGATGGGTGCCACGGCAGCTGACTCCTGAAATGAGAGAACGACGTGTTGATGCTTGTGAAGAACTTCTTTGGCACTTTGAACGAGAAGGTGATGGCTTCCTTGCAAGAATCGTTACTGGGGACTAAACCTGGGTTCACTTCCACCAACCGGAAACAAAGAAAGCGAGCAAGGAATGGTGCCATTCCTCATCACCAAAACCAAAGAAGTTTCTAACAGAACCATCAGCAGGGAAGGTTATGCTGACTCTCTTTTGGAACGAAAAAGGCGTCATTTTGGAGCATTCATGCCTAGAGGGACCACTGTCACCAGAGCATCATACTCAGATCTCCTAAAAAATCATCTTCGGCCTGCAATCAAATCAAAGCGACGTGGATTGCTGTCATCAGGTGTCCTTTAGCAACATGACAATGCAAGGCCCCACACTGCCCGTACAACAGTTGCAACAATCACTGACCTGCATTTTGAATGTCTTTCTCATCCACCATACTCACCAGACCTTGCCCCAAATGATTTCAATATGTTTGGACCACTCAAAGAAGCAATGGGAGGAAAGAAGTTCCATTCTGATGAGGAGGTACGCCACATGGTGCATGAGTGGTTGCGCGGACTACCAAAAGAATTTTTTTCTAAGGGAATTTATGCACTTGGTAAACACTGGAGGACTTGTATTGAGTGTGGGGGAGATTATGTTGAAAAGTGATACAGCTTTGTACCACTTCTGCACAATAAATAATATTTAAAAAAATATTTAAGTTTTTCATTTGACTCACCCTTGTATAACTGTAGATAAAGACAATATAAACAATTCAAAGATTAGTATATTCATCTTTGGTAAAACTCTTAAACACGTTGTCACATTACAGAGCGGTAAGCCAACGAACTGTCAAATTTCATCTAAGTCAATGGTATTGATAATCGATTTCCATCATAGATGCGTCGTAATAGTAAATTCTTTGTGAGCAGCAAGCAGTCGGTGTATGATTGTCGCTGGGTAAGGTAGCGCACGGCAACGAGAGAGTCGTGTGAGTAAGGAGTAGTAGTATTCTCCCGAGTGTAAATGGATTTCGAATTCGTGCATCCGCACCGGCTCTGAATAGTGGCTGCCATTTACGACTCGATCGGACTGACCAAGTTGAACTACCTGCATTAACATTCCTTTAGTGAGTGTATAAGAAGTGTATCATATACAGTGATTGTTGTGTGAACAGTGGACACGATAGTAACTGAATTTTATGCTAAGTGAGGATACTTTTCACTCTAGCGAACCTGTAATTTGGGATAAATATTATTTTCAGTTGGTGGTCGGCGTATATGTGTTATTTAAAACTAAAAACTGTGTGAATAAACTTGCTTGAGATTTAAACGACTGTGTATGTGTATTCAGTGGTATAATACCCTGAACAGTACTGAATGTTTAAGTTATTCCTAGGGTTGATAAACTACTCGACATTACGTCGGCTATCAGCTGTGGCGGCCGTATTAACAAAATTAAATTTAAAGGAAGTATGAAACTTTCCATTAGGTTGGTCAATAAATCAGCATAAGTGACTATCACTTTCATAATTTAACCCAGTAAAACGAACGAGTAGTTTTACAACGTAATTTTTACAGTAAATGAAATATTAGTAATGATCATTACATTTGATTCAGGTATTCGTTTATTTGCTGCATTCCAGAAAACTGGAAAACTAAATATTCAAGGTCAAAATATTAAACAATCATTAGTTAAGCTTTGTGAATTTTCATCAGATTTATGCGGAAGTAGTGCATGTCTGAAAGTGCAAAATGTTCCATGACATACAATTTTCCATATAAAAAGGTTTTTAATTGCTATTCCTTCCGAAGGTACATATAAGTCATTAGCTATTTCAGCAGATTTTGATTCGGACTATTAGCTCTAAAAAATTGAAAACCACATCCAAATTGCTGTGGAACTTATTGCGTGTACCCGTTCAAGTAAAGAGACACACATAGCACAGATATATAATAGTATGGATATGCCAGCAGATGGCTCACTTGCACCATGGCTCTACATGTGGTCTGCTCCCTTGCTCTCCTGTTGTAGGTTTGTAAGTGCTGCATCACTCAGAAATAAACCTGTACCTCTGTTCAACGTGTTGTCATTGAGTCTTATTTCAACAGCTTCTTCCATCACCAACTCTCAAAAATAAGGGGTCCTGGCCAGCATCTTCACATTTGCGAAGTTTATTTTATGGCTACTCACAATGAAACATTCTGCGACCATGGACTTGTCTAGTTGCAACAGGTGAAGGTCATAATTGTGTTCAGCACTGTGGTTTTCAATGGTGCAGACGGTCTGCCCAATGTCGAATTTCCAATATTCACAGGGTATGCTGTACATTCCCCATATCTTTAAACCCAAGTCATCCTTCACTGGTCAGAGCTAATCCCAAATTTTTGTAGGCAGGAGGAAAATATTCTCTACTTGTGGTGAGCAAATATCCTACCTACCTTCGCAGAACAATCACCCGCATATGGGATCAAAGCCACAGCCTTTGGTTGGTCTCCTTGTTCTGACGGTTGTTTACTTTTCTAAACGGGACGACCCCGATGTGCTGCCCCGTTGCGCCACGGCAGGCTGTTCCTTAACGCGATGATTGGTTGGCCTAGCAATGCTCTCGGAATGCTGCGATTCATTGGTTGACCCTGCAACCTCGAGTGGACGGGGTCCAGTGGAACAACAGCTGCGAAACATCCAGATTGTGCCACACACTGATTGGGTGGTTCCGCAACTGTTAGTAGATGACTCCAGCTAGACATTGCTGATGTCCAGCAGTTTTGCAGTGCTATCGCAGATTCTTGATAGCAAGATACAATTACCTGATGAAGACAGCTGAGAATGTTATCGAAGTATTGTCATAAAATGTGTGATAATCACATATCACTGAAATTTTGTTTCTTGATTTTTATTCTATTCTTGTACAAATTAGGAGTCCAAAAAGGCATAGGTGTCATGCTTTTGTTCTTTGCATTGGTAGAACACTCCATTCACAAACTTACATTGAATTTTAGCTTCTGGAAAGTAGCAGTATGCTTTTATGTCAATAACATTAGGCGACTCAACACCTCTTCCAGGCTGAATACTTTTAATTAATTAATTCAATTTAATTGTGATGATGTGCATGCTCCAGTCGCAGTTTCCCTACACACCTATTTTCCTCCTTTCCTGCACCTGCCTACTTTTGCCCTGTACATATTCCAACTTTAAATTGTTTCAGGATTTTTGTAAATTATTCACTATTTCTCTTAGCAACTTATTCGAATCCTTGACCCCTTTCCCTACAAAAGAACATCTTCTCACACCCTCATGCCTGAAATCAAGTGCCTGTGACTTTTTATAAGACAGATATCATCAAATTATATGACGAAAGAATGGTCAAACATACTTTACTGATTAAGGAAGAGATTTCTGTGCACACCAAGATGTAGTCTGCATGTACATTGACATATATATTTAATTGCCTCTGGTCAATAGCAGACTATACAGAATCAGCCTCCATCTGCACGTAAGTACTTATTTTCTATAACGACATCATTTGTGTTAGATATATGCAATTATGCATTCTAGATACAAATATTTCCAGGAATATCCATTACTATACAATATGAGTAACAATGAAAGGAAAGAAATTCAGCGAGGCAATATTTACAGGGAAAAGAAAGGGAAAAAAACACACAACACTCACCAAAGTTGAAGGGAGGAGGGCAGCAGCAACACAAAACAACACACAAACAAAGAAAATACAATATTTAAGGTGAAAACCCCTTTTTCAAGTTAACAGAGAAGTGGCTGGTCTTGTGCAAGACTTGCCTTGGATGCAGCCACATCGAGTGCCCTCCTCCCTTCAACTTTGGTGAGTGTTGGGTGTATTTTCCCTTTCTTTTCCATGTAAACTGTACAATATGAGTTTTTCTTGGTCTTCTGATAGAAGACGTTGTAAATCACAAAAATTGGATATCAAACCACCTTCTTTATCATTAAAAAAAGGGTCCGAATTGGTATACAGGTTGAAAATTGTGAATGGAAAGTTTCATTTTGTAGCAAAGACTAGGGGACAGCAGTAAAGTCTGTGAATCCATAGTAAGTAAGGTATTCTGTGTTTGCCTTACCCAAGTAAATTTTCATTCATGCTTAATTTTTTCTTATAATGTGGGCTCATACTCAATTTCATTAAAATTACCAGTTTGAAAAATTCACTCAGATTAAAGAAATTGTTCTTTGGTGGAAATAGACATAAATTGTGATTATTCGAACATCTGCAAGAATCTGGATCGTGAGAGTGGGGCTCTGTCTTTTGGAACTGATTCTCTTTGTAGAAGAGATAAATTGCGTTTTGAATTTCCATTTTGCCTTAAAATTTGATAGATGATTATCAACTATAATTTAAAAATACTCTTCAAGAGTTTCAACCTCCATTATCTTCCTCAGTCTTTTTCTCAAGGGCACTGTGATAGTACAGTCTTCGACTCTGTATCATTTGCTGTTGAATTTAAAGATTCATATTGCCCATTTAGTGCAGTTCATTCTCCAATGGATAAGGTTTTTAAAAACACTGTCTTTCATACACCAACTGCACAGTTTCCTTTTTATTTAAATCTGGCATGTGTATCTTCTATTGCTTGATTCATTCCCCTTTTTGTATTTGTTTTCTTCATCAAAAAATTTTACAAACAGCTGCTTACCTTGCCACTCAATGCCCCAAAATTCTGTAAAGTCATCTTCCCTGTATAATTGCACATTGAAAAAAATTATCTTTCGTTTTGTATAAGCATCATGCCTTTATTTTCCTCTTTCCTTTGAATATCAAATCTCCATTTGTTGTCATCATACTTTCCTTTACAATAATAATGTGGTGGGCATAGGTTTAGTTTCTACTATAATCAAAACAAACCTGTTGCTAAACTGTTCATACTGACTCACCTGTTTCCCTTCTCTCTAGTTCATTTTAAATCCTACACCAGTAACTCCATTGACAACTTTTTTGCCAATTATCCTGTGTGCCTCAGACCAGAAATCCGTGTGTCCTTCCACTTAATCTCACTGATCCCAGTGACATAAAACTAAGTTGTTCCATCTCCCTTTATAAGTTTTCTAATCTACCAGCCCTATTTATTAGACTTCTAACATTACACACTTGTAGAATGTTTCTGTCCATTCTGGTGACTTCTCCATGTGCAGTCCCCACCCAGAGATCAGATTGGGGGACTTTTCTACCTCCAGAATATTTTATCTCTGGAAAATTTTACCCAGGAATAAGCCATCATTCCATATGCAAATTAAGAGTATTAAAGGCCTGGTCAAACAGAGCGTGGGTGCATGCAGGGAAGTCGGCACGCAGTGGGCAATGTATCATCCCTGTCAAACAGAAGGCGAGCTGTACTGGTGATCCAGTCACGTGCAGCACATTCAGCGATGAGATTGTGAGTGCACACAGATATCGTGTGATCACAAATTTTGAAATAGAGAAATTAATTAATTTGGTGAGAGAAAAAATTTATTTATTTGATTCACGCCACTCCGACTATGAAAATAACAAAAAATTAAGCTTAGATTGAGACTGCAGAGAAACTTAAAGAAACCTATAATTGCTATTTGCATTACTATTTATTTATTTAAAAGAATTTTATTTCATTTATGATTTGAATTTAATTATTTTCATAACCATTATTTAATTGTTACATTTATTTAGTTCCAATTTATTATTATTTATTTGCACTTTTGACATATAATATATAATTCTGTTTATTTAAGTAAGCAGGAAACTATTAAACACGTACGTTCACAATATGTTTAAATATCAATTAATATAATTAAAGTAAGCGAGAATTGATTTCTCGCCTCAACTCAATCGGTGTTGTATTTGAGAATGCAGTTCTGGACAGGTCTTGACTATCTGGTATTTCATCATATGTGATACCAGCAGGATCATTACATCGAAGATAACTGGGCAAGCCACATACTACTTTTACAACACGTATTGCAGTTTCAATTTCCGTCTCCATAGCTAAAACAACATGTCACTAGTGGGCTAATATGCCAAAACCATTTTCAATGACACGTTGCACTCTACTAAGCAGTTTACAAAGCATTTTCTTTGATCGTCTGTCGGAAAATGGTGCATTAAATAAGTCTGCAGTGAGTAACCTTCATCACCTACAAATACATGAGGGATGTGGGCAGGCCCACCGCACGCGGGTGGCACATTGAGGGGGGGCGGTAAATCGAGTGATCCACAGTCGCCACCCAGTGATAGTTGCCCCCCCCCCCTCCATTGTCACTGCAATGAAACTTATGTAGCCGGCGACCTTTTTTTTTAGCTCAACTGTTGCTTCAGGCAGCCAGCAACACTCGGGGTGGCAACAATGGGGGCGGCAAATAATGTTCGAAGGGGCGGCAATCTCACAGTTTTTTGACAAAGTTCAGAAAACTCCTAGATTCGCCACTGGCATAATCGGTATTACATACGGGCGTTGAAACAGCTAGCGGCGGGCCTGAGCCGGGCAATGGTTTCGAAGATAGAATAGTTTCTATAGTGAACGAATTCAGAATAATAGGAGGAATTTTGAAAGATGCTACTGTCACTATGCCGGCTGTAACTGTCAATATCAACTACAAGTAACTTGTAATATGGATCAATAATAGCCAGTAGAACTATGGTAAAAATATAACAAAAATAGCTTGAGCCAATGTTGTTAGGACATTTTATTTTCACATGTTTGTCGTCTACTCTTCCAATGCAATTCGGAAAGTGCCAAGGTATTCTGAACCCCTCCTCTGAGTTTTTCAGACCTCATCGGTCGGAACAGGTAAATATGAAGGCTGTAAAACGTACCAATTACTTCCTTCACTTTGCTGGATACAGCCGTATTAATGACCGGAAGGAAAAAGTGAGTCACCTGTGTCCAAATACCTGATTGTTTCTCATGAAGCTTGTTCTCCACACTGGATTGCCTTGGACAGCCCGTATTGTATTAGACATCATCAGAACACGGCGGGCATCCCTTGCGTCACGCGTGCATGCTGCCCGCACTCTGTTTGACCGGGCCTTAAATGTCCTTGGGATACCCTTTGGGTATTTAATGCAGTGGCTTCCTTTTAGTTGCTGCATTCCCATGCCAGATTCATGTGTCTTTAGGGACCGTTTCCAATGCCAAGGACAAGAAGGTGCCCTGGACCACTCCCTGCTCTTTACTGGCTTTGATTATTTCTGTCTTCAATGCATTCCATTCATCCTCAGTTTAACTTCTTTCACAGTCATTTTTTGGACCCACATCTACAATCTCTGCAAGTCGTTCTTTCATGTTAGATTGTTTTAATTTGCTCACTCCCAGTCTGCTCTACTTGTATTGTTCTTTATTCTCTTTATTTTCAGCCTGCACTTCATAACTATCAGATTGTGGTTAGAGTATAGTGTCCATGTCAGCTCCTGGGTATGCTTTACAGTCCATAATTTGATTTCTGATTCTGTTTTAACCACAATATGATAATTATGAAGTGCAAGCTGAAAATCAAGAGAATAAAGAAGCATACAAATTAAAACAATCTAACATGAGAGAAAGATTTGCAGAGATGGTAGATGTGAGCCCAAAAAATGACTGTGAAAGAAGTTAAATTGAGGAAGAATGGAATGCATTGAAGAGAGAAATAATGAAGACTGGTAAGAAACATTAGGCTTTAGGGAACAAGCCACCAAAAAACATTGGATCATAAATGAAATTTTGGAGCTGATGGATTCGAGGAGAAGGAACAAGAATGCTCATGATGAATTAGGAAGAGAGAAATACAGGCAAATTAGAAATCAAATAAACAGGAAATGCATGAAAGCAAAAGAAAAATGGCTACAAGAAATGTGTGAAGAAGTAGAAAAGGAAATGGTCATAGTTAAAAAATAGGAAGATCAGACAAAATTTTAGAGAAATGAATAAAAGAGGTGTAAACTTTAAAGCTGCCAGTGGGAAATCTCTTTTAAGCTCAGACGATAGAGCTAAGTGATGGAATGAATAAATTGAGAAACTGTATGATGGGGACAAGTTGAACAAAATGGAAAAGGAAGGCGATAGCGACATTGATGACGTAGGAGATTCTCGTTTAAGGACAGAATTTTATAGAGCTCTGAATGACTTGAAAGCAAATACGGCAGTTGGAATTGATGAGATCCCTGCAGAACTTCGTAAATCCCTAGGAGAAGAAGAAATCAATAGATTATTCAAACTGATATCAAAAAGTTTTGAAACAGGAGAAATTCCAACTGATTTTAATAATAATTACATCTTCACACTTCTGAGAAAGCACAAGATGACAAATGTGAGAATTATCGCACCATTAGTGTAAAATTACTGACCAGAATAATATGCAGAAGAATGGAAAGGGTAGTAGAAGAGATATTAGGTGAAGATCAGTTTGGGTTTAGGAAAAACCGTAGTACAGGGGAAGCAATTCTGTCTTTAAGGTTAATACTTGAAGGGTGGCTCAAGAAAAAGAAAGATACTTTTATGGTATTTGTTGATTCAGAAACAGCTTTTGATAATGTTACGTGGGACAAGATGTTCAAAATTTTAAAGAATGCACGTCTTAAATATCTAGATAGAATAATATTTTATAAACTACTAGCTGACCCGGCAATGCTTCACTATTGCTGGACTTGAGTAGGCACATAGATTAAATGAAAAAATATTTACATATAAATTTTAAACTGCTGTTTCATTCATTTTCAGTTGGAAAGGGTGGGAGGGGAATGCACTTTGGAAAACATATGGAGGCAGTATTTTTCTGTTTGTTTCAAAGTATAAGTGTACAAATTCCCATTGAAATCTGATGAAATATGTGGTTTTGCCTAAATTATGGGGTGAAAAAATTATGGGGGTGGAAAGGGGGCGAGGGGATTAATATTCGGAAACCATATATAGGCAGTATTTTTATGTTTGTTTTAAAGTATAAGTGTACAAATTCCTATCTAAATCAGATAAAAAATGTGGTTTTGCCTAAATTATGGGGTGTTATGGGGAATAGGGGGTGACTTTTTGGATTTTTTTTTCACAGGAACCTTCGCAGACGCACACTCGAAAAATCTCCAAAGTTTCATTGCAATCTGATAAATGGTATAGGAATGCATAGAAGACGAACAAACCCACAAACATTGATTTTTATATATAAGAAGATATAAGAATCAAGTGGCTATAATATAAGTAGAGAATCATGGGAAACATGCATCAGTTAAAAAGGGAGTGAGACAAGGTTGTAGTCTATCCCCATTAATATTCAACTTGTATGTAGAGGAAGCAATATAGGAAGTAAAAGAAAGATTTTCATGTGGCATAAGAGTTCAAGGAGAAAAAGTCAGTACATAACGATTTGCTGATGACATTGTCTTGTCAGCAGAAAGGGCTGAGGATATTGAGAAATTACTGAACGACATGAACAAAATACTGAAGGTAGAACTTGGACTGAATATAAATCAAAGCAAGACAAAATTGATGAACTGTAGCAGAAATGATACCAAATACAGTATATTAAAAATAGGGTCAGACGCAGTATGAGAAGTAAGTGATTTGTGCTACTTGGGAAGCAAAATTACAACCGATGGCTGAGGCAGAAATGATGTTAAAAGTAGACTAGCACTAACAAAAAGAGCCTTAATTAAATAGAAAAATCTTTTAGTTTCAAAAATTGATCTAGGACTTACAAAGAACTTTTTAAAACTTTATATGTGGAGCACAGCTCTTTAAAGTAGTGAAGCATGAACTTTAGGAACACCAGAAAGAGAGAAAATTGAAGCATCTAAAATGTGATGCTACAAAAGAATGCTGAAAATTAAGTGGACCGACAAAGTACAAAATGAACGAGTTTTGGGAATGAACAGTGAGGAAAGAGGTTTGTGGAAGAAGCTTACATAAAGACAAGGTCATATTTAAGACATAATGGATTGGTTAATCTGGAACAGTCGAAGGTAAGAACTGTAGAGGAAGACAGAGATTATAGTATGAAGCAGATAATTGAGGATGTGGGTTGTAAGGGGTATGTAGAGATGAAGAGGGTAGCACAAGATAGGAAGAGATAGAGGATTGCATCAAACCCATCAGGAAAAAAAAGGGCAGAGTTTAACGTTATCCAAATGAGCTGAAACTTTATGAATATTTTTTTCAACGCCCCCCCTCCCCCCAATCCCCCAAAAAATAAAAAAATAATTAAAGTATGATTTCTTGTGACCACACTAATGTGAACTTATCCCTCTTGAATGGTCACCTCAGCTCATGTTTCCATATCAAATTGACCACAGTACCTTCACTAAAATAGCTGCCATCCTTATCACATTAAATGCTTTCTCCCCTTCAGCTATGGCATTCATGGGAGACGCATATGTCCAACCAGCAGGCCCTCACACTGTATTCAAGTAACATCTCCAAAGCTCTGACATCCCGTACGAATCTACCAAATTTAGTTCTTAAACAAGTTTCAAGTGCCACATCACAACCCGCTCAACCCATCAACCATCCAAAACCCTCTAAAACCAACCATAGCCCTACTTTAGTTACCTGATACTTTCCAGATCTGGAATCAATAGTGTCCTTCAACAAGATTGTGATTTGCTTTGAGCCTGTCCTGAAATAAGAAACCTCCTACAAAAAATCCTCCCTCACCCACCTAGAATCTGCTTCCCCCGCTCCATGTCCAACAGTCAGTGAGCCCTCCCTAAACCCCAAAAATTTTAATGCTCAAATTTCTCGCCTTCAATAGTGGTAAGCGGTATTTATTTACCTATCCAGCCATCTACCATTCTATCTATCTACTATCTTGTGTATACATATCTTCCTTGGGACATAATGGGAATCAGACACATTGTTGCAATCAAACAGAAATAGAAACTCAGTAAAATTGAGTCCTCTAGCCTTTCTCACTCCCACAACAAGTATATAACCAACAAAGGGTGCCACTGTTAAGTTGATCAACCAAATGGAAGGTTTAGTTATCCGACCTCAGCAGGAAATTGGGTCGACAAGCAAATCAGTGCAGGAGAATCACAAATTTTTATCTGTTACTGAAGCCAGCGTGCTGATTAAGCTTCACCCTTAACAGTTTGAGATTAATGACATTATAAGTTTAAATTCTCTGGAGCTAAAATGGGTCTACAGTCAAATCTCCAGGTGAGAGCAGCTTTGTTGTATTACAAGGTAGTTTTGACAATAGTAAAACTCAAACATTTCAAGTGTACCTACAACTGCCGTTCTCTATTGGGAAATGATAGGCTTGAAGAAATTGAGAAAAATTCAGAGAGATCAATTAGAATGCTGTCAGCGTGAGTGAAGTATGCTGTAAAGTGAAGACTGTTTCTTTCTAAATTCTGTTAGTCTGTTTTACTCCTGTTGTGGAACTGATGGTAAACTGAATGGAGTTGGATTTATAGTAAACAAGAACATCTCTGATAAGATATTTGTGCTTGAAGCGACATCCAGCAGAATAGTTCGTCAGGTTCTAAAAGTTTTTTTTTTAAAAAAAAATACAAAGTACAGATCATGCTCCCAATTCTAACCACACAGCTGAGGATATTGAGGACTTTTGTGAGAATCAAAAGACAACTTGTGAGATGGGAAGAGATTGTCACTTCTAACTGATTGTTAGTGACTTTAATCCAACGGTCAGTCCCTGCAACTGGGTTACTCAGTGGCAGGCAATTATGGTTTGATAGGAGAAATGACCGAAGAGATAGACTGGTGCATTTTGCTGATTACTCAAAAATGCCTGTCATGAACACATTTTCCAAGAAATATCCTTTCAGACTGGCAGTGACCACAGACTAGTAAGAGCAAGGAATGAAATAAATATATGGCCAAAAAGTAATAAGCACATTAAAATAAAATTATTAATCTTAAAAACACGAGGAAAGTAAAGACAATTCTATTAATTCTCCAAAGAAAGCTTCATCAAACCAACGATAAAGACCTGCAGCAGCATTAGTCACAAATGCACAAGAAGTTGGCAGCTTCTGCTATAACAACATTCAAAAGCAAAGAGCAAATTCAGCGATGAAACAAAAGACCTATTAAAAAAGAGGAAGGAAATGAAGATTCGGTTTGACTATGAATAGACAGAGTATCCTGAGCTGTGTAAAACTTTGAGGAAAAAATGAGGACCGATACAAAGAATTACAATGAAGTTGTCATGAGGAACAGTGTAGAGAAGAAAACATGCTTGGAAAGTAAAAGCTCACACTTGGTAAGAATGGACTGAAACAATTATAAAATTACTGACAAAGATGAAATTTTGAATTAATCAGAAGTTTTTATAGTAACCTATAAGGCAGTTTAGAGGAATGTTTGATATCCTCTGACATCTCAAATGTATCCGGAGTCAATCACTGAAGTCAATTATGCCATAGATACCATGAAAAAAGGACCCACTGGTGGCAATGGTCTCTGCGTTGATATTCTGAAGCTGGTTGGGGAGGAACAATAACTTGGCTAAAGTCTTCTACTCTTGACTGTACAAAGCACCAATCCCTTTATCATGGAATAAACTAAAATGATTCTGCTACACAAAAATTGAAGTATTCACAACAGAAACTACCACCCCATATGCTTGCTGTCTGATTTGTACAAAACTCTTGTTGAAATGAATCAGTTCCATTCTCGATTTCACCCAACCCATTGAGCAAGCAAGATTCCGCAGCTCTTTTAGCACAATTGACCATATTCTTGCCCTTCGAGGACTAATTAGCTGAGCAAATGAATACAAGATGCCTCTTTGAGTAGCCTTTGTAGCTTTGAAAATGCATTTGAATCAGTAAGTCACAAGGCTGTCCTGCAAACTTTAGCTGAACATAGTGTGGACATGGCTTATATCACAGTGCTCCATAACAACTGTGGCACCTCCTCAGTCTTTCTCACACTAGGCAACCAACTACAGATTTCCGGATGTCAAGCTGGAATGGACAGAAAAAGGAATCAGAATGAATGGTATGAGACTTAACGGCTCAAGATATGCTGATGACATTGCACTTGTGGCTAATAACAATGATGAACTCCCAACCTCTTCTCCTAGTATAAATCTTTCTAAAACAAAAGTTATGTCTAACAAATGGTCCACAGAGAGGTACGTATAAACAAATAATACATCTTCGGAAAATGTCACTTATCTTTGCCATGTTGTAAATATGAGAGGAGATGTAAGACCAGAAATTTTCCATCGCAACAATATGGGATGGCAAGCCTTTGGAAAGCATTGTATTATCCTCAAATATAATATGACCACATATCTAAAGAAAGTAGTTTATATCCAGGGCATTCCTGTGCTGATATACAGCTGTGACGCCAGGACACTAATTTATAAAGGGAAAACTTGGGATGGCACAGAGAGCTATGGAAAGGTCACTGCTAGGTTTAATGAGAAAAAATAAGAAGAGACTACTGACATTAGATCAGCAAAAAGGATCACTGACACTTGGATAAGACAGCCTCCTCGAAGGGGCAGCTTGGAGAAATGATGAAAATGTATAAAAACATTGCTGGAGCTGAGCCTAAGAGATCATCAGAACCAAGAGGAAGACTGCCAGACTGATGGGACAAGGACATCTGCAGGATTATTGGAGGTAACTGACTGACCATCACACAATATCGATTAACCTGGAGAAGACTGCTCAGTTCTACCTACACTCTAAGAGGCCAAATCATTTAATACTTGAACTGGCTGATGATATATATTATATACTAGCTGATTCCCACGCCTTTCGTATGAGTGGACTTAGAATTTGATTGCTAGAATTGGATATACAAAGCTGAAATTTACCTAATATATGTCCAAAACAACACCGAGGGCCAGCGATATATCATTCTACTGTCGAACCTGTCTCGTGACTAAAACTGTTATTCATACCAGAAAAAAATATCCTATTTCCTCCCTAAAGATGCAAAGTATTTCCTTGTCATCAGTATACTCTTAAAGTCGTCAAAATTTAACAAAAAGATGGAGACTTACTTTCGCAAATATAACATTATTAGTTTAGATAATACACAAACTGTCTGTGGAACCAGTATAGCGTGAATAAAGTAACACTTAAGGCACTGTTCTACTGCCTACAATTTGCCACGCATTCCAGCCCTGAATTTATTGGACCTACATTTCAACATGGTATCCTTACTACTAATCCCAGGCTTGGCTCAAACTATGAAAAACAATTCTTAAACTTATTGCTCCCAGCAGGATTTGAACCTGAAGCCACACCACAAATTTCTTATAAAGCAAACACCTTACTGACTGCACTACCAGCCTTCTCTGTAGCTACGCATTACAGATACATATATACTGTATATATTATGTGTCTGTCTTTCACAGTTCAGATAGTTTTCATTATTCAATGATAATATGTATTATCTAAACAGTAATAGAAATAGTATCCTATGTCCGTCCTAATGCCAAATAGCATCTCCTTGTCAAATTTCATCACGATCGTATTAGCCGTTTAGCCCAAGAAACGTAACTGACAGACAGAGTTACTTTTGCATTTATAATATATATATAAACTAAGGAAGGATAGAGAAATATGACCCAACACCAGACGGCCGTCTCTGTGTGTATGCCTGACCCCGCCTGGTGTCTCAGTTCTGCAAGGATGGAGGATAGTGCCAAATGAGGTTGCTTATGGGGAACTGGAGCCCATCACAGAAACTGTACGCAAGATGAGAATTTCTTTGCTTGGTCACATCATGAGGACACCAGAAACCAGATTAATAAGAATAATAATAGAAAAACTTTGGAATCTGAAGCAACAAGCAGGATGGATTAAGGAAGTTAGAGAAGATATGGAAGAATTACAAATAACCCTGGATGATCTACAAAACAAAACAAAAAAATTGAAAGATTAAAAATATAGGTAACAATGAAAGGAAAGAAATGCCGCGAGGCAATAGTTACATGGAAAAGAAAGTTGAAGGGAGGAGGGCAACACACAAACAAAGAAAAAAACAATATTTCGGGTGAAAATCCCCTTTTTCAAGTTAACAGAGAGAGGTGGCTGGTCTTGCGCAAGACTTGCATTGGACGCAGCCACTCATAGAACGCAACAGACCGTCTGAGGTGGTGGGGACAGCAATGATAATATAACCGCGAGTATACGAAAGATTAAAATGATCAAAAAAATATAGTAGTTATTAAAAATATAAATAAAGAAAAAATATAATTAAAATTTAAAAAAAAAAAATGAAACTATTGAACTATTGTACTGGCCAGTGGTGGGTGTATAGGGTGAGGATGGAAGATGTTAACGGAAATTAAGGCCTGGGGGATGTCTAGTTTGAAGGATGTGTTGATATGCCAATTCCCACCTGCGGAGTTCAGATTGGGAGGTAGTGTCTGTACTCTAATGGCTCTGACTGTGAAACAGTTATTAAGGTCACGGGTGTTGTGAGTACTGGCATGGTGAGCAACGGGGAGGTCCAGGTTTGGGGAGTAAACTGTCTGTCTGTGACCATTCATTCTGATGGCTAATGAGTTTGAGGTCAGGCCAATGTAGGAACTTGGACAGTGGAGGCAGGTGAGCTGGTAAATGAGATGGGTGGTTGTACAGGTGGCATGACCTATTGGGTGTATTTTCCCTTTCTTTTCCACGTGAAAGACTAAAAAATAAGATTTAAATAAAAAATAGACAAATGACACACAATGAAGAGGGGATTTACAGATGAGGAAAGACAAAGATCACAACAAATGAAAAGATACTGGGAAATTTGGAAAAAATGGTGCATGCACATACCTAAGAAGACAACCAGAAAATAAGAAGATAACTAGAAAATGACTAAAGTGGTCCAATGAGGCTGTAAAGGCTAATAATAATAATAGGCAGGGTAGCGAAATGAACCACCACTTACCTTAAATGATGGTCGCATGGTGTGAAAACAGAAAAAAAGACAAGAACACGAATAACATGGTATATTTTTGGTCTTGGCCCTTTGACAACAGGAGAGCATAGTGGAGGGTGGGTGCTGTAGGAGACCATCTCACCATATTTGGATGGGAGAATAATGAATTCTTACCAAAGATGAAGGTTGATGTGACATAGAAACATAGAAAAACATTGAAATTTTCAGCTCATTAAATAATGAGGTAGTTTCCTGGTGGACAGAGACTGGCAGTGAATTAGCTGGAAATTTAGATGGGTATTTGGACCCGTCTCCTCCCGAATGTGAGGCTAGGGCGTTACTGTTTATCCACCACGCTCAGTATGCTGGAATCTTCAGTGAAAATTCTGGCCAGAATATATGCATCTCTCACAGATACCAAGGCAATGTGGGAAAGATGGTTAGTATGAAAAAGATGGCTGATATCAAAGTGCAGGTATTCTTGAAGATGAATTGGTTCGATATGGATAAATATATTAAGAGATATAATGCCACATCTAGAAAGGTGGCATGGGCATGATAATAGGATCAAGTTGAGTTTTCATTAGTGCCACTAGCTGACTCTCCTGGAAACTGTCTGATAATGACATTAATGAAACATTAATAATAAAAAACATTATGTAGGTACCACCCACACTCTCCTGGAAACTGTCTGATAATGACATTAATGAAACATTAATAATAAAAAACATTATGTAGGTACCACCCACACATTGCAGTATAATAAGTTGTTTCTACTAGCAGTTACCCGCGACTTAATCCGTGTTGAAGAGTGTTGTAATATAAGATTTTCTTGAGAGGTCTGGTTGCTCAATGGTTAGGGCGTCCAACTGGAGATGGAAAAGTCCCCAGCTTGAATCCCAGTCTCGGCGAGGATTTTCGAAGGTCCTTAGTTCAACCTTCACCTCTGACATAGGTTGTTGTGTGATGTGAATTATGCCAGAATGCTCTCTTAGTTCTGATTCCGTGTTGAACTGTGAGTCCTCTATGTCCGGTAGGATTACTGGGTTACGTTAAGAGGCTACGGAAGGGGCTGATTGTGGAGACGTAAAGAAGCCTTGTCACCAGGTCAATACGACCATAAAAATTATGAGCTATTTTTAATAGTAATAGTAGTAATAAATGTTGCAATAAAATAACAAAAATTTATTTATGTTCCACAATTACTTCACTGATTTTTTAAAACAATAAAAATATTCTGTTTGTTAGGAGTATTTTCAGTTTAATATATCCGTATATACAATATTGGGGATTGGGGATTAGTCTCCCAGGTTTTGGCTATTTTCTTAGCCCTAGTTTTCTTACATTTCTTTGAAATATTTTAATTTCGTTTACCCCGCATCTCTTAAAATTACTAATTTCATCTCGCGAATAAAAATGAATATAATTTTAACTAATAGAATCTCGAAACGTCAAAATATTAGCATACATTGATGGAATCGACTAAATATCAACAACAAAAAATACTAACATCCAAACAGCAAATAAATACATAAGTGGACCAAGAACGTTCATTTCCATTAAAAAAAATTGCAATACTAAAAATGAATATTTTGATTTGCATTGAATAATTGAAAAAAAAATCTTTTTTAAAAAATAGAACTTAACTCTTTGAATATTGATTTTGTTTTGAGGATATATTGGTTCCAACAACAGAAATTTAGATATTATAGTAGTATGTATAGTAGTAATTGATCCTTTTATCAATAATGATCAGTGGTATTGTGGTAATGGTTTCTCTATCTGTGGAAACAGTTGAATTGCCTGTAGACCAGTTTACTATAGTTCATTCATTTGGAGCCATTAATTCTGTGCTAAAATACAAATTTCAGTGTTAAAGTAGTAACTGATTCTTTCTTCAGAATTGGTTTCTCAATCTGCCACCAGAATTGAATGTCTGCCGGCAAATTACCACTCCACTTGTCTACCACTGCATTTCAGCCAAGTCACATACTCAGCTAATATTACCGCTAGAAAATCAAAGCTTCGATCAGTTGCACATTAATACATTCACTATTGGGCCTATTGCATGTTAGTGACGTTATGAATGGCGAAATAAACTTGACTCATTATTTTAGATCACGATACTAAATGAACCCAAATAATGACGTTGGCAATGTGTAAATTAAATACTGAATTCATCTAAAACTACATTCATCCGCATGAAGTATGTCATCAGCATCATGGCAGTTATTGGAGTAACGTAATAAAAAAAAATATATTAAAATGCTTGTAGCTTACAGTGTACAACGAAAAGTCCATAATTATCTACAACTCTAAGACAACTTTCGTTAATATTGCTGGTCAAGTTAACATCTCGATAAAGTGACTGTTACTGCTCGTGATTTAGTAAGGTGTATAATTGCATTCATTATAGTTTGACTTTGTAGCGGCAATATTAACAGAGATAGTGGTTTGGTTTAAATGATGCCTGGACCAGATTGATTTTTGTTACAGCATAAGGCAGAAGGAACTTAGTTATTATTAGTAATAAGTAAGCAGCTTTCATATGCTCCTTGTAATTGTGTATTGTGTTGTAAACGACTTCCACTGTTACTTCATGAAACAATAAGTTTCTACATTAGCCCATTGAATATATTCGTTTTAAGTGTAGCATTCGATAGATATTTGCAGAATATTGAACAGTAAGTAAAAAGCAGTTTCGTGAATCATAATCTCTATTATTTGTACAAAAAATCTGAACAAAAAATAAAAATAATTTGTGATACAGAGACTGTAAGTTTAAGTTTACGTCGTGATACACGTCAATGACTTAAGCTAAAATTATTGTGATTGAGGCTTTGATTTTGTAGCGACACTATTAACAGAGATTGTGGTTAGATTGAAATTCTGCCTGGACCAGAATGAAAATAAAACCTTCTTGTCACAGCAAAAGGCAAGAGGAATTTAGTTAACTTATCAGTTATTTAAGAAACTTTAATAAGCACTACGTCACGGTGTGACGTGATGTATCGCGACGTAAACTACTCCCCACAAAGGAAACAGGAAATAAATTAAACCGAGATAGAACTACGACATTTTGCACTTTTAGTGAACCGACTTTCATTATGGTATACTCATAGCATTATACTTTCTTTTTAATTATGATGTATTATTTGATATGTCATACTATTTTATGTACACAAATGAAAACATCTCTTTGCGAACTTGACAACAGTACCTACCTTTTTTTTAATTTAAGGTTAAGTACAGATTTATATTTCCTGCTTCCAAATTATTATTTGTCAAGTGCGTCGGTTTTATGGCTTTTAAACTAAACACAAACTTGCATATGAAAGAAGGTTTTTGCTTTTATTTCTGAAAAGTAGTGTTTGCGATTTACGTAAAAAGCAAAGAGTAAACGTGGCACGGCTATCTATGAAGTATGAAACGCTTTGTAGTTTCCGAATTGATCTTAATGGCAATTTCTAAAAGAACTATGTGTTTTTGCAGGATAAAATCTATCCTATTTCACTTCACACACAATTAACTGACTTCATGCCAAATTTCATTTAAATATGTTGATTTATTAAGGCGTTATTGATTCCAGAAGTACATCCAAACACACATTCGAACTTTCTCGTTTTCTCATTTATAGATATATAGATAGATTAACCAACAACTGCAGAAGATGGCCTACAACCAGATTTGCAAAGTTGTAATTAAGTTCAATACCAAGGGACGGTTACAAGTATATAATACCACTGGAGCTACTAACACCTAATATCTGTAATTCCACAAGTCAGCTAACCTTCTAGGCCGTTTTTGGAAAGAAAATTCAAAATACTAGTATAATACAAAGATCACACTGCAGTTATGCAAGTTTTTCTTCAGATTGGGGGAGTTTCTTTCTAACACTATTGTCTCCAATTTTAAGCCTACATAGATGCATAAATTTCAATTCTTAATGCGTTTTTCATTATATGATGACAATGTGAGACATCATGTTTTGCAACATAACCTTTGTAAAAAACTAAATACTATCTGCTACATGATGAGAGTATTAATTGGTTGCATATCTATTGAAACAATTGGGAATATTTATTTTGGTTAAGTGCACTTATTATTAAGGTACGGTATCATATTCTGGGGAAACTCCCCAAGTAGCAAATCCTTCAAAAAGCAGAAAAAAATCATCAGAATTATTGAAGGGGTACAAAGTAGAACCTCATGAAAACTTTTATTTAGAAAGTTGCAAATTGTACCACAGCCCCGTTTATATATACTGGAATCTATAAAATTTATCAAATATATATATATAGAAGCTTCTGGGTACACACTTCAAACAAACAATGATATACACACGTATAATATTAGACACATACTAGACTTTCATACACCACAAACAAATACTACTTTCTGTAAGAAAGGGCCACTTCATATGGGAATCAGACTGTTTAATACACTACCACAAAGGATCAAGTCTGTAAGACAAAATACCAATTCACATCACGACTGAAGGAGTACTTGCTCGACCACTGTTTCTACATTATTGATGAATATTTGCAAACCAATAGTTAGTCTTAAGTCACAGTTATTTCATAAATATAAAGAGGGAAATGATATAAATCATGTGTTAATTGTTTATTTGTAATAATTAATGTTTTGTGTTTATCAAATTTGTACACTTATGTTATCTTACAGTTAATCACAGAAAGGATAAAGTGTGAGAGAATGTGTGTTGTGTGTGTCTGTCTGTGTACAGACTATTTTTGACTTATCCCATATTATTTGTACTTTGTACCATGTATGATGCAAAGGGACCAATAAATACAAAATCAGCTATGAAGTTGGCAGCCATGTGGAGTTATGAATATTGGAGTAATACCAAGATGGGGATACTGCTGCGGCCTCGTGTCGTAAACACACAGATCACCTGGTATATGTGTCGTATGGTCCGGGCTGCATTACAACATAAACTCAAACGATGATTGACGAAATCATAGTTTATAAACATGTGTTTCGGTCGTAATGCAGCCTGGACCAAAGTGAAACGTAACCATAACGCACGATATTGCAGATATCCAATTTTCAGATCATATCTATAGTGATTAGACTCACCATAAAAGAGAAACCCCTACAGGAAAGTGTATAGAGGATCAGACTGAGATGGTACGGACATGTCAAGAGAGTGGAGGCTCAGAGAATCCCAAGAAAAATCCATGAAATTAAGATGCATGGTAAACGACCCAGAGGAAGACCGAGAGATGGATGGCTGAAAGGAGTGGAGGAGGGTGTACAGAAGAGAGGAGAGGATTGGAACAAAGTGGTGACAGAGAGGTGGTGGGATGAAAGAAGCAAATGGAGAGGCTTGTGCATAAAGCAGACCCGGCCAGAGGCTGGAAACTTTTGAGGATGATAATCTATAGCTGTTACTGTGTTGATACGTGCAGACTGAATATGTCACAATGATGTCATATATACCACGCGATTTGTGTGTTTACTACACAATGCCGCAGCGGTATCCCCATCTTGATATTGTATTAGTTTCAGTACAAGTAATGAAGGTGCAACATATTGTGCCTGCAAAGGACCATACCGGAAACAAGTTAAGCTTTGTACTCAGAAGCTTCAATACTAGAGCAAATAGCACATATCCAATGCTTAAGTCATATAACCAAATACATACTGCTGCCATTATTTATAAGAATTCTAATGATCTGTCTCTAGTATATATATTATAACATTTCCAATGCCACTGCTCACAAGGATCATACTAAAGTTTAATCAGCTATTACTACAAATTATGAAATACTACTCTTCTGGTCAGAACATGCACATATGTCAAAAAAAAAGTTCAATCCTTATTCCCAGTCTCAAAATAATAGTGGAGAAATTATTTTTCACAGTACACATTAGACCATTGTAAGCAAATAAGGCAAGAGCGCAATCACTGGGACTCATCAAGGAACTGTCGTTTTGGTCTGAAAACTTGTTATACACGTTCCTTGGGTGATATTATTTAATATATGATGCTCTTAGAGCTTTAAAACTTATACAAACCTTACAAACTTAACTCAAAAAGTGACGTTACGTTATACGGCGTGTGACTAGGAGATATACTATAACGACGTATAACAATCATGCAGACGTTCTTGGAACAATATTCTTTAAGAATATGTTGCTGTCACAGCCATTAAAAATGTATTCATGGAAGAATTTGCACATGCATACAAAAAAAGATTGTCACAATTTTTAATCGTAAGCAAACGATAGACGCCACAATTACGTACACACATGCGTCATCCAACGATAATAGATATTGCATTGTCAATCATATGTTAGGTCTGGGATGTTAATTTTCTACGGCATTGGCCTTTGGCATTTATGAAAGTAGGTTGCGGTAATATTAAAGTAAGTTGTGTTTATGATGAAAGAGCGGCAGTATTCGTGTTTTAACATAGGGTTGAAGGAATTAAATATTTATAAATGTTTTTAATCTGAGGTTGAGCCTGTACCAGAATGGCACATAGTTTTTGTTTCTAAAACAAAACTCTGTTGAATTTGTTAAAGATTTAATTTTTCTTTATTTTCAAGCAGCATTGAAATTTATTTAAAAATTTTGAGCTACCATGATTTTCGAGCAGAATTATTAGCAGCGCTTGTGGATAGGTTCAATGCAGACTGGACCATAATGTTCATAGAAGCTGCCCGTTGTAGCTTATTGGATTTTTTTTTTTTTTTTTTTAATTTAACTACCGTGATTTTGAGCAGAATTATTAGCGCCGCCTGAACAGAGGTGAAGCAGAAACGTTTGCGTTATCATTATACATCCCCGTATGCCTTTTCTCAGTTGCGCGCGGCTTAACGGTACGGCACTTTTCTGAGAATTGATATATTTTACAGCTCCAAGAGCAACATATATTAAATAATATCACCCAACTAATGTGTACAACAGTTTTCAGGACAAAACTAGTATTCCTTGATGAGACCCAGTGTTTGGACTATTACCGCAAATAACTTGCATGATATGTTATGAAGTCAGATTCAGTAATCCTTATAACCATAACACTTTCATAAAAATCTATCCGATTCTGTTACTGGTGCTGAACAAATATCTCGTGCTAATTCAAATTATTTTTCAACTGTAAATATATCTTTCATATTAATCTTTATCCATGTGCAAGATTAAAACTGTTTCACTAATATTCAATATCTGTTATAACAGCCTACTGCATCACTAACTCAGTGAACGTGGTTTACAATAATTACCATCACTTCTTTTTAGTTTGTCAGAATCATTGGGTTAATAGGAGCATCTAATACCAGTGAAATCATTGTTACTGCATAAGGTAATGTAAAAACTGCAATAGTCAATCATGAATATTATTTTCAAGCAGTGATTAAGTTATAATACAACATGAAACAGCAGAGACGTTAGAAGTACTTTCAGAAGTAATTCTAGCCGTATAGTAGTTCTATGGGTATCTTATACTCCTATAGATCCTCTGCAGGCAGACAGAATAAGGCCCACTACAAAATTAAAACCCTAAGGGTCAACATATACAACTAACAGTTTAGAATGCATATATCAAAAAACTGTTTCTACAATCATAATGGGACAGACGGCAAATCAGCGCAATTTGAGTAAGAAAGTTACAAACTTTCGACTGATGAGACTGGCTTAATATATTTACTGAAAAGGATTAATATTAACATGGAAGACTGTAAGAAAACAACGTAATTGTTAAGACCAGCTGTGAAATATAACTTACTTTACAACTTGGAGTTGTTTGGAGTGCCATTTTAGAGACGGCAGAAAACAGAAAATAATTACAGTTCTTCGCAAGAAGACTCTGATCTGTTGAGTTGTCATAACCTCCTTCAAAAATAATGTTTCTGAATCCGAATCATAAACACTGTAAGAAATAGACACATGCGTAAAAACTTGTATGGTTATACATAAACAGTTTCTTAACGCTCCAATTAAGAAACTGAACATCAGTTTAATTACGCAAACGAAATGATAAAACACGTCTGCAAAGAAAAATATGAACAAGTGACTGCTGTTGCGTAAGTTGTTTCCACGATCTTAATTGCAAAAATACCGAAATCAAAGCATTTTGGTACGAAAGAAGAATTCTGCAATTACTTTTAACGCTCAGCTTATTTACCTAAATCATTTAATTCATGTGTCATAAAAATGTAATACATGAGCATCAACAAGCACAATTTTAAGCGTTCACAATGACGTTCACTGACAGCGCCATCTGGAAGTATTACGATAGTAAACACATATTGCTCAGATAGTAAACACCATGGTAAACACGCAGCTGTTTACAAAGATAAATTTTCAACAAAAAAATAGAAATTTAATTTAATTGCAGTAAAGCACAGGCTCCAGTGGCAATTTCCCAACACACCCATCTTCCCCCTATCCTGCACCCACCTACATTTGCCTTCTACAAATTTTATCTTTAAATTCTTTCAAAGTTTTCGGTAAATTATTCATCATTTCTCTTAGTAACTCATTCGAATTCCTGACAACCTTAACTAAAAAAGAGAACGCACACCCTTGTGCCTGAAATCGGGTGCCAGCTTATGGTCATGGTCATCTTTTCCCTTCCATGCACTACTTTTCATACCTACTGCAATATCTTTCCATGCCTCATCACCAGTATATGCCCTGTACACTCCCATGACCCTCCTCCTGTCTTCCAATGAAACCCATTCCAGCTCCTTTATCATATCCGTCACTGATTGCATTCTGCGATAATTTCCAGAAACAAATCTAGCAGCCCTTCTTTGCACCCTCTCCAACTCCTGTATTTGATACGTAAAATGAGGGCCCCATACTACACTACCATATTCGAGCAATGGTTTCACCAAAGTTTTGTAACCCAATTCCTTTACTTCTCCCGTACATCCCCTCATCACTCTCTCCAAAAAGTGCAGAACTTTGAAACCTTTTCCTACCACCTGTCCAATGTGTCCTGCCCAGTTAAGCTTGTTATCAAAAGTAATGCCAAGATATTTACATTTCAAGTCTTCAGCAATCAATTCTTTCCCCACCTTATATTCATATTTATCCTTTTGTTTTTTATTTGTGTATCTAATAGGCTGACTCTGTTTTACATTTATATTCATTCCATGTTTACCAACCCAACTAGATATCCTATCCAGATCACCCTGCAACTGTTTCCAATCCTCTATCGTTTTGATTCTTTTATACCGCATTATGCCATCTGCAAACAATTTAATTTCAGATAGTAAACAATCAACACAATTATTCATTAGAATAATGAATAGCAATGGTCCCAATACGCTACCCTGTGGCACACCCATTTTTACTTCCACTTCTTTTGATACTACATTTCCTACCCTAACTTTCTGTTTTCTACCTTTTAAAAATTCTTCTACCCAGCAAATCACTTTCTCATCCACTCCAATGGATTTTACCTTATTGACTACCATTTTATGGCTTACTCTGTCAAACGCCTTTGACAGATCTACACTATCAATTTCGCCTCCCTTGTCCATTTCATCTGAAATATCTTGCATATATCCCACCAACTGAGATTCGCATGAATATCCTTGCCTGAACCCATGTTGCCTGCTTGAAAACCACTTACGTTCCTCACATATATTTCTGATGTGGTTTCATATCAATCTTTCCATTAATTTACCTACCACTGATGTCAAACTGATTGACCTGTAATTTTCAACTCTATTTCTCACCCCTCCTTTATGTACCGGTACTTCTATTGCACTTTTCCAGTCCTGTGGTAAGCAGCAAGTATCCAGAGCTTCAGTAAATCAAATTTCCTCTACAGAACCCTCATACATTCTCTTACTTACAACCATACATAATCTTAACCTCGTCTTACTGATAACAATGAGATTTTCCCAGCACACTGTGAAATTTAAGATCAATTGGAATTGGTATAATTCAATCACCAGAAACGACTTTTTCTTATTTTGACAGAGATGTTGGTACATCGGCTCCTGCCGTTGCCCGCAGAATTTATTTATTTATCATACTCGTCCCATAGATTCCACTGAAGAAGAACCTTTGGGATGCTGAGCATACCATAGTTAATGTAAATAAATACTCAAGGGCTTAATACAGAAAGTTAGATTTGAGTGGATGCATCACCCAATGTGACAAAACGCCA
Source organism: Vandiemenella viatica (assembly GCA_031002005.1). NCBI lineage: Eukaryota > Metazoa > Arthropoda > Insecta > Orthoptera > Morabidae > Vandiemenella > Vandiemenella viatica. The sequence continues at coordinate 4,679,440 of JARYHS010009186.1, read as the reverse complement.
CCGCATGGTGCGGTGTGCTGTCGTGCGGTGGTCCTGTCGACGCCTGACTTCCTAACGACTTGGCGGGATACTCGACTGCAGAAAATTTATCAGAAACGCCGATTTATTTACTTTTGTGCCATTACCTCTTACTTAATTTATTATTCAACTAGCGGAGATCCCGGTGTTGCCCGGTATAGTTGGCGTAGATTTACCCGTGCCCTACTTTTATTCCCGCAATGAGAAACATTTACTCAATGTTTCATAAAATTCACACCAACTTTTTTCGTAATAAAAGCAAACCAAGCAAGATTCATCCGTCCCCTAGCAAGAAGCTGGTGGGTTGAAGTTTATTTGCACGTACAATATTTTCATTCGTATGACAATCAAGCTTCATTAATTTGGTTAAGAAACTGTATTATTAGGTTACTGAAAAAGTTAGATTATGCTGGAAAGTCACATTCGATTCAACTGCGAAGTGAATATACTTTTTGCTCGAAACGCCAGATACTTTAACTCCGCAGATTATATCCTTCTATACATATATCGAAAGTGAATCCAGAATAGTATCATCGTAAACAGAATACTATTGACGATAGCCAGATACATTCTCCAGAGATCGTGATTAACAAGAATCTGTTGTTTCTTCGGCTATCTATGGCGTTTAAAAATTGAATATCCCGAAATTATGGAAAGAATACTTCAAGTTTTGTTTAGTGTGCAAAATAGTTATTATTGTAAAGTTATCTATTGCTTTCATTAAAGGCTATGGTCAGAGACGTTGTAGTTGTATGTTTAGTGCGAAGTATGCAACATCTGATCCTTCGAACTTTGGGATTCGTCATCATGCATTCAGAATTTCATTTAATGCTCCTGCGTTATTTAACGTTGAAACGTAGGACGCTAAACTGAATTGAGATTCTAAGCTTTAAAACGGTCAAAACTCCATCGAAATCCGCTACGTAGTTTCCGAGTTTTTATAAGACAAATTTATCCGGTTTTCGTTTTATAGATATAGACTTGGTGATAATTTATATAAAATTTAATGTTGAGCTCCGGGCCCAAGAGGTATGCATCACATCCTGAGTATTTTGCTAGTGAAACCATGTAAAACCGAAAACTGGATGGGCGGATGGCGGACGGGGATTTGAATACAGGTGTTCTCGAGTGCAAGGCCTGAGCGCTACCGTTCACACATCAAGCTCGCTTTATAGTTTGATTTAATTGTGATAGAGCACACACCCCTGTAGAAATTTCTCTACACCCCCTTTTTCGCCTAACAGAGAATTTTTACCGAGCGTGGTGGTGTACCGGATAGCTTTTTGGCCTCGCATTCGGGAGGACGGCGGTTCGAATCCCGATCTGGGCATCCAGATTTGGGTTTTCCATGTTTTCCCAAATCACTCCAGGCAAATGCCGGGATGCTTCCTTAAAAAGGCCATGACCGAATTCCTTCCCAATCCTTGCCCCTATCCTTTCCCTTCTCTAAAGACCTCGCTGATGAGAGACGAAAAGCAGTTTAAAAAAAGAGTATTTTTGCCATTTGAGTTAAGTTTTTATATCTCAGAAATGTTGAAATTACTATCGTGGATCATAAGAACAAATTTAAACTTTCTTCTCAAGGAAACAAAAATCCATGTCGATTTACTACTATAACAGTATATAGGAACAGTATTCGTCCAACCCAGAAACATGTGAATAATCATTTATGAAAAATCTTTTAACTGTGGCGTTGTAATTTGATGATGTATTCTTATGTACCACCAAAAGACAAATCAAAATTGAAGATTTTATCTATATATCTCGTTTACACTTCTCGTTAAACCAGTGATGGATTCTTATCTAACTTGACGAGACACATTGAAAGTGAAATCTAAAATATTGCTTTTTCCTTGGGATATTGTTGAGGTTGATAGTTTGAAATACAACCGCGACCAAAAAAAAAAAAAAAAAAAATACAACCGCGACCAAAAAAAATTCCAGTCAGTAGGTACTACAAGCTGGATATGTACAATGGGAGTTTTGTTTTCTTTCTAGCTTTTGGGGTCAAGCTGAAATGCAGTTTGAAGGAGAAGAAAATCGTTGATAAAAGAAAAAGAAACTGTAGGCCCTACCTATAAATAATTTTTGACTTTCGATATCTCGAGAGCTAAGCGAGATGTGTATCTTTTTACTTTGTGTCTGTCTTATTGAGTTATATAAGAATTCATCATAAAATTGCGGCAAAATGGTTTAGGTGAAACCTGCATTATTAAACAATTCAATAAATTATGAAATTAATAAAATCTAGATTATGCCAGAAACTCAAATGTAGCCAAAAAACGTAAATAATGGTTGTCATAATAGGTTACTTTCCAACAGTATAGACATAACATAAACTTCTGTTTATGTTAAAAACCATTGCATTACTAAACAACGCGATAAAATATATAATGAATAAAAGCTAAATTACGTCAGAAACACGCGCGTATAGCGCTGAATTGCAGCTTAATACCAAAAAACCATAAGCGTAAATACCAAAAAAACATTCAGTTGTCCTAAGCGGTTATTATTCTCAACACTAAAGGTTTAATACATACTTCTAATGATAAAAAAAACTATCATCGCACGTATTAATTACACCGTTGCAATTCCGTGAGGATTCCTATGTAATACCGCAAGACAAATGAAAATTTAAGATTTTTATATATATATATATCGATTAAACTTCTCGTTAAATGTTATTTCACAGTTGACATTAGGTTGAAATGCGGCTTGTACGTGAAAAAAATTGGGAATAAGCCAAATCGACGATGTAGTCTTATCTAACTGGACGAAACACAATGAAAGAGAAGAGTAAAATATTGGGATATCCTGCTTTGTTCTTGAGAATCTCTAAATTGAGGAGGTTAGTTTGAAATGCAACCTGGACCAGAAAAAAATTCTACAGAGTCACAAGGCACTACACGATGGACACGTATGAAGGGTGTTTTGTTTTCTTTCTAGCGGGTTGTGGTCAAGTTGAAACGTAGTTTGAAGCAAAAAACAATCGCCGCGAAAAAGAAAAGAAAACTATACCTATAAATAATTTTTGACATTCGATATCTCGAGAACTAAGCGAGATACGTAATTTGTTTTTACAATCTCTACCGAGTGTGGTGGTGTAACGGTTAGCGTTCTGGCCTCGCATTCTGGAGGACTGCGGTTCGAATCCCCGTCCGAGCATCCAGATCTGGGTTTTCCATGGTTTTCCAAAATCACTCCAGGTGAATGCCGGGATGCTTCCTTCAAAAGGCAATGGCCGAATTTGTTCCCATTCCTTGCCCCCCATCCTTTCCCGTCTCTAAAGACCTCGCTGTTAAGAGACGTTAAGCAGTAAAAAAAAAAAAAAATACAATCTGTCTCATTCAGTTATATAAGAATTCATCATCAAATTACGCCGTCACGGTAGACGTAGAAACTCCTATACTGAACAAGGCAATACAATCTAATATGAATAAAGGCTAGATTATGTCAGAAACTCAAATGTATATCTCAGAATTTAATTCCAATAATCGCCCAGTTGTCATAATGCAGTCATAGCGCAGTATTTCAGCCTATTACCAAAATATGTTCAGTTGTCCTAAGTTATTCTCAATACTAAAGAGTTAATACAAACTTCTAATGATAAAAAAAAAACATCACCGTACTTATTAATTACTGCAAACGGAATGAATCTATCAGCTCCAAACATCTCATGCCGTTATTATTCCTAACACTAAAGGTTGAATACAAACTACAAATGATAAAAAAAACATCAGCGTACGAATTAATTACCTGTATGAACTTAACTTATTCAGAAAATTATTATCGTAGAACACTAAGATAGATATCAAAGACAAATACTAAAGCTCATGGTCAAAGACATTGCCAGAAATGGGAACAGAAAATCTCTACTGATTTCTCGTTATTAATTCCTCGCATTCAATACGGCCATCGAAGCGTTTAAAAACTAAACACCCCGTATTAAAGGAAATAATATTTCAAGTTTTGTTCAGTGTTAAGTATGAAAAAATGGTTATTATTGTAAACTGCTCATTAAAGGCTATGGTCAGAATATTGTATTGTAGTTGTGTGTTTGGTGCGATGTATGCGCCATCTGATGATTCCTCCTGTGGAATTCCTCACTATATGTTCAGAATTTCATTTAATGCTTCTACGTTATTTAACGTTGAAATTTAAGACATGCCAGACAAGTGAATTAAGGTTCTAAACTTTAAAACAGTGAAAGCCCCATCGAAATCTGCTCCATAGTTTCCGAGTTTTTATACTACAAATATCTCCGGTTTTCGTTTTATATATTATATATATAGAAAGATATAGATATAGATATAGATAGATATAGATAGATTGTGCCTCAGCTAATATACAATTTTCTTTTCTTATTCGACCACTAAGGACCATGTGTGAATCATGAGAGGGGGTGGGGGATTGAATTGGTTAATGACCGAATTCGAACTGTGACTGTTAGGCCCGTAGAACCTAATCTATTGAAGGAAAATCTTTTGTTGCTATCTGTCTCCGAAATGTATAGCTTTGTGTTTTCTCTATGATAATTGTGCCAGACGGACTGGCTAAAAAGGCGCTTCACCTTCTTCTGTGCGTGTTGCGGCAGTCCGTTGCAGTTTTCGGTTCTTGATGCTGCATGTCCCATGCTATATGTGCCGCAGCGGATGGTTCCAAAATCATAGTGTGTGGGTCACTTCCTGGCAAGTTGAGATCCACCTTAAACAAAGTCACGCCTGTGGCATTCTCTCTTGCAAGAACACGCAAGAGAGTAACATAAACTCGGAAACGAGTATGGCCGACGATGATAATTGTATTGTTTGTGAAATATGTAGTTTATGAAGCACAAATTGAGGTCGCCTAAGCATTTGCTTAGTTGACTACGGGAAAACGCCTAAACCCTGCAGACAGGACGGCCGGAACGCTGGGGCCTGGGCTAATGACCGGTACCGTCGTACTTTCCACATAGCACATTGAGCCACACTGGTGTCAGGGGCTGATTGGCCAAGACTAGTGGGCGTGTGTGTGGATAGGTGTGCTGACGAACTAACCTTGGGGAATTACAGTTCTGCTCGAAGCGTCTCTTCTGTTCTTCTGGCAGCGCCACTAGAATCTTACCGTTGGGCTGTTTGGGCTAATGCTTGACACCACTGTGGATTGACGGCCACAGACCATAGTTTAGAAATTGATATAAGTTCTTAGTACATGAAGAATGCAACACTTGCAATTGAACAGTTTATTGGCTTCTAACACGGAGTAGTACAGTTTATAGCGTGCCGCAAAATGGATTCCAACTATCACCAACTTATCTAAGCCCGCACTGTAAGAGTTAATTGTTAGGCAGATGGTCGCCCGGATGCGAGGTGCATGGGAGGGTGGCAGGCTCCTAACAGGTGGCTATCGAAGTATGCTCGACTACTCTCGCCGACTGCCCGACAGTAAAGACACTACTTCATCGCTTGTACTGCCCAAGCCGACTCGGCTGACCTACAATTACGAAGGGGACTGCACTCTAAGGTGCTGACTGCAAGCGTGCAGATTCCTGTCTGGTCAATGCTCGACCGCGCTCAGCATTGTCAATGATCGCCGATTGCCAGTAGCTCGACGACTGAATATTCCTATAATTCCCCAAATAGTAACGGTCTTCAAAACGACCTCTTACACTCCTCCCCCATTAGAACAAGGCATTTTCCACAATGCCGGAAGGTACAATATGCGACATAGCTGGATTTCCACTTTGAAGCTCACAAAAATATTGGCAACAATTTTAAATATTTATTTTTCAATTCTGTTGTAGGTAGTCGGCCAAGCCTGAAGATAAACAAAGTCAATTAGAATTTTATAACATAGGAACAATAAAACAGTCATCAAAATGACATTAAAAAATATAATTTATGGAGTAGATGAGGTATGGTCATTCTCAACATGTGCCATTTAATTTGAGTTCTGCATAGCTACTACTATCTGCATAACGTTTGGTATCGTGATATTAACAGTGTTTTGTCTGCCTTATTTTTTCCGGTACAAACTGATTACAATAGGTCATACTTAAACTAAGATCGTCATAATGATTCGATACTTGGTTAAATTTAATCACATCTTGCTCAGTTTGCAAATATTTTGTTCTAATTATGAACTATGGTATACTGCTTCGGATAGGTTAAATTAATTATTCACCTTAGGAATGATCGATAAAATCTTTGTTTACTATTTTACACATTATCGCATTCTTCAGGGTGCCTTAATTTGAAAGAATTAAGTTTCTAGTATGAAGTCTTGCATGACTCGTAAGACAGGTAATTGTCACTATGATTGGATGCAACAAAGTAATAAGTTAATTATTACGGATTCTCCTACATATATGCTTACTATTTCTCTTGACAAGTGTCCCGCAAAGTTTCTGTAACACATGATTGTTAGAGAAGTAGATGAAAAGAACAAGTGATTACCACAGATTGTTTACAGTTGTTTAAATTACTAAATTTAATTTAACACTTAACACCTGTGTTTCTTATTGAGTAGCATGATTCAAAGTAATCCACAATTGATATATTGCTCTACCCCGAATTAGATGAGTCTATGATTACGTTAACAATTATAAAGATTTTAGACTACCAGACAACGCTTACATGAATAGTATGATAAAACTTAGATAGGTGTCGTGTGAACATTGAATTAACACATGGTTCTCTCATCCACCTGCTTATAATTAGTAGTAGTACAATAAATATAGTCTAGGACATTGTAAAACATCATTCCGTTAACAATTCATTATTTTTACTGCTCACTATTGCTCCAACCTTATATTAAGGCTTGAATCTCATTTGTTTTATTAGTATCTGTATTAGCTAATCATCAAGAAGTGAATTTAAGCTGACAATACGTTATAAGTGTCACAATTGTCACGATTTCCTAATTTGGTATTTCTTCTTTTTTAGGTTCGGGAAATCATAATTTTATAATGAATCTACTACAATAATTTACACTTCTTAGTAAAGATAACTCCATTCTTAAACTGCTTAGTCTGCCGTGACTGTGATTGTATGGTAGTTCTAAGTCCCATGAACAGAAATATGTTTTGTGCAAAAGAAATACATTACATGTAAATTACTATTTGTTATATGAAGCTGATATATTTTAGTGACAAACTGATCGATTCCCGTTCTTATTACTACATTGGTTCTACACTAAAATTATTAACTGTTCTGTTTGCGATACTTATGTGTTCGGAGCGTTGTGCCAGTCTTGCAGTTTCACCAGTTGAGTCGGCTCGCCGTAACAGCTATCTGCAAAATTACACTTCCGGCAGTATCTTGCCTTACAACTAAAGTATACATAATTTTGACAAAGGGGATAGGTGGCCTCAATAGGAGATCTACGACAGCGAATTATTTAATTTTATGGTTGAATTAATATCCATGTCTCTGTATACAATTCATAAGCACATATAATTTCTCGCATATGATATGAATGAATTTATTAAAGGTTTAAGCCGTTGCTGGGCTGCGGAGATTATAATGTGAGTTATGTATGTTTACTTCTTTTGACGTTTGAGTTCCCTTTAAGTTCTAATTTACTGGGTTTACCCTCTTCTTGGTTGTTGCATATAATAATTTCTTTAACTGGAAACAGCAATTTTTTGATTCACTAGTAAAGCTTGAAAAATATTAGTGACCATTTCCGAAAGTCGATCCGTTATCAGTCTCGCAACTGCTATTGACTACACAGAACTTACACGATTTTTCCTTAGATCAGTGGTGAACTAGCGTTCAATATTCTAGGTTTGACAGTATTTATCACTGCAAACTTGATGAGGTACAAATAATTTCCAATAGTTAGCAACAAATTTTCAAACTTAGGTTGTTCATGCAAGGTAAATATTACAATTTATCTCTGAAACAAATAGATGAATTCTCTTTAGTAGGGCGATCTGCCTATTATCTAACAACTAATCAGACTTACTTAGTACAATACTTATGCTGTAATTACGCTCTGTGTGTTTAATCACCCCGATTAGTGACAATTTTAAAATTAGAAGAATATTCACACAACCCTTGATATTTTCCTTTGAATATTATTCCGTTATAATTTTTGTGGAGTTCCGTACTTCCTAACACTATCTCCTATTTATAGACTTATTTTTATTAGCTGTTTGATTTACTTACATTACAGCTATGTTACTCTTACGCGCTCTTATATCATACAACAATTACCAATAGTCAAAACTTAATTCTGAAACATTTGCACTCCATATAACAGCTGTTATAGAGACAAGAAGTTGATATATTTTGCATATTTTGATTTATGATTCACTTATGGCATCTCATTTTGGTGAAACTCCTCACAAGTGCAAAAGGTATTTAAATGAGGAAAACATGCTCCAAGAATTATTTGTGGAGTTAGGACACGTACGTAGTTTTTATATAGAAAGTGATTAGCTTTTCTATTCAGTGACATACTTCAAGAACTGTTATTTACGAAAACTTATCGACTTAAAACCAAACAAAGAGTGTTTTTTGCTCCAGACCCCTTTTTTGTTGTTGTTATGTTAGATAAGTATTGTTTGATTTACCGATAATTTTTTATAGATTACGTTCTCCGCTTCCGATGAATTATTAATTTGGAATTGCACATCGTATTACTGGCTCCTAACTCACCAGTCTCTCTCAGATTGAAATTTCATTTTCTTTCTGTTCGTTATATGTAGTTCTCAATTTTCTAATTCTTAACTAACCAAACTCCAGTGATGACTTCCCAATACTACAATCTTATCTGCGATTACACATCGAATATGAACTGATTAACCGAACTATTTTGAATGTACAGACTTTAAAAGACATACAACATGGATGTAGGTTTGGCTGAATGATTAGGTGTGGAAACTGATTGCATTTATGACTAATGAGGTTCACATAATGGTTATGTCTGTAACTTGGATCTGTTGGTAAGGGATGAATGTAAGTTTGTTTCCATAAGCGTATGGAGTTGACGGTAGGCTTTTGAGTACGTATTGTGTCGCAAAAAAAGGTTCATGACTCCTTTTCCCAAAGACTGCACTCGTATTTTGCCTTTTTAACTCGATTGACGAGTGTACACCTTGATGTTGCCCAGACAATCAGAGTTCGCCAATTTCCAACGCTGTCCGGATTTTTTTACATCACTCATTTTTTAATATATTTGGTGCTCCAGACATTTCTTACATGTGGCACACAGTTTGACTCCTTACATTAAGTGAGTACGTATTATTACTGTGGACACATGAGAGACAAGCAACTAGGCTATATTTTCCCTAACTGAAACACCAGAGTTGTACAGTATTACTAATCATTTAAAATCATTCTTATTCTTCAAAATTATGAACGCCGATTCCGTTGTAGTTACTGTACTTTAGGATTTTGTCCTTGCATATCTTCAGAATCGCGTTCGATTACACACCGTTTACTAATTTCATATGGCAAGTACGTTTTTTATTCATTCCTGTCGAGTTCAACCATTCCGTGCATCGCGATAAATGTTAAATTTGATGTGGCAGATACGTCGTTATATATTTACTCTTTTTAGTTCATCCATCTCATGTATTATGTTTTAATTCGCTATGGCAAATACTTCCGTTTTATATACACTCTACTTGCGTCTAACCATCCTGTGTCATTGAGCGTCTTCACTTACACAACTGAATACTTTTACAAAAATTTCCGTTAGAGGTACTTGAATATGATTTCAGAATATACTATGCAATGTTAGGACGTACGAGTGACTTATGGGTATTCGTATAGCGGTGGGAACACGTCTGCTCCTTAACCTGAACACGTGAGAAGTCTTAGAACGTCAGCCGAAAGTGTCCACTCGCGTGGTCCTATTAACAACTGTACGTTTCGCACGTCTACGACTGCACCATATTTCTGTACAAAAAGTTAATCCTATATTCTACTGGAAGCTCTGTTCAAATAACGATCCGCCTGAACGGTTGCTCTGAATCTCCTAGAGCTTATATTAATCCAGCAGTAGATACCCCTAACACAACATTTCCCCGGCCTAGACCGGTAATTTTTTCCACTCTGCAAACAACTTACAACAATGAAGAATTGCGCACCAGAACCCACTAAGAGACAGCACTCTCTCTTTTCCCCAATATTTATCATTAATCCAGGCCTTTAGCCCTAACAACCCACCCCAATCTGCTTGTCCCGGCTTCAAGTTACCGGCATTACTTAATGCAAATGGGTGGAATGGAGCGCCTACATCCTCACCAGGTTAACTTCTTGGGCTGTACCTGTGAGTTATCAGAAATGTTGGCCCCCAAAATGACGCAACTCGCCACACATTTATATATCGGGTCTGGATCGGTCGGTCCCTTGCCGCCTTTTACCGCAAAATATTCCGCTTCACTTTAACATATTGGCTTTCCTGCCACACTTACACTGACACGACGCCCCAACAGTTTAATTTTTTTCCCGGTAATAATCACTTTCATAATTCTTTAATTCATCTATTACTAATTTGACCAGTATTTGCCTAGCAATCTCTTTTGAAATTTCCTACTCCGCTTAGTAGCATCTGGATGTTTCCTAACATTAATATCTGCCCAATACACTTAATTTTGGACTTACCTCGAGAACTCTCGTCGAACTGTTCATAAACACCAACGCTGCTATGGCCTCTGAAAATATTTTTGTCCCATTTAAAGATATATCTGGCAGAAAACGTGCCTTCACAAGCAAAAGCAACCCCGCTTAACTCGCCATTATAACTCCGCTCACCCGCGTCTCAAAATCCAAGATCCTCGCGTTCAATGTCTGATAACTGTTGAAGAGTTAGTCGCTGTCATAGTTACAATAAAAATTGAGGTCCACTCACCCCTAATGTCTTGATCTCGTCGCCGTCGTCGCCGCCACAGCCACCGTCGCTGTCTGAAGACCATCCTATGGCACCTGCAGCAACGTGTTGACTCGCGCCGCCGCGATCCGCTCCGCGTGTTGATCCACGCTGCTCTCCGCCGTCGCTCGTCCGTTGAACCCGCCGTCCGATGTCTCCAGCCGCGTGCTGACGCCGCGCCTCCCGCGTTCATCTTCCAAGCCATGTGTAGATCCAGCCACCTGTCTTCCTGCCACCCTCCGTCTTCCTCTTCAGACGGTGATCGCTTACTTCTTACTAATTCGTCAGACTCTATCCACACTGATGTTCCAAAACATCGGCACTACGCCGAAATCCCACGATGACGCCACTTTGTCAGGGGCTGATTGGCCAAGGCTAGTGGGCGTGTGTGTGGATAGGTGTGCTGACGAACTAACCTTGGGGAATTACAGTTCTGCTCGAAGCGTCTCTTCTGTTCTTCTGGCAGCGCCACTAGAATCTTACCGTTGGGCTGTTTGGGCTAATGCTTGACACCACTGTGGATTGACGGCCACAGACCATAGTTTAGAAATTGATATAAGTTCTTAGTACATGAAGAATGCAACACTTGCAATTGAACAGTTTATTGGCTTCTAACACGGAGTAGTACAGTTTATAGCGTGCCGCAAAATGGATTCCAACTATCACCAACTTATCTAAGCCCGCACTGTAAGAGTTAATTGTTAGGCAGATGGTCGCCCGGATGCGAGGTGCATGGGAGGGTGGCAGGCTCCTAACAGGTGGCTATCGAAGTATGCTCGACTACTCTCGCCGACTGCCCGACAGTAAAGACACTACTTCATCGCTTGTACTGCCCAAGCCGACTCGGCTGACCTACAATTACGAAGGGGACTGCACTATAAGGTGCTGACTGCAAGCGTGCAGATTCCTGTCTGGTCAATGCTCGACCGCGCTCAGCATTGTCAATGATCGCCGATTGCCAGTAGCTCGACGACTGAATATTCCTATAATTCCCCAAATAGTAACGGTCTTCAAAACGACCTCTTACACTGGCGCGTTATATACAGTTACATTAGACTATCCATGAAATTTGAAACTTAAGTTATTGGTATTTATATAATTATTGTCTGATTTAATATTAACTCAACATCCTTTTTAGACTCTGAAATTTAATATATTTTTATTGATCCATCATTCCATTTTTTTCTTAATTTTTACCATAATCACATTTTAGCTGTAATCTTTGAAATATAAAATACAGGTTGATATTCTGCTTGGTTCTAAAAAGTCATATTTTCGAAATGATATTAAGAACATTATAACTCAAATTACCTCTTCTTATCACATAGCTGTGATTAGTCTTTCTTCTGGAAGATTATTTTTCTTGAAGCTTAACCTTCGTCGACGTTGAGGTCATTCTAGTCGGTAAAGGACAGGGGGCAAGAAACAGGGAGGAATCGGCCTTGTGAAGGAAGCTTTCCGGCATTCACCTCGAGTGATTTGGGGAATTAATGGAAAACCCAAATCTGGATGCCTGGACGGTGATTCCAACCAGCATCCTCCAGAATGCGAGGCCAAAGCGTTACCACTCACCCACCACGCTCCTGGAGGGATTCTAATTCCCTTAACTAGCTCATTTTTTAAAAATGTTTTTAGTCCTACTCACAAAACTATGTTCACCTCTTAATAAGTTCTCCTGTTTCTGTTTTTCACTAATCTTTCAGCGGAAGCTGTCAACAAATAGATTAAGATAAAGAGCCAAGTAAGACACCAAAGTCAGTAATTTCCTAATTTCTGAGTGTTTTACGAACACTTTGATAAACCGAAATCTGGATGACTTGACGGAGATTCGTCCTCTTCTCGGCCATATAATATTATACATTTATACCTCGGTTAAACTCTTCTTGAAACAAAGATAATATTTTAGTGTGCTTGGTTTGAGGCTGAAATATTTGTGTGTCTGTGCATTCACCCGTTTGTTGAGGAATAACCCAGAGTTGTTTGCTCGGCATATTCGACACTTGTACAAACAGGTCAGATGGGCGCTTTCACAATGGCGCTCGCACCTATACAACCACGTGTGTTTGGATGGGGCTTGGGGATAAACATGAGCAGAGAGAGACAGAAGATATGGTCTCTCTCATAGCGCACCACCCACCTGAGACGTCACGTTCCCACTTGTGACGCCATTGCCTACACCCACCATCGACCTGGGCCACCATTGCCAAATGAGCTTAGTTTCTGATTGGCTGAATTCAATAGCCCGCCATACAAATAACTTAAAACTGTAACGTCACGCAAATGAGTGGAATATCTCTGTGGCATGACCAAAGAGTAATGGGCTGGAACTCTCCATCCCCCACTATTAACAGAACTGTGCAAAGGACATATTAAATGCAATTTATACTTTTGTACAAATTTGTAGCTTGGGTAGGAGTTGACTATCACATAGATGTCGTAAGTTTCGTTTAAATTTGTTGGCTAACATTCGAGTACCTACTATCATTTACGTGTGCCAAGAATTCGTGCACCAACCTATTTGGGTCGCAATGACATATGAGATTGTAGAAATTACGTGCCATACTGACACTTACATGAATTCTTTCTTCCCTCGTGCCATTTGGGATTGGAATCCACAGAGTAGACCAGAGTAGACACCGGCGATTTTGTAGACTGAAAAGTAAAGACTTGGTTGTGTCAACGGAAATAATAATATATGATAAAATTGCGATGGAGCGCACGCTCCGGCAAGAGTCTCCCTACAGACCCGTCTTTCTCCTTTCCTCTTCCGACCTACTTTTGCCCACTACCAATTTTTAATTTAAATTCTTGCATTGTTTTTGGTAAATTATTCATCAATTCTCTTAGCAGTTTATTCCAATCCCATACATTCTTTCTTACGAAAGAAAATTTTCCCGCACCCTTATGCCTGAAATCAAGTGCCAGCTTGTGTTCATGTTCATCTTTACCCTTCCATGCACCTCTCTTAATTTTCCCACCAATATCTTTCCATGCTTCATCACCAGGCCTTGTACACTCCCATAACTCTCTTCAACCTCCTTCTATCCACCAGTGAATCTCACTAGAGCTCTTTTATCATATTAGTTGAAGATTGTGTTTTGCGGTAATAAAAGAAAAATCTGGCAGCACTTCTCTGCACCCCCTCCAACTCCTGTATTTGATACACAAAATGGGAAAGTGTTTAAAATAAAAGAGAAGGTCGAATTTATTCAGTTCTTTATAAACTGGAAAATTCCAACCTGTTAATCTATTTTAAAAAATGCAGAGGATTACAGCTAGTTTTAGCGTTTGGCGGTAAAACCATGCTGAATCACGATGGATTCCATATCAAGACAATCAGATAGAACGACTAAAGATGTGTAACCATATAAAATAACACTCTCATCTACAACGGCCGAAGGTTGTGACATACCTTCAAACCAATCCGACGACCAAAACAACGATTAAATACTGTAACAATAAATACAATTACCTGGTCAGTCGAACTCACCTCAATATTAATGTTATAAATCTTTTATGCCATTCAATCTTAGACTAAGGCATCTTACCATACTATATTGCGAAATTATCGTGAATTATCCTGTGGTAAAAGTACTTCTAATGTACTTAAGCTGTCCATTCTAGGAAATGTTAGGTACAGCATAACTTGCATTAAAACCAGTGGCGGCCGAAGTAATTTGCTCAGGTAGTGACAATACTGAACTTTTTGATGGTTTACTGATTTTCATTGTTGAAGAGAAAGGTGCCTGGAAGAAGAGCTCAGAGTTGGCTAAGAATCAACTTAAAAATATGCAACGTGTGAAAATGTCATTACCGCCTTGTCCTACCGGATTAAATAAATGATTTTGAAATTAATCAATGATAAGTGCTTTAAGATTGACCAGAAAGTAAACAAACAATGAATGATTAGTGAAAAAACCGACGAGTTGACCTACAGGAAATACTGGATTACCAAATAGGCACGACTAAGCACTAACCTCGAGCATCCGTTCTTTTTAAAGGAGTGTGTGTTAACTTTTTTAATTAAATAAAAAAATATTAAAAAATAAATATAAACATCCAAAATAAACAAAGTAATATGAAAGCATGAAAATTAATTTTTTTGTTTGATTGTAGTGTGCGATATTAATAAAACTAATTACCAAAATATCAAAAATTGTCAAATTCGTTTGTTTAGTTGAACGAAAAATATAATCAATCTTGATTCTTGGCTGTCCGGGTGGCGCCGCGTCTATAAAACAAGACCACTCACTGATCGAAGACGCAGTTCTGCCCTAGAAGAAGACCCCAGAATGAGGGTCGAAACGTCGGCTACGATGAACATGACGCGGCGCCACCCGGACAGCCAAGAATCAACTGACTCTGGCCGCGGAAGCCTACGATTACATAATCAATCTTTTTAGTCATCTACGTAACCTTTTCTTTGTACTTATAAAATTCAGATAACTTTTTCAAAAAACAATGGGACCCAAAGAATTTGAGAGCCTATGGCCCCATAGTCCATACTTTCTTAATTCGGCACAGCCTTCGATGACCACGATGACAGTGGCACACCGTTTCCTACAGTGGAACACATTTCGCTTGAGAGTCGTTTTCCGCTACGTGCATTGATAAATTTGAGTAATTCTCCTTGAAAGGAACTAAGACATAGAAGCAATACTGCCTCCTCGCATTAA
The DNA here is from genome assembly GCA_031002005.1 of Vandiemenella viatica. Taxonomy (NCBI): domain Eukaryota; kingdom Metazoa; phylum Arthropoda; class Insecta; order Orthoptera; family Morabidae; genus Vandiemenella; species Vandiemenella viatica. The sequence continues at coordinate 4,663,886 of JARYHS010009186.1, read as the reverse complement.
TAAAGCTACTAGGCTAACGTTTCTCAATCTTTTTGAATCAGAGTACCAGTAAATAGTAAAAAATAATGCTGCGGACCACTATCTTATATCGTCTTAATTTTTTATCTATGTGTATATTACGTAAGTAAACATTTTTTATAGTACCAATATAACATAATAAATTTAAAATCATATTTTGAATTCCTGCCAAAACACAGTGGAAGTAAACTATTAAAAGTTAATTTCTTGTTGACCAGATTCTTAATACTTAGCAAACCATATAAATAATAATGTTACTACAGACAGGACGCTACATTACACCACCCGTCTACAGGAACAAAAGTAAATAAAATAAAGTAAAATACGCTAGACCATCCATCTTTTACTTTCGTTTATTTCACCACTCCTATATTGCGAACTCTACAACGTACCGCAATCCCTCAAACCTTTTACAAGACACTCAGAAAGCGGTCATTTACTTAATCCCTAGACGAACGGCACTCTTTTTGATGCCATCTGTAAATGAATAGATTATTGTAGAAACAATGCTGTTCTATCCTCATCCTGGAAATTCCAGATTTTTGCCTGGCCATTGAAATATTCAAGGCCTTAAATTTTTTTTTTAAAAAAAAAAGGAGGGGGAAGGGCTTTACCTTATAAAGTAGGAATACGGTATCAAAATTTATAATATTCTGCCTGCGGACCTCCTGAATCATCTTCGAGTACCACAGGTTGGGAAACACTGTCTTAGGAGATGTAGCTGAATTTGACAAAAAATGGTGGTAGCTGCTGCTGAGCTCTACCGACAGTGTTACTAAAGTTTTCGAGCGCTATAATATTCCAGCGACCGCGTGTCTGCCCACTGACCGGGGCAGCTTGAGACAAAACAAACTTGTCACCAACGGCCACTAGCAAAGGGGCATCCCTACCCTTGAATATTACCGTGAAAACGCCAGAGAGCATGCGTGATTGGTGACAAATCAATAGACCCTCAAGTATGTGTTGGAGTACATGGCAAGCAGAACTCAATTATAAGTCGTGTAAGTGGTTCTCGGCTTGCGTGAGAATAACCCTAGTAGCCTCCAGGTTCCTTCCTCAAGCTGTTCTTGGGTGGTTCCATTAGCTGTGTCGGAGGCATCAATCCTAAGGCAGAGGTTTGCTGACTACGAAAGAAAGGTGTTTTGAACAGCTTAGGTAGCACATAGCGAATGCTTCGTCAGTGGAAGATGTTCAAGGAGTTCTTTAGAAGTTCGTCGACCGGCACCCGCATTCATTCGGTGACAGGAATGCACCTACTGCAGTAACAATTTCCAGCAACCGATGGAGATCTCAGATGGTCTGCGGCTTTGGATACGACTCACTGGATTCAATTCTCTTCTTTGGGGCTCGTAATCGGAGACGTTGATTGTGTAGCACAGGTTGATGAACTCTACTTTTCCGAACTGGCACATCTTGGAATTAATTGTAAGTCTGTTTGTGCGAAGGATGTCGAATACCGTGATGACGTGCTACAAGTGTTCCTCGTGCGATCCGAAAAAAAAAGATCAAGTCATCAATGAAACAGACAAAAAAATCCAAATCTCGAAGCAGTTTGACTATATGACGCTGGAAAGTCTGGTTAGCCTTGCATAGACCAGGCGTCATGCCTAGGAACTAAAAAGGTCCGAAGTGTGCTCATCACGGAGATGTTTTGGATATCCGGCTTGGCAGCCATGGAGACATTGAAGGATACTGTCTCTGTGGGGAACAGGATAGCGGTCAGGTCAGGAACTTCCTGAAATCCCGCCAAGCTTCTTCGGCACCATTTCGATCAGGCTAGCACACTGACTGTTGAAGGCCTCCTTTTAGGTCTTCAATTTCTAGGTGGGGACGATAAAAAACCGAAGCGCCCGTTGTCTCGATGAGGTAAACGACATCATTGTCAGTCTGAGTGACAGGGACAGCGTTAGTCCTGGTGATATCAACGAAGCAGCTGAGCGATCAGCGAAGGTCTTATCCTGGTCACTCATGCAGGCAGCCTGTTTAATGATAGAGATCTTGTGGATGGAGACCTCTGTGAGTTGACCCGTGGTTTTCAGCGACGTGAGTGGATCAATGAGGCACTTTCCCTTCACGTCCAGGAGCAGTGAGTGGTGGACGAGCAAATTCACTCCAATGATGACTGCTTTAACATCTGCGATGACTTCTTCTTCTTCTGCAGTATTCAATCCTGGGATTGGTGTGCGGCTGCCTTCCATTCAGCTCCAATCTCTGCCCTCCTCTTCATATCTACATATCTCCTGCAGCCAACATCTTCCATTATCTGCTGGATGTATTTTATACGTGGTCTTCCTCGACATCTCTTTCCTCCAACCATTCCCTCCAGTATTGTTTTTAATAAGCTCTCAGGTCTTAAGATATATCCAATACATGTTGTCCTCCACGTTTTTATACTTTTCCATAAAGAGTTATACTCTCCCGCTTTCTCAAAAATTTCCTCATTAGTAATCTTGACCCTCCAGCTAATTTTTAACATTGCTTAAACGAAATCAATCTTCTTTTCTCTTATGTACCAACTGTCCAGGTTTCACATCCATACAGGGCAATGCTCCAGACATAATCCATTAATAGTCTTTTCCTCGTTGTCCAGCTGATATTATTTGTTGTAAAAATTTGTTTTTTTCTGTTGAATACTATTTTTGCTTGAGCTATCGTCCATTTTATATCATTCTTGCTTCTTCCATCATTTGTGATTTTGCTTCCTAGGTAGCAGAATTCTAGCACATCCTCCAATGCTTCTCCATTAATTTTAATTTTAATTTTTGTTTTATCTTTCCTACATACCATGACTTTTGTCTTCACTTTATTAATTTCCATATTTAACTACTTCCCCATTGTTTCCTCCATTCTTTCCCAAATTTTCTTAAGATCCTCTTCACTTTCTGTTACTATCACAATGTCATCTGCAAATCGAATAATATTTATTAGTTTTCCCAACATCAATTTCGTCTCTGATCTTATCCAGTGAGTCTTGAATATAGGCATTGAAAATTAAGGGAGACAGCTCACAGCCTTGTCTGACTCCTTTACGTGTTGCTACTTAAATTTAGATCAAGCAATAGGAGTTTCTGTCCATAGGAAGGGATGATGGTTCCGTTGCTGGTGTAAAGTTGGAAGTCGTCCTTCCTGCAACTCCTCGGAAATTGAAGCCTTTTGTACCAGTGAAATCGCCGAGCCGCAGTTGACCAAGAGCTACATGTTAGTTTTACGATCATTCACGCGAAATTGGTACTCCTTGATTAGGCGGACGCTAGTGCAGATGCTGTCGCCAGCCGCCTTAACGGTCGACGGCGCTTCTAGTTTCCCGACAACTTTCGGGCTGTGCAGGATGTGTAGGAACTTGTTGGCTCGCAGTCTCTAACATCATATCCACAACGGTAATGATAGAAGCAGACTGCGCTCTTTGACAGAGAGCTGCTGATTCCCGCTCGCGCCAGCACACCTCGAAACTGATAACCTGCGCATCGTTGATGGTACACAGTTCAGCTACGACCAGTTTCAAGTTAGAGATTTCTCTCGCGAGAGTGTTGAATGAATTGGCAGGTAGGCGATCTAGAGATTAAGACTTTGAACGCGTGTGCTAGCGGCCATGATGGGAAGGGGAAACTACTTCTTGTCTATTTGTTTCGCGATCTTCGTCTGTTCGTCGAGAGACTCGTCCTTTATCAACTTCAGGCAGCGCTGCATTGACGGGGCAGCAAGGCAAGCCAGCTACCCCAGATGACGTCTGATTTTATTATGCCGCTGGCCTGTGTGGTCAACTGCCAAAGGAGCTTTGTTGGCCTTTTGTCCCCAAACTCCAAGACGGTGAGGGCCTCGTGAAGCTTGCAGTCATCTATAGTGATGAGCCAGCTGATGATTTCGGTCTTGAGGCGTTGATATCTATCCTCCTTTGACGGGCCAATAAGCAGATCAGCAACCCCCTCCATGGCCTCACAGCCTAGCGGCGTCTGAAGTGATGCGGTGAGCATAAAAATGGGCTTCAACATTAATAAACCGCATGCGCGGGCAGTGTTTCCAGAGCTGTGGCAACTTAATGGTGCCGGCAGACGACACAGCTGGAGCAGTTTCAATCATTTGAGACCACGTGTAGTGGTCATTGTTACTTGTTTCAACCTCTGGTCCTGGATTGAAGTCAGTTTGGTTGCTGGAGCTCACGGCTCTGGTTATTTCCACGTCAGAGAACGCTGGATCGACATTGGCACTTGAAAACTAGACAACACAATACACTGGTTGCGCCTTGGGTTAGACACCTAGTTGTATATTGGTAGTTTTTTTAGTCATAATAGGATAGAATGTTCAACTAAAGTAACTTTCTTGTGGCCTTGAGTCAGGTAACATAGCTCCTTTTAGAAGCAGCATCTTCAAGTCTAGTGGATGACCATAGAATGAGAAAGCCTTCTCCCAACCAGCCTTCTATACTTATTAGACTTAACGAACCATTATGGGATTGCTACTTGCTAGATACTTGAGGAACAGCCAATGGTAGATAGCTTTCCATTCCAGAGATTCATTCCTGGAGTGCAGTCTTGGCAGAGCTATTGAAAAGTCCATGGCAAGCTTTCAAAGAAGAATCAACGCACCTCCAGGTAGGAATTAGCAGGTACTCTCTGAAAGCATTTACGTACCCTCTACTGGCTGGGAAAAATACTCCAAGTGGATATATATTCGTTAGTATTATGCTTGAATTGAGTTCATCATTCCAGTTAAATTATTAAACTGCTTAATCTTTCCCTTGCGATTTCATTTACCAACACTAATTTCCTGCTTATTTATTAGCAATAAGTAAGAATAGGAGCGTCATATCTGGCGTTTCAAGCCATAAGTATATCCATTCACTTCGTAATTGAATCAAATGTGAGTTTCTAACATAATCTATGGTTGTTCAGTAATGCAGTAATGACATTTCTTAACCAAATTATCGAAGCTTGATATACATGAATCTTTTCGGACGAATGAAAATAGTATACATTCAAATAAAATTCAGGCAACCAGTTTCTTGGTAGGGGGCGGGTGAATGTAAGTTTGCTTTAATTCCGAAAAAGTTGGTGCGTGTTTTATGAAACTTTTTAAAAATGTTTTGCAGAATAAAAATAGGGTATGGTTAAATCTACGCCAACTATACCGGGCAACGCCGGGAACTCCGCTAGTTTCAGATAAAGTTAACGTAGGAGTTGCCGATCAAAAAAGTGAATCCTGCTTCTGTGGCAGATTACCGTTCGGTTCGCTATAGAGCACAAGATTCTAGTTAAACGCGCGGCCGTTGGAGCACGTGTTCGCTGCAGTGACGTAATCTGCAGCAATCAAGTCGTGGAATAACAACACTGCGCAGAGTATTAAGTGAAAGCTAAGGCATACTTGCGAACAGATATTTATTAAACACTAAGACATAAACAAAATAACCTGTACACGCGGTCACGCGACATAGATCATATGATACAGAGTTCTGATAAGTTACATGGTTAAGATAGATAGATAGATAGATATGTTCACTTTGATCCCATGTGAGAATAATCTCGGGGATGTGGAACAGTACATAAACTTATTAGTAATGTCAATATTACTATATAATTGATAATATTATATATTGACAAGAAGTTAGTTACGACCTATTAGTATAACCAATATTTCCTGTAATCTACAAATACAATCCGGAGTTAGTTAATACTTATTATGTGGAACAGTGTATAAACTTGTTACCAGAATCTAACAACCAGTTATTTTCTTACCAACCAGTTACCACAACTCATAAGCAGTCAATTACTTAAAAACCTGTTAGTATCATATTTTTTTACAGCAGTTTTTGAGTGCATGCTATCCCATGTTAGTTATTATATATGAGTGAAATTTTGTAAACAGTGTAATTACTTCATTTGTCAAAAGTTTCAACAGAAAGAAAAACCGCATATCATTTTAGTAATTGTGGACAACTTTGTCACCTTCCCCTTCCATACTCCATATATACTATTTTATCAGTCATTCTTAGTTACCAAATTCCAAGAAGAAAATTCTTTCACAGAGTAAAATGGATTCTGAAGCAGAAACTCTTTCAGTTTGGACTTAAAGTAGTTGGGTTTTTGTAGATAACATTTAATTTCTGTTGGTAAGACATTGAATAAGGAAGCTCCAGTAAATGTTAACCCTTTCTGTACAATTGACAGTGATTTGTAATCCTTGTGGATATTATATTTATTCCTAGTATTATGGCTATGTATGTCAGCATTAAGATTGAAGTGTTCAGGATTTTCCACTACAAATGATAGTACAGAGTATACATACTGTGCTGGCATTGTTAGTACACCCAGGTTTTTAAATAGATTTCTGCACGACGTCTGTGGGCTTGCTCCACAAATAGTTCTTATAGCACGTTTTTGCAATTTAAATACCCTCTGTGCTTGTGACGAGTTTCCCCAGAATGAGATGCCATAAGTGAGCAGGGAATGAAAATATGCAAAATATGAAACTTTCTAGTTTCTACATTAGCTATTCTAGATATTACCCTAAGTGAAAATGTTGCAGAATTCAGTTTTTTAAGAAGTTGTTGAATATGCTGTTTCCAGTTCAATTTGTTATCTATACATACACCCAGGAACTTTGTGAAATTACTTTCATTGATTGCTTTTCCTTCTGATATCACATTATAGCTGTCCTTTGTTTTATTTTTTGTAACAAACTGAAGTAACTGTGTGTTTTCTACATTAAGTATTAGTTTGTTGGCATTAAACCACCTGTTAATTTTCTTTATAGCATCATTTGCTGTGTTTTCGAGGTTTTGTGCTGATGGGTCTTTCAACGATATGCTGGTATCATCTGCAAAGAGCACCATGTGTTCATTATCACCTAGTATATGTGGGAGATCATTTTTATAGATTAAGAACAGCAGAGGGCCAAGAATTGAGCCCTGAGGCACACCACATTTAACTATACCCCATTCTGAGTTTATAACATTTCCTGTATTAGCATCTTTCAGTGATACACATTGCTTTCTATTTTCCAGGTAAGATTTAAACCAAAGTCCTGGCTTACCACAAACTCCATAGTGGTCTAATTTACCTAGTAGAATCTCATGATCAACACAGTCAAAAGCTTTAGCAAGATTAACGGCCGTCTGAAGGTCGGTCCACACTGAACCATACCGTCACTGCACCGACACTCGGCCGAGTGTCGGTTAGCCCCCCTCGCGTCCACACTGGTCCGCAGCTTGTCCGTGTGACGAACGGATTCCTACTCTCTCTTCAGTCTCCTTTAACGCTTATACTTGGTTCTTTCACGGAATTAATATTTAAAATTACTTTTAAATGATTTAGGGATCGTAGCTGTGGTTACTTTATTGTAAAATATTGCACTTTTGTGTATACATACTTTATAATCTGTGAAAATAATGAAGTACGTTAAAATACTTTTTTATATTTTTTTATTTTTAGTTTTTGCCTGACTCCCGTTATCACTTCACTGTTTAGTCTCTCATTCACCGAAAAAGTATCCTAATGCAGTTTTAACACTGTACTGGACTGAAAGATTCTTTTATTTTTATTAATAAATAAATAAGAAATTGACATTTTTGTATTTATTGGTCTCCCGTACGCGTTTCACTTCTTTTTAAGAAGCATCTTCAGTGGTTTTTTTTATTTTGTGGTCTATTGCATTTCTTTTATCTCCATTCTCAGCATCAGTGCTTTTGCATTTTTGGTGAGAAGTGTCTTCATTATTCAGATTCAAAACACTGCACTTTATTGCACTGCACTATGTGTTTTTTCTTGGGAATCAGAACGACCATTCGCAACCCCTTCGTCCCCTTTACATCCCCTTAATTTTTTGCCACTGTGTCATATATAAAGGTACAGTTTTTACCCGATTTTGAAGGAACTTTAATACACGTATACTTTAAAACAAGCAGAAAAATACTATGTAAATTTGGTTATCCTAATCCCACCCTACTTCCCTTTTACCCCCTTCCCTCTTAATTTCCAATGATATTTATCAAAAACCCCAAATTTTTTTCCGATTATGATAAAACTCTGTTGAGTTGTAGAGAGCACGTCTGGGATGGTTCCTAAAAAAAAAAAAAAAAAAAAAAAAAAAAAAAAAAAAAAAAAAAAAAAAACTCCACCCCTTAATTTAAACAAACCTAGAGAATTAATCAGAATTCCACTAAAATTTGCAACATATGGTATCCAAAAATGCAACCCCTTTTCCCCTTTAAACTCCCTTCATTTTTACCAATATACCTAATATAAAGCCAGTTTTTCCCGATTTTTAAGGAACTTTGGACACGTATACTTTAAAATAAACTGAAAAATACTGTCTACATTTGGTTTGCCTAAACCAAGTCTAGCAATAGCGAAGCATTGCCGGGTCGGCTAGTCTATTATATAAAAATCAATGTCTGTCTGTCTGTCTGTCAATCTGTCTGTTTGTCCTCTATGCGCTTCTAAACCGTTCGTCCGATTACGGTGAAACTTTGGTGAGTTGTCGAGTGCGATTCCGGGGTGGTTCCTAAGAAATAAAATTTCCAAAAAACCATCCCCTCATCGCCAGAGTACCCCATAATCTAAAAACCTACAGATTTTATGCGATTTGTAAGGAAATTTGCACACATATACCTTAAAATAAACAGAAAAACACTGCCTACATTTGGTATTCAAAAACGCACCCCCATTCCCCCTTCCCACCCCTTAATTTTTACACAAATCAACACTTTTTATCATATTTCGAAGGAACTTTGCACGCATGTACCATTTAAAAAAATAGAAAAATACTGCAGACATTAGTTTTACATAAACCCAACCTCTCTCACCCGTTCTACTCCAAAACCACCCCCTCTACCCCCTAACACCCCATAATTTAAAAAACACACAGATTTTATCCGATTTTGATGGAAATTGGCACAGATATACTTTAAAACAAACACAAAAAACTTTTTACATATGGTTTCAAAAAATACAAACCCTCTCCCCCTACCCACCCCCTTAAATGAATGTACTTTTCTTGTATCTTCTCTATGTGATACCAAACCGTTCATCCGATTACGGTAAAACTTTCGTGATTTTTCAAGTGTGCCGCTGGGATGGTTCCTAAGAAATAAAATTTCAAAAAACCACCCCCTCTTCCCCATAACACCCCATAATTAAAAAAACCTACAGATTTTATCCGATTTTGAAGGAAATTTGAACACATATACTTTAAAACAAACAGAAAAATTCTGCCTATGTTTGGTTTCCAAAAACGCATACCCTTTCCCCCTTCCCACCCCTTAATTTTTAAACAAACCCACACTTTTTATCAGATTTCGAAGGAGCTTTGCATGCATATACTATTAAAAAAAATAGAAAAATACTGAAGACATTAGTTTTACCTCTCACCATTTCTACCCCAAAACCACCCCCTCTTCCCCCTTGCACCCCATAATTTATAAAAACCAACAGATTTTATCCGATTTTGATGGAAATTGGCACATATTTACTTTAAAACACACAGAAAAATACTGCATACCCATGGTTTCCCAAAATACAACCTCTCTCCCCCTTCCCACCCCCTTAATGAATGTACTTTTCTTTGTATCTCCTCTATGCGCTACTGAACCGTTCATCCGATTACTGTAAAACTTTGGTGAGTTGTAAAGTGTGCGCCCGGGATGGTTCCTAAGAAATAAAATTTCCAGAAAACCACCTCCTCTTCCCCATAACACCCCATAATTTAAAAACCTACATATTTTATCCGATTTTGATGGAAATTTGAACACATGTATTTTAAAACAAACAGAAAAATACTGCCTACATTTGGTTTCCAAAAACGCATCCCCTTTCCCCCTACCACCCCCTTAAATTTTGCACAAACCCACACTTCTTATCAGATTTGGAAGGAACTTTGCACGCATATACTATAAAAAAAAATTAGTAGGCATTAGTTATACAAAAACCCAACCCCTCTCACCCGTTCTACCCCCTAGCACCCCATAATTTAAAAAACACACAGATTTTATCCAATTTTGATGGAAATATGCACAGATATATTTTAAAACAAACAGAAAAATACTGTCTACATATGGTTTCAAGAATCCAACCCCTCTTCTCTTTTACATCCCTTAAATTTTTGCGAATGTCTCTAATATAAAGCTAGAAATGTAAACTTAGTTGTCGAGTGAGCGTCCGGGGTGGTTCCTAAGAAATAAAATTTCCAAAAAACTACCCCCCTCTTCCCCATAACACACCATTATTGAAAAAAACCTACAGATTTTATCCGATTAGTACGGAAATTTGCACACATATACTTTAAAATGAACAGAAAAATACTGCCTACAATTGGTTTCCAAAAATGCACCCCCTTTCCCCCTTCCCACCCATTAACATTTACACAAACCCACACTTTTTATCAGATTTCGAAGAAATTTTGTACGCATATAAAAAAATTTAAAAAATAGAATAATACTACAGACTTTAGTTTTACATAAACACAACCACTCTCACCCGTTCTACCCCAAACCCACCCCCCCTTCCCCCTAACACCCCATAATTTAAAAGAACACACAGATTTTATCCGATTTTGATGTAAATTGGCACAGATATACTTCAAAACAAACAGAAAAATACTGTCTACATATGGTTTCAAAAAACATAATCCCTCTCCCCCTTCACACCACCTTAAAGAATGTACTTTTGTTTGTATCTTCTCTATGTGGTACTAAACCGTTCTTCCGATTACGGTAAACCTTTGGTGAGATGTCGAATGCGCGTCCGGGATGGTTCCTAAGAAATAAAATTTCCAAAAAAACCACCTCCTCTTCCCCATAAAACACCATAACTTATAAAATCCAACAGATTTTATCCGATTTGTATGGAAATTTGCACACACATACTAAAAAAAAAGAAAAACACTCTATACATTTGGATTCCAGAAACACACCCCCTTTCCCCATTCCCACCCCTTAATTTTTACACCAACCCCAACTTTCTATCAGATTTCGATGGAACTTTACACACTTATACTATTAATAAAATAGAAAAATATCGTAGAGATTAATTTTAAAAAACAAAATCCCTCTCACCCTTTCTACCCCAAACCCACACCCTCTTCCCCCTTGCACCCCATAATTTAAAAAACCCACAGACTTTATCCGATTTTGATGGAAATTGGCGCAGATATACTTCAAAACAAACAGAAAAATACTGTCTACTTATGGTTTAAAAAATCACAACACCTCTCCCCCTTCCCACCCCCTTAATGAATGTACTTTTCATTGTATCTTCTCTATGCGCTACTAAAGCGTTAATCCGATAACGGTAAAACTTTTGTGATTTGTCAAGTGTGCGTCCGGGATGGTTCCTAAGAAACAAATTTTCAAAAAAACCACCCCCTCTTCCCCATAGCACCCTATAATTTAAAAACCTACAGATTTTATCCAATATTGATGAAAATTGGAACACATATACTTTAAAACAAAGTGAAAAAACTGCCTACATTTGGTTTCCAAAAAGGCATTCCCTTTCCACCTTTCCACCTCTTAACTTTTACACAAACCCACACTTCTTATCAGATTTCGAAGGAACTTTGCACGCATATACCATTAAAAAAATAGAAAAATACTGTAGACATTAGTTTTACAAAAAACCCAACCCCTCCCACCCGTTCTACCCCAAAACCACCCCTTCTTCCACCTAGCACCCCATAATTTTAAAAATACACGGATTTTATACGATTTTGATGGAAATTGGCACAGATATACTTTAAAACGAACAGAAACAAATACTCTATACGTATGGTTTCAAAAATCCAACCCCTCTTCCCTTTTACATACCTGAAATTTTTGCGAATGTCTCTTATATAAAGCTAGAAATGTAACCCGATTTTGAAGGACCTTAGCTTACGTGTACTTTAAAACAAACAGAAAAAAAAATATCTTTGCCAAAGTCAATCCCTCTCCCCTTTTACCCCCTCCACTCTGAATTTCCAATGAGTTTTTATTGAAACCCTCAAGTTTTATCCGATTACTGTGAAACCGTTGTGAGTAGTCGAGTGCGCGTCGGAGAAGGTTCGTAAGAAATAAAATATCAGAAAAAACATCCCCTCCGGCACTTTACAACCCTTAATTTAAACAAACCCAGATTTAATCATATTTAGACCAACATTTGCACACGTATACTTTTAAAACGAATTGAAAAGTATTGCCTACATTTAGTTGCACCCCCTCATTCCCCTTCACGTCTATCTAATTTAGACAAACCCACATCTCTTCATCGATTTTGATGGAAAGTTGCACATGTATACTATAAAATATACAGAAAAATACTGCCTAAATATGGTTTCCAAAAATACAACCCCTCTTTCCCTTTACATCACCTTATATTTTAAAGGTGTAACTGGAATCACCAAAAACATTGCATATCCAAGACCATTGCAATAAACTAGAAATTGAATGAAACAATAATTACAATTTATACATAATATCTAATCTTTACTAAATACAAACTATCAAAAGTATTCATTTAGTCTACCTCGAGCGGTGTGGTTCCTAAGAAATAAAATTTCCAAAAAACCCCCTCTTCCCCATAACACCCCATAATTAAAAAAACCTACAGATTTTATCCGATTTTGATGGAAATTTGAACACATATACTTTAAAACAAACAGAAAAATTCTGCCTATGTTTGGTTCCCAAAAACGCATCCCCTTTCCCCCTTCCCACCCCTTTAATTTTTAAACAAACCCACACTTTTTATCAGATTTCGAAGGAGCTTTGCATGCATATACTATTAAAAAAAAAATAGAAAAATACTGTAGACATTAGTTTCACCTCTCACCATTTCTACCCCAAAACCATCCCCTATTCCCCCTTGCACCCCATAATTTATAAAAACCAACAGATTTTATCAGATTTTGATGGAAATTGGCACACATTTACTTTAAAACACACAGAAAAAACACTGCATACCCATGGTTTCCCAAAATACAACCCCTCTCCCCCTTCCCACCCCCTTAATGAATGTACTTTTCTTTGTATCTCCTCTATGCGCTACTGAACCGTTCATCCGATTACTGTAAAACTTTGGTGAGTTGTAAAGTGTGCGCTCGGGATGGTTCCTAAGAAATAAAAATTCCAGAAAACCACCTCCTCTTCCCCATAACACCCCATAATTTAAAAACCTACATATTTTATCGGATTTTGATTGAAATTTGAACACATGTATTTTAAAACAAACAGAAAAATACTGCCTACATTTGGTTTCCAAAAACGCATCCCCTTTCCCCCTTCCCACCCCCTTAAATTTTACACAAACCCAACTTCTTATCAGATTTGGAAGAAACTTTGCACGCATATACTATAAAAAAAATTAGTAGGCATTAGTTTTACAAAAACCCAACCCCTCGCACCCGTTCTATCCCTGGCACCCCATAATTTAAAAAACACACAGATTTTATCCAATTTTGATGGAAATATGCACAGATATATTTTAATACAAACAGAAAAATACTGTCTACATATGGTTTCAAGAATCCAACCCCTCTTCTCTTTTACATCCCTTAAATTTTTGCGAATGTCCTCTTATATAAAGCTAGAAATGTAACCCGATTTTGAAGGAACTTTGCTTACGTGTACTTTAAAACAAACAGAAAAAAATATCTTTGCCAAAGTCAATCCCTCCCCCCTTTTACCCCCTCCCCTCTGAATTTCCAATGATTTTTATTGAAACCCTCTAGTTTTATCCGATTACTGTGAAACCTTTGTGAGCAGTCGAGTGCGCGTCGGAGAAGGTTCGTAAGAAATAAAAAATCAGAAAAACACCCCCTCCGGCACTTAACAACCCTTAATTTAAACATACCCAGATTTAATCATATTTAGACCAACATTTGCACATATGTACAGAAGAACCCCAACTATCCGAATCAATTGGGACCGGACCCCATTCGGATAATCGAAAATTTGGATAATTATTTTTTTTCCCAAAAAGAGTCGATTTTAATTAATTACCTGTATGTATGTTGAAGTAAGCTGTTTGACTGTAGTCATCTGTTTTATAGCAGCAAAGTCGCTCATCCGCTTGACAGTGAATAGTTTCATGTGGTATGTAGGAAGAATCATTATTTTTTTGAATCGCAGTACGTTTCCATTTTAATTAAAAAGCGATTCGGATAATCAGCGATTTTGATAATCGGAGTTCGGATAATTGGAGTCCGGGGATGGTTCCTAAAAAATAAAATTTCCAAAAAACTACCCCCTCTTCCCAATAACACCCCATAATTAAAAGAAAAACCTTCAGATTTTATCCGATTTTGATGGAAATATACTTTAAAACAATCAGAAAAATACTGCCGTTAGTTGGTTTCCAAAAACGCAACTCCTCATCCCCTTCACATCCCCCTAATTTCCGATTTTGATGGAAATTTGAACACGTATACTATAAAATATACTATAAAATGAAATACTATCAAATATACAGAAAAATACTGCCTAAATATCGTTTCCAAAAATACAACCCATCCTTTCCTTTATATGCCCTTAATCTTTGCCAGTGTAACTGGAATCACCAAAAACATTATATATCCAAGACCATTGGAATAAACTAGAAATTGAATGAAACAGTAATTATAATTTATACATAAATATCTAATTTTTACTAGATACAATCTTTCAAATGTACTCATTTAATCTATATGTGAACTCAAGTCTAGAAATAGCAAAGCATTTCCGTGGACCGATTATGGTGAAACTTTAGCGAGTTGTCCGGGATGGTTCCTAAGAAATAAAATTTCCAAAACACCACCCTCTCCTCCCAATAACACCCCATAATTTTAAAAAACCTACAGATTTTATCCGATTTCTACGGAAATTTGCACATGTATACTGTAAAACAAACAGAAAAATACAGCCTACATTTGGTTTCCAAAAAACGCATCTCCTTTCCCCCTTCCCACCCTTAATTTTTACACAAATTCAAACTTTTATCAGATTTCGAAGAAATTTTGCACACACAAAGTATTAAAAATATAGAAAAATACTGTTGACATTAGTTTTACAAAAATCCAATCCGTTCTACCCCAAAACCATCCCCTTTTACCCCATAATTTAAAAAACACACAAATTTTATCCGATTTTGAAGGAGAAGATGTACTGTTGCCACGCATCCCAATGATTACAACAGAAATGCCGTTCGAGTTAAAAACATTTGGTATTTCCAGTGTGACTCGCATTTGCAATGAACATAAACAAGGCACAGGGACAATTATTACAAGTGTGTGGTCTAAATTTGGAAAATCCATGCTTCTCTCATGGACAACCGTATGTGGCTTGCTCACGCATTGGGATACCATCTGAATTATTCGTCGTACACACCTGACGGAAAAACAAAAAATCCTAAAGCACTTGTGTAAACATGTTATGAAACCAAACAATTAATTCCTTTTCAAGGCACTGTATGTAAATATTTAATCTATACTAAATACTAAACACCAACGTTCAAGTGTATTCATTTAATCTACCTCAAGTCTAGCAATAGCGAAGCATTGCCGGGTCAGCTAGTCTTCTTTTATTATATAAAAATGCAAGTCTGTCTGTTTGTCCTCTATGCGCTCCTAAACCGTTCGTCCGATTACGGTGAAACTTTGGTGAGTTGTCGAGTGAGCTTCCGGAGTGGTTCCTAAAAAATAAGATTTCCAAAAAACTACCCCCTCTTCCCCATAACACCCCATAATTAAAAAACACCTACAGATTTTATCCGATTTGTACGGAAATTTGCACACATATACTTTAAAATAAACAGAAAAACACTGCCTACATTTGGTTTCCAAAAACGCACCCCCTTTCCCCCCTTCCCACCCATTAACTTTTACACAAACCCACACTTTTTATCAAATTTCGAAGGAACTTTGTACGCATAAACCATTAAAAAAAATAGAAAAATACTGCAGACATTAGTTTTACATAAACACAACCCCTCTCACCCGTTCTACCCCTAAACCACCCCCTCTTCCCCCTAACAACCCATAATTTAAAAGAACATACAGATTTTATCCGATTTTGATGGAAATTGGCACAGATATACTTCAAAACAAACAGAAAAATACTGTCTACATATGGTTTCAAAAAACACAATCCCTCTCCCCTTTCACACCCCCTTAATGAATGTACTTTTCTTTGTATCTTCTCTATGCGCTACTAAACCGTTCATCCGATTACGGTAAAACTTTGGTGAGTTGTCGAATGCGCGTCCGGGATGGTTCCTAAGAAATAAAATTTCCAAAATACCACCTCCTCTTCCCCATAAAACACCATAACTTATAAAAACCTACAGATTTTATCCGATTTGTATGAAATTTGCACACATATACTTTTTAAAAAAACAGAAAAACACTGTCTACATTTGGATTCCAAAAACACACCCCCTTTCCCCATTCCCACCCCTTAATTTTTATACAAATGCCAACTTTTCAATAGATTTCGATGGAACTTTGCACGCTTACACTATTAATAAAATAGAAAAATACCGTAGAGATTAATTTTAAAAAAACCCATTCCCTCTCACCCTTTCTATCCGTAAACCACCATCTCTTCCCCCTACCACCCCATAATTTAAAAAACCCACAGACTTCATCCGATTTTGATGGAAATTGGCACAGTGTACTTTAAAACAAACATAAAAATGCTGTCTACATATGGTTTAAAAATCACAACCCCTCTCCCCCTTCCCACCCCCTTAATGAATGTACTTTTTCATTGTATTTTCTCTATGCGCTACTAAAGCGTTCATCCGATTACAGTAAAACTTTTGTGATTTGTCAAGTGTGCGTCCGGGATGGTTCCTAAGAAACAAATTTTCCAAAAAAACCACCCCCTCTTCCCCATAATTTAAAAACCTACAGATTTTACCCGATATTGATGAAAATTTGAAAAACATATACTTTAAAAACAAAGAGAAAAAAACTGGCTACATTTGGTTTCCCAAAAACGCATCCCCTTTCCCCCTTCCCACCCCTTAACTTTACACAAAACCACACTTTTTATCAGCTTTCGAAGGAACTTAGCACGCATATACCATTAAAAAAAATAGAAAAATACTGTAGACATTAGTTTTACAAAAACCAAACCCCTCTCTCCCGTTCTACCCCAAAACCACGCCCTCTTCCCCCATAGCACCCCATAATTTTAAAAATACACGGATTTATCCGATTTTGATGGAAATTGGCACAGATATACTTTAAAACAAACAGAAGAAATACTCTATACATATGGTTTCAAAAATCCAACCCCTCTTCCCTTTCACATCCCTTAAATTTTTGCGAATGTCTCTTATATAAAGGTAGAATTGTAACCCGATTTTGAAGGAACTTTGCTTACGTGTACTTTAAAACAAACAGAAAAAAAATATCTTGGCCAAAGTCAATCCCTCTCCCCTGTTACCCCCTCCCCTCTGAATTTCCAATTATTTTTATTGAAAAATTCAAGTTTAAAACCTTTGTGAGTAATCGAGTGCGCGTCGGAGAAGGGTTCTAAGAAATAAAAATTCAGAAAAACCACCCTCTCCAGCACTTACAACCCTTAATTTAAACAACCCAGATTTAATCATATTTAGACCAAAATTTGCACATGTATACTTTAAAACGAATTGAAAAGTATTGCCTACATATAGCTTCACCCCTCATCCCCTTCGCGTCTCCCTAATTTAGACAAACCCACATCTCTTATCCGATTTTGATGGAAAGTTGCACATGTATACTATAAAATATACAGAAAAAATACTGCCTAAATATGGTTTCCAAAATACAACCCCTCTTTCCCTTTACATCCCCTTATATATTTACCGGTGTAACTGGAATCACCAAAAACATTGCATATCCAAGACCATTGCAATAAACTAGAAATTGAATGAAACAGTAATTACAATTTATACATAAATATCTAATCTTTACTAAATACAAACGATCAAATGTATTCATTTAGTCTACCTCGAGTCTAGCAATA
>JARYHS010009186.1:4541167-4644915 GCA_031002005.1 Vandiemenella viatica | reverse complement strand
GCATTGGGGATACCATCTGAAATTTCGTTGTACACACCTGACGGAAAAACAAAAAATCCTAAAGCACTTGTGTAAACATGTTATAAACCAAAAATTAATTCCTTTTCAAGGCACTGTATGTAAATATTTAATCTATACTAAATACTAAACACCAACGTTCAAGTGTATTCATTTAATCTACCTCAAGTCTAGCAATAGCGAAGCATTGCCGGGTCAGCTAGTCTTCTTATTATATAAAAATAAGTCAAGTCTGTCTGTTTGTCCTCTATGCGCTCCTAAACCGTTCGTCCGATTACGGTGAAACTTTGGTGAGTTGTCGAGTGAGCTTCCGGGGTGGTTCCTAAAAAATAAGATTTCCAAAAAACTACCCCCTCTTCCCCATAACACCCCATAATTAAAAAACACCTACAGATTTTATCCGATTTGTACGGAAATTTGCACACATATACTTTAAAATAAACAGAAAAACACTGCCTACATTTGGTTTCCAAAAACGCACCCCCTTTCCCCCTTCCCACCCATTAACTTTTACACAAACCCACACTTTTTATCAAATTTCGAAGGAACTTTGTACGCATAAACCATTAAAAAAATAGAAAAATACTGCAGACATTAGTTTTACATAAACACAACCCCTCTCACCCGTTCTACCCCTAAACCACCCCCTCTTCCCCCTAACACCCCATAATTTAAAAGAACAACAGATTTTATCCGATTTTGATGGAAATTGGCACAGATATACTTCAAAACAAACAGAAAAATACTGTCTACATATGGTTTCAAAAAACACAATCCCTCTCCCCTTCACACCCCCTTAATGAATGTACTTTTCTTTGTATCTTCTCTATGCGCTACTAAACCGTTCATCCGATTACGGTAAAACTTTGGTGAGTTGTCGAATGCGCGTCCGGGATGGTTCCTAAGAAATAAAATTTCCAAAAAACCACCTCCTCTTCCCCATAAAACACCATAACTTATAAAAACCTACAGATTTTATCCGATTTGTATGGAAATTTGCACACATATACTTTTAAAAAAACAGAAAAACACTGTCTACATTTGGATTCCAAAAACACACCCCCTTTCCCCATTCCCACCCCTTAATTTTATACACAAAGCCAACTTTTTAATAGATTTCGATGGAACTTTGCACGCTTACTATTAATAAAATAGAAAAATACCGTAGAGATTAATTTTAAAAAAACCCATTCCCTCTCACCCTTTCTATTAAACCCCATCTCTTCCCCTACCACCCCATAATTTAAAAAACCCACAGACTTCATCCGATTTTGATGGAAATTGGCACAGATATACTTTAAAACAAACAGAAAAATGCTGTCTACATATGGTTTAAAAATCACAACCCCTCTCCCCCTTCCCACCCCCTTAATGAATGTACTTTTCATTGTATTTCTCTATGCGCTACTAAAGCGTTCATCCGATTACGGTAAAACTTTTGTGATTTGTCAAGTGTGCGTCCGGGATGGTTCCTAAGAAACAAATTTTCCAAAAAACCACCCCCTCTTCCCCATAATTTAAAAACCTACAGATTTTACCCGATATTGATGAAAATTTGAAAACATATACTTTAAAACAAAGAGAAAAATACTGCTACATTTGGTTTCCAAAAACGCATCCCCTTTCCCCCTTCCCACCCTTAACTTTTAC
This sequence comes from Vandiemenella viatica, assembly GCA_031002005.1. NCBI lineage: Eukaryota > Metazoa > Arthropoda > Insecta > Orthoptera > Morabidae > Vandiemenella > Vandiemenella viatica. Next base: position 4,643,247 of record JARYHS010009186.1, on the reverse strand, counting down.
ACAAAACCACACTTTTTATCAGCTTTCGAAGGAACTTTGCACGCATATACCATTAAAAAAAATAGAAAAATACTGTAGACATTAGTTTTACAAAAACCCAACCCCTCTCACCCGTTCTACCCCAAAACCACCCCCTCTTCCCCCTAGCACCCCATAATTTTAAAAATACACGGATTTTATCCGATTTTGATGGAAATTGGCACAGATATACTTTAAAACAAACAGAAAAATACTCTATACATATGGTTTCAAAAATCCAACCCCTCTTCCCTTTCACATCCCTTAAATTTTTGCGAATGTCTCTTATATAAAGTAGAATTGTAACCCGATTTTGAAGGAACTTTGCTTACGTGTACTTTAAAACAAACAGAAAAAAATATCTTTGCCAAAGTCAATCCCTCTCCCCTTTTACCCCTCCCCTCTGAATTTCCAATGATTTTTATTGAAACCCTCAAGTTTAAACCTTTGTGAGTAATCGAGTGCGCGTCGGAGAAGGTTCCTAAGAAATAAAAATTCAGAAAAACCACCCTCTCCAGCACTTTACAACCCTTAATTTAAACAACCCAGATTTAATCATATTTAGACCAAAATTTGCACATGTATACTTTAAAACGAATTGAAAAGTATTGCCTACATATAGTTTCACCCCCTCATCCCCTTCACGTCTCCCTAATTTAGACAAACCCACATCTCTTATCCGATTTTGATGGAAAGTTGCACATGTATACTATAAAATATACAGAAAAATACTGCCTAAATATGGTTTCCAAAAATACAACCCCTCTTTCCCTTTACATCCCCTTATATTTTACCGGTGTAACTGGAATCACCAAAAACATTGCATATCCAAGACCATTGCAATAAACTAGAAATTGAATGAAACAGTAATTACAATTTATACATAAATATCTAATCTTTACTAAATACAAACGATCAAATGTATTCATTTAGTCTACCTCGAGTCTAGCAATAGCGAAGCATTGCCGGGTCAGCTAGTCTATTATATAAAAATGCAAGTCTGTCTGTTTGTCCTCTATGCGCTCCTAAACCGTTCGTCCGATTACGGTGAAACTTTGGTGAGTTGTCGAGTGAGCGTCCGGGGTGGTTCCTAAAAATAAAATTTCCAAAAAACTACCCCCTCTTCCCCATAACACCATAATTAAAAAACACCTACAGATTTTATCCGATTTGTACGGAAATTTGCACACATATACTTTAAAATAAACAGAAAACACTGCCTACATTTGGTTTCCAAAAACGCACCCCTTTCCCCCTTCCACCCTTAATTTTTACACAAACCTACACTTTTTATCATATTTCGAAGGAACTTTGCACACATATACCATTTAAAAATAGAAAAATACTGCAGACATTAGTTTTACATAAACCCAACTCCTCTCACCCGTTCTACCCCAAAACCACCCCCTCTTCCCCCTAGCACTCCATAATTTAAAAAACACACAGATTTTATCCGATTTTGATGGAAATTGGCACAGATATACTTTAAAACATACAGAAAAAAACTGTTTACATATGGTTTCAAAAAATACAACCCCTCTCCCCCTTCCCACCCCCTAAAATGAATGTACTTTTCTTTGTATCTTCTCTATGCACTACTAAACCGTTCACCTGATTACGGTAAAACTTTGGTGATTTTTCAAGTGTGCCGCTGGGATGGTTCCTAAGAAATAAAATTTCCAAAAAACCACCCCCTCTTCCCCATACCACCCCATAATTTAAAAACCTACAGATTTTATCCGATTTTGATGGAAATTTGAACACATATACTTTAAAACAAACAGAAAAACACTGCCTACATTTGGTTTCCAAAAACGCATCCCCTTTCCCTCTTCCCACCCCTTAACTTTTACACAAACTCACACTTTTTATCAGATTTCGAAGGAACTTTGCACGCATATACCATTAAAAAAATAGAAAAATACTGTAGACATTAGATTTACAAAAACCCAACCCCTCTCACCCTTCTACCCCAAAACACCCCTCTTCCCCCTACCACCCCATAATTTAAGAAATACACTGATTTTATCCGATTTTGATGGAAATTGGCACAGATATACTTTAAAACAAACAGAAAAATATTGTATACATATGGTTTCAAAAATCAAACTCCTCTCCCTTTTACATCCCTTAAATTTTTGCGAATGTTTCTTATATAAAGCTATAATTGTAACCTGATAGAAGGAACTTTGCTTACGTGTTCTTTAAAACAAACAGAAAAATAATGTCTTTGCCAAAGTCAATTCCTCTCCCCTTTTACCACCTCCTCTCTGAATTTCCAACGATTTTTATTCAAACTCACAAGATTTATCCGATTACTGTGAAACCTTTGTGAGTTTTGGAGTGCTTGTCGAGAAGGTTCCTAAGAAATAAAAATTCAAAAAACCACCCCCTCCAGCACTTTATAACCCTTAATTTAAACATACCCAGATTTAATCATATTTAGACCAAAATTTGCACACGTATACATTAAAACGAATTGAAAAGTATTGCCTACATATAGTTTCACCCCCTTATCCCCTTCGCGTCTCCCTAATTTAGACAAACACATCTTTTTCCGATTTTAATGGAATTTGCACAGGTATACTATAAAATATACAGAAACATACTGCCTAAATATTGTTTCCAAAACTACAAATCCCCTTAATTTTTGCCAGTGTAACAGGAATTACCAAAAACATTGCATATCCAAGACCATTGCAATAAACTGAATAATTGCAATAAATTGAATGAAACAGTAATTATAATTTATACATAAATATCTAATCTTTACTAAATACAAACGTTCATATGTATTCATTAATCTACCTCAAGTCTAGCAATAGCGAAGCATTGCCGGGTCAGCTAGTCTATTATATAAAAATGCAAGTCTGTCTGTTTGTCCTCTATGCGCTACTAAGCCGTTTGTCCGATTACGGTGAAACTTTGGTGAGTTGTCGAGTGTGTGTCGGGTGGTTCCTAAGAAATAAAATTTCCAAAAAACTACCCCCTGTTCCCATAACACCCCATAATATAAAAAACTTTAGATTTTATCCGAATTTGATGGAAATTTGAAAACATATACTTTAAAATAAACAGAAAAACACTGCCTACATTTGGTTTTCAAAATCGCATCCCTTTTCCCCCTTCCCACCCCTCAACTTTTACACAAACCCACACTTTTTATCAGATTTCTAAGGAATTTTGTACGCATATACCATTAAAAAAATAGAAAAATACTGTAGACATTAGTTTTACATAAACCCATCCCTCTCACCCGTTCTACCCCAAAACCACCCCCTCTTCCCCCTAGCACCCCATAATTTAAAAAACACACAGATTTTATCTGATTTTGATGGAAATTGGCACAGATATACTTTAAAATAAACAGAAAAATACTGTCTACAAATGGTTTAAAAATCCAACCGCTCTTCCCTTTTAAATCCTTAAAATTTTTGCGAATGTCTCTTATATAAAGCTAGAATTGTAACCAGATTTTGAAGGAACTTTGCTTACGTGTACTTTAAAACAAACAGAAAAATAATGTCTGTGCCAAAGTCCATCCCTCTCCCCTTTTACCCCTCCCTCTGAATTTCCAATGATTTTTATTGAAACCCTCAAGTTTTATCCGATTACTGTGAAACCTTTGTGAATTGTCGAGTGCGCGTCAGAGAAGATCCTAAGAAAATAAAAATTCAGAAAAACCGCCCACTTCAGCACTTTACAACCCTTAATTTAAACATACCCAGATTTAATCATATTTAGACCAAAATTTGCACACGTATACTTTAAAACGAATTGAAAAGTACTGCCTACACATAGTTTCACCCCCTCATCCCCTTCACGTCTCCCTAATTTAGACAAACCCACAACTTTTATCCGATTTTGATGGAAATTTGCACAGGTATACTACAAAATATACAGAAAAATACTGCCTAAATATGGTTTCCAAAAATAGAACCCCGCTTTCCCTTTACGTCCTCTTAATTTTGGACAGTGTAACTGAAAACACCAAAAATATTGCATTTCCAAGACTATTGCAATAAACTAGCAATTGAATGAAAATGTAATTTCAATTTATATATGAATATATCTAATCTTAACTAAATACAAACGTTCAAATGTATTAATTTAATCTACCTCAAGTCCAGCAATAGCGAAGCATTGCGAAATTGATACACATTTACTTTAAAGCAAACAGAAAAATACTGCCTACATATGGTTTCCAAAAATACAACATCTCTCCCCCTTCCCACTCCCTTAAAGAATGTACTCTTCTTTGTATGTCATCTATTCGCTACTAAACCGTTCATCCAATTACTGTAAAACTTTGGTGAATTGTTGAGTGTGCTTCCGAGATGGTTACTAAGGAATAAAATTTCCTAAAAACCACCCCTCTTACCCATAACACCCCATAATTTAAAAAAAACTACAGATTTTATTCGATTTTGATGGAAATTTGAACACACTCACTTTAAAACATACAGAAAAGTACAGCCTACATATGGTTTCCAAAAACGCATACCCTTTCCTCCTTCCCACCCATTAATTTTCACACAAACCCACACTTTTTATCAGATTTCGAAGGAATTTTGCACACACATAATATTAAAAAAAAATAGAAAAATTCTGGAGACATCAGGTTTGAAAAAACCCAATCTCTCTCACCTTTTCTAGCCCAAAACCATCCCCTCTTCCCCCTTGCACCCCATAATTTAAAAAACCCACAGATTTTATCCGATTTTGATTGAAATTGGCACAATTTTACTTTAAAACAAACAGAAAAATACTACCTACATACGGTTTCCAAAAACACGACGCCTCTTCCTCATAACACACCATAATTCAAACAACCCAACAGATTTTATGCGATTTCTACGGAAATTTGCACATGTGTATTGTAAATCAAACAGAAAAATACTGCCTACATTTGGTTTCCAAAAACGCATTCCTTCTCCCCCTTCCCACCCTTTTATTTTTTACATAAACCCTCACTTTTTATCCGATTTCGATGCAACTTGCTACTATATAATTTTTTTAAAAAATAGAAGAATACTTTGACATTATTTTTACCAAAACCAAATCCCTCTCCACTTTTCCACCCCAAAACCACACCCTCTTCCCTCCCACACCCCATAAACTAAAAAACCTACAGATTTTATCCGATTTTGATGGAAATTGGAACACATGTACTTTAAAACAAATTGAAAAATATTGCTTACATACGGTTTCCAAAACCGCAACCCTTCATCCCCTTCACATGCCCCTAATTTAAACAAATACACAGATTTTATTCTACTACTATGGAAATTTGTACACGTTTACTTTAAAACAAACAGAAAAATACTGTCTACATATGGATTCCAAAAATGCAACCCCTCTTCCCCTTTACACCCCCTTAATTTTTTGCCAGTGTTTGTTATATAAAGGTACAGTTTATACTCAATTTTGAAGGAGCTTTAACACACATATACTTTAAAACACCAGAAAAATACTATGTAAATTTGGTTTGCCTAATCCCTTTTACCCCCTTCCCTCTTAATTCCCAATGATATTTATTGAAACCAACAAATTTTTTTCCGATTATGATGAAATTCTGTTGAGTTGTAGACAGCACGTCTGCGATGGTTCCTGACAAACAAAATTCCAAAAAACAACCCCCTCAACCCCTTTACACTCCCTAATTTAAAATAACCCATTGAATTAATCAGATTTCCACCAAACGTTGCACACGTATACTTTAAAACAAACAGAAAAAATACTGCCTACATATGGTTTCCAAAAATGCAACCCTTTTCCCCTTTAAACCCCCTTAATTTTTCCAATATACCTTATATAATGAAACAGTTTTTTCCCGATTTTGAAGGAAATTTGCACACGTATAATTTAAAATAAATTGAAAAATGCTGTCTACATTTGGTTTGCCTAAGCCCACCCCTCTCCCCTTTTACCCCCTTCCCTCTTAATTTCCAGTATAATTTTTTGAAACCCACAATTTTTATCCGATTACGATGAAACTCTGGTGAGTTGTTGAGTGCGCGTCTGCGAAGTTTCCTCACAAAAAAATCCCAAATAACCATCCTCTCTTTCGCTTCACAATCCTTAATTTAATCAAACCCACAGATTTTATCCGATTTCTACGAAAAATCGAGCGATTATACTTTAAAACAAATAGAAAAATACTGCATATATATGAATTGTTTCGGAAAACGTACCGCTCTTCCCAATTAAATCCTAATAATTAAAAAAACAACAAAGAATTTATCCATATTCTTGCAAATTTGCATATGTATTCTTTAAAACCAACATTAATATGCCGCATATATATGATCTGCAAAAACGCAACCACTCTGCCCCATTATTACATCCTAATTTTTGGCAATGTTCGTGATACAAAACTACTGTTTTTACCCAAATTTGAAGGAACTTTGAACATGTATACTGTAAAACAAACAGAAAAATAGTCTAAATTTGGTTTGTCTAAGTCCACCATCTCCCCTTCTACCCTCTTCCATCTTAATTTCCAATGATCTTTATTGAATATCACAGTTTTTATCCGATTACGATGAAACTTTGGTGAGTGGTTGAGTGCGTATCTCCGAAGATACATGACAAAAATATTTCTGGAAAGCCACCACCTCTTTCCTTTTATACCCAATAACATAAAAAACCACCTATTTTATCGAATATATTTAAAAAATCAAAAAATGTTGCCTAAATATGGTTCCCCTTACATCCCCTAATTTAAAGAAACCTACAGATTTTACCCAATTTCGATGGAAATTGGAAAATTTATACTTTAAAAAAACAGAAAATTACTTACTGTATATGCTTGGGTTGTCAAAGTAATCAAGTCTAGCAATAGCAAAGCGTACTGTCTACATATGATTTCCAAAAATGCAACCCCTCTTCCCTTTTACATCCCTTTGCGAATGTACCTTATATAAAGCTACAATCATAACCCGATTTTGAAGGAACTTATATGTATACTTTGAAACAAACAGAAAAAAGTGTCTTTCAAAAGTCCACCTCTCTCCCCTTTTACCACCTCCCCTCTGAATTTCCAGTAATATGTATTGAAACCCACAATTTTTATCCGATTACGGTGAAACCTTTGTGAGTTGTCGAGTGCGCATGAGAAGGTTCCTAAGAAAAAAAAATTCAGAAAAACCACCCCCTGCAGCACTTTATAACGCTTAATTTAAACATACCCACCGAAGTAATCATATTTTGACCAGAATTTGCACACATATACTTTAAAACGAATTGAAAAGTACTGCCTACATATAGTTTCTAAGATAAACAGGGGGTTCACATCCCCATAATTTAGACAAACCCACATATTTTATCCGATTCTGATGGAAATTTGCACACGTGTACTATATATATAAAGAAAATACTGCCTAAATATGGTTTCCAAAAATGCAACAACTCTTTTCCTCTACAGCCCCTTAATTTTTGCCAGTGTAACTGGAATCACCAAAAACATTGCATATCCAAGACCATTGCAATAATCTAGAAATTGAATTAAATAATAATTAAAATTTATACATAAATATCTAATTTTTACTATATAAAACTGTCAAATGTATTCATTTAATCTCTATATGAACTCAAGTCTAGAAATATCAAAGCATTTCCGGGGTCCCATTGCGGTGAAACTTTGGTGAGTTGTCGAGTGCGCTGCCAAGATGGTTCCTAAGAAACAAAATTTCCAAAAAATCATCACCTCTTCCCCGTAACACACCATAAATTAAAAAAAACCTACAAATTTTATCCGATTTCTATGGAAATTTGCACATGTATACTATAAATATCTGATCTTTACTAAATACAAACGATCAAATGTATTCATTTAATCTACCTCAAATCTAGCAATAGCGAAGCATTGCCGGGTTAGCTAGTCTATTATATAAAAATCAAAGTTTATCTGTTTGTCCTCTATGCACTCCTAAACCGTTCGTCCGATTACGGTGAAACTCTAGTGAGCTGCCGAGTTCGCGTGCGAGATGGTTCCTAAGAAATAAAATTTTTAAAAAAAACTTCTTCCCCATAACACCCCAAAATTTAAAAAAAACCTACAGATTTTATCCAGTTTCTGATGAAATTTCCACATGTATACTGTAAAACAAAGAGAAAAATTGCCTACATTTGGTTTCCAAACATGCATCCCTTCTCCCCCTTCCCACTCCTTAATTTCTACATAAACCCTCACTTTATATCAGATTTCGATGGAACTTGGTACACACATACTTTTTAAAAAGTAGAAAAATACTATAAACATTATTTTTACAAAACCCAATCCCTCTCCCATTTTCTACCCTAAAACCACCCCCTCTTCCCCCCTTACACCCCATAATTTAAAAAATCTACAGATTTTATTGATGGAAATTGGCACACATATAATTTAAAACAAACAGAAAAATAATGCCTACATATTGTTTCTACCAGCACAACCCCTCTTCCACATAACACCCCACAATTTAAACAAACCAAATGATTTTATCCAATTTCTACAGAAAATTGCACATCTGTGCTGTTAAACAAACGGAAAAATACTGCCCACATTCGGTCCCTCTCCCTCATCCCACTCCTTAATATTTACACAGACCCACACTTTTTATCCGATTTCGATGGAACTTTGCACACGAATACTGTTTTTTTAAAAGTAGTAAAATACTGTAGACATTAGTTTTACAAAAAAAACCAATCCCTATCTTCTTTTCCACCCCTTCATTATTGTAAGTGTTCTTTATACATAGCTACAGTTCTTACCCCATTTTGAAGGAAGTTTGCACAAGTATACTTTAAAGCAAACCGAAAAATACTGTTTACATTCAGTTTGCCAAAGCCCAACACACCATGTCCCACTTTACTCCTGCCTTATTAATTTCCAGAAATCTTTATTGAAACCTACAGTTTTTATCTGAATTCGATGGTACTTTGCATTTTATACTTCAAAACAAGGAGAAAAATGCTGTTTACATTTGGTTTTATACAAAAAACTGCTCTCCCCCTGTACCCCAACACCCTATTTTTTGCCAGTATTTCATATACATATCCACAGTTTTTATGGAACTTTACACACTCAAACTATAAACAGACAGAAAAATATGGTCTATATTTAGATTGCAAGAACTGAAACCATCTTCTCCTTTACCCCCCTCCCCCCTTTATTTTTGCTATCCGATATCGATCGAACTTCGCAGACATTAAACAAGGAGAAAAATTCTGTCTACATTTGGTTCTCAAATCCCAACCTCTCATCCCCTTTATTCTCTCCTCTCTTAATTTTCAATGTTCCTTACACTAACTTTATTCAATGTGGATGGAACTTTGCACATGTATAAATTAAAGCAAAGAGAAAAATGCTGTCTCTCTTTGGTTTACAAGACCCAACCACTTTCCCTATCACCCTAATTAAGAAAAATTTACAATTGGAACCATTCAGTTTAAAAAAAAAATATCTCGAAAACGCTGGGGAAATTAAACAAAGTAGATAGTAACATTATAAAAGTACACATTATTTTCTGCTAAACACCACTGGTCAGATTACGAATGGACAATTACTGAGCAAGTAATTCGAACTTGGATTTTAAAAATTATTTTAAAGTTTTTGTGATAACACACATTTCTACAGTTTTTATTTGCTGTCGAAGAAAGTTTGCATACATATGCTTTAAAATAGGTGAAAATGATATTTACATTTAGTTTACAAAACTACACCCGCTCTCCCGTTTCACCTCTCTCAAGACTGATTTACACTTGCAATATTTCTCTGTTTAGTAAATATCTCCAAAACAAACACAATTTTTTTTGTATATATGCTGATTGGAATCACCAAAAACCTTTTATATCAAGACCATTGCAATAAACTTGAAATTGAATAAAACAGTAATTAAAATTTATAAATAAATATCTAATTTTAATAAAAACAAAATCTATAATGTATTCTTTTAATCTACATGTGTACTCAAATCTGAGCAATAGCGAAGTATTGACGGGTCGGCTAGTTACAAATAAAAGTCATTTATATCTTTTCACAACTGCCAAATAAATAAATATTTTTTTTATATTACTTTCGTTATTTTGTTACTGGACATTTCCTTTCTCTTTTCAGGAAATAGTCTGCAGATCTACACTCCTGTTTGATCAGGCAGTGTACTTGTTTTTGTATTCAGTTGTGCAAAATAATTCAGATTGTTGCAATTACAGGTGCCATAGTATTGGAACCCCTACTTAACTCTCTCTGTTGTCCAGATTACAAAGACCTTCTAAAGGGGCTACTATGTGCACAGATAGTACAGTAAGACTATGTGTGGACAATGACATTGTGACATGACTAGGGAATATCTACATGCTATGCAGTCCAATTGTTGGCAATATTATAGATTTGGATGGGTTCTTAGAAGCGATCTTTAGTTTTTAGGCTATGTTTCTAATTTAACGGATTATCTACTTCTGGGCACCCAGATATTAATTGTCAGGACAAGGGAATTTGACACCAGAGCGATCTTTATTGTAGCAAGGATCCCGAACTGCTTTACATAGTGATATTTTTAATAGTTCTGACTTTGCTGATATATCACAAATCCTTCCACACAATTATCTGAAATAATTTTGGCTTTAACCTAACTACTGTAAATGATTTAAACAACACAATGAATAATTTAAGCAGATAGTTTAATTACAAAAACCTAACCATACAATTATCCGCAAATCTACCTAAAGTTATACTGGAAGGAAATATCACGCAGAACTTGGCTACAGTGAAACTAACTGAATAGTACCAAATAATTAAACTACTTCTTCACACAATATCCAAAACACCTCCTACTTACTTGCTGAATGACTATCCCAAATATAACACGATATTGCGAAATAACATCACTACGAGGCATTTCAACGTTATTAAAAAGAACAGCAAACAATTCTTAAGTTAACCTGAATGAATAATTTACCTAACGTATTTTAGCTAAGTGAATACTAACTAACATGAGACAATGCAGCTTGCAAACGAATGTGAATGCCGCGAAGGCCACAGCCACACACAGCTCTTACCTTTCATCATTGCTGGCAGAATAGAATTCATTCAATATGGCGACATGTTTTTCATGCTCTCTAACACGTCTTATTCACATGCACTGTCCATGTCTATACACTTGCTGCTCTTCAGTAGCCTTGTACTCTGAACCAGCATGTCCGCAGTTTCTCCGTGCATAAGTATCTCGCTCGCTTGGGATCTCCCTATGAGCGACAATATTATATTCTTCACTGAATAACGTACCAAAACTCCAATTTTTTAACCCTAATACACAGACTGCCCGTTACAACATGATTACCTGGATTTCCTCTAGCAAACACTGCTCTCTTTTGATATCTCAGGATTTTTATAACTTCATGTGCTCTTCTCAAACACGTAACAATTCAATATCAAATAAGCCATTTTTTAATCTCCTTGGTCAGAATATTTATCAGTTATGTCGAGATGGCCATACGAGCTATCCTGGCAGGGGCGCTTGTAACTTTCTTCATCTTTATAAAATATGAAAATGTACTTTATCCACTTAAAAATAATACTTTTACTTAAGTTTCCAGCGTCGAATTTCATTTATCCCTCTTTGTCAGCCGCTGAATTTATTTCGATACCCACACTGTAAATCAAATCACTATTAACAAAATTATAGTATGCGAACTTTAAAAATAAACTCCTTTGTCTTTATTACAATCTCAATATTAAATAAAAGCATCTTCTACTTATCTTATATCTTCTATTTTCCACATAGCAACAAATTATCAATTACAAATTCATATTTCATTATCTTTATCATTATTCTAATTTCTCTGCAATGTTCCACGCATCCCTGGTGGTTACTTTTAGATTCATTGTGCTCTTCTTTGGTATTAATATCATCTTTGGTTACAATAGTATTAGATTCTTTAATATCCCCTTCTATAATTTCATCATTTTCTTCTTTCTCAGTGAGTGATTTCTTGTTGCTATACTCTTCTTTGGTGTTAACGTCTTCTTTTTCTTCCTCTTCTTCATCATCATCATTATCTGACTTCTTTTCGTTGTTTTCTTCTTTGGTACTAACATCATTATTTTCTTGTTCTTCTTCTGCATCAGTTTTCCTATTATCCAATGAAGTATTGGGAGCAGTCGATCAGATGATATAAATAAAGAGGTGGTTTTTATTAACAGAGAAGAGAGTGATAAAGAACCAGATAATGAAGAACGAGAATAGGAAATTGGCTCTTTCTCTCCATTCTAAATCTTGCTCTTTTGTGTCGTCTCTTTCTTTTTTCTTTTCACACATCTTGAAACATTTCCACCACTGTAAAGGCGTTTCATCATTTACTGGTTCTGCCATATTTATATATTGTTTCATCACATTGCATTCAGCTGCATGGTGTAATTCCTCTTTTCTGTCATCATTCATTCCTTTTTTCTTCTCAACTTCATCCTTCATCCTTCATTTCTTCCTGCTTAGATTTATACTTTAATCCTAATCCGCATTCGTCATAATTCTTCTTTACTTCTTCATGTATTTGCGGTCCTAACCTCTTGCCCCCCCCCCCCCCCCGAGACTGAACGGATTACATCAGCCTCGGTAACAGTTTTTCCGACCTCTGATTCCTTATATCTCTCTTCTTCGTATCGGAAGTTTCAAGACGATAATCCTCCAGATGATTATTTCTATTTGTGTCATGGGACCTTTCTTGATTCCTATTGGCATTCCCGTAACCACTTCTCAAATTTTCTATTTCTTTCCTATATTCATCTTTGGCCTCATATCTTCCATAATTGTTGCGATTATATCCTGTTGTAAAGTCATTATCTGCTTCGAACAAGCCCTTCCATTTATCTATTAGATCCATCGACCCAAGAAATTCTTCCATACTCTCCCATTGTTGGAAAATTAATTTCTCTTGTACTGCTCTAGGTAGCTTTTGTTGAAGCGTGTCTAATATATCCTCAACATACATGGGCTTGTCTAGGTACCTTAATTCTTATATTTTGCCTTCTCAAATTTTAGGCAGATTTCCATCTCGCCTACTATAGGGTCTACAATTTCTGAAATTACTATTTACACTTCGTTGTATTTGTTTCGACCAGTACTTTTTTGGAAAGGATGTTTCAAAATTATTGAATCTTTCACATTTTAAACCAACTTCTATGCACCAATCATAGGCATCTCCAGACAACATGTTTCTAACATATCTAAGTTTCTCCTTATAAGTCCAATAAGACGGTAAAACAGCACTATACGCCTCCATAAATAAAACTGGGTGTACTTCACCACCTGGTACAAACTTAATTTCAGGTAATTTCAGTCTACAATCCTGTGCTCCGTAGACAATATTATTTTCCTCTATCGGTCTAAAAATTCCCGAATTGTCACTGACGGTCCTCCTTATAATGTTTTCAGACTTATTCATCCTGTCCTCTCGTTCCCGTGCTTCGTTATTTAGGCTATTTGTAAAATTTCTCTTCTAGTTCTATGCGTTCCTCCCCATATTTTTACTGGTGGTTCCTTCCTGAAATCATTAGTTTGTTCTATTCCGTGATTACCTTGTTCAGTCTCAGTTCGTAAATTATGATAACCTACATGGAGCTCTTCGGCCGGGTCAGAAATGTTTTGGTCCAGGTAGCTCACGGTACTACGTACTCTTTCCGATGCGGCTTCATATATTATTTACTCGCATAGTCCTTATTTAATTTATTAATCTTTTCCCCAAGTTTTCTTCCCAATGCAGAAATTGCCGTCTTAAAATTATCCATCATTTCTTCCTGAATTTCTCTGTATTGTCGTAACATACATTCCATATGATTCACAAGCATCTACAAAACATTACTGTTATCGGTGCTTTTGTTTCTTTCTGCGTAACAGTTACTCTATCCGGCGAAGCTAATAATTCTCCTTCTTCCGAAAATGTCACCAGTTATTTATTGACATATTACTGTTAATAAAATTATTTTCGTCGTCATGTTTTATTCAATTTGGTAACAGTTACTTACCAGTATCTTTGTATACTTAAAATCGTAACATTAACTTTTTTACGTTTTCAATATCTAGTTACATTTTTGCTAAATGAGAACATCAAATTTATTTTTATTTCAATGTAGCACTTCAGAATTATTAAGGGGACTCTAAGGATAACCGTGACGCCGCAATGTGATGATGGATTATTATGTAACTCGATGAGACAAATAAAAAATGAAGAATAATTTATTTTTTTTATATCCTGCTCAGTTTTCGAGACATGTCAAATGTGAGATTTTTTGGTTCAGAAGAAAAAATTGGTCAAAGTCAAATTTGATGATGGATTCTTATTTAAAAATACGAGACAAATAAAAAATAAACAATAAATTTTTCGATATCTTGCTTGGTTTTCGGGATATACTGTCTCAAAAGAGAGGTCGTTAGGCTGAGATGCGATCTTGACCAGAAAAAAAATCACCAAATTCAAAAGGAACTACAGGCTGGAAATGCACAAAAGGTGTTTCATTTTCTTCCTAGCGGTTGTTGTCAAGATGAAATATGGTCTGGATCAGAAGAACTCATCTAAAGCACAAGGAACTATAGCTGTAGGTGATGTTTGACACTCGATATCTAGAGAACTAAGTGAGATATCAAAAAAAAAAAAATTATTCTTTACTTTCATGGTGATACAAAAGAATTCATCATCAGATTGTGGCGCCACGGTAATAATAGAAATGCCCTCAAAAGATATTTTACTGTTGGTAGCCTACATAAATTGGCTAGCAACATCAGCAAATTTATTTTGTTACCATACATCGTAAGCTTAATTGGGAATAGCTGGAAGTAGTTTACATCGCGATACACGTTTTGCCACTAACATGGTTCTCATGAAATTACTAACAACAATAGATAAATTCTTTGTCACTTATGCAACAGCAAAACCATTCTGGTACAGATTGCATTTAGACCTAACCACAATCTCCATTAAATTGCTACTACAGAAAAAAAAACTATGTAGACACACTCACACGCGCATATTTGAATCGCAAACTGTATTTGGGGTAACAACATCGTTTGCTTCATCAAGATTCCTAGATTGCATAGCATAATTTAACACATTTAATTTCATTATACACTGTCAGTATAAACTGCAACGTGACAAAAGAAAGCGCAATACTAAATTCACTGAATCGTGGTGATAAAATCGCCACTTTAAATCTAATTTTCAACGCTCGTTTAAAAAGTAATGCTACTCTATTTTGTGCAAAATAGCAAGGTATACTACACCAACAAAAATTTGAGAACAAAGTCCTCCTATTGAGAGCTATGACTAAATATTTATAGACAGGCACCAAACTTGCCAATACATACTGCACACTTCAAGAACAATAATTACAATGCAACTTACTTATGAAATGATATTCCAGGTTCTTTCCTATCTGGCCTATTTGTGCAACCATATGCAGCACAAGACGGCATTATAAAAAACTAATAAACATTAGAAAATAAAATAATCACAGCTTCAAATGCAATGTGAACATAACAATTGTATGGATACGCAATATGGCCGCCACCGCGCATGCGCAGTATCAGCCGAGAGTTTAGAGGCGACGTCATAGAATAAGCGGTATTTCGTCTCCATATATTTCTTTCCTCCACTTAAGGGACTGTGGTGCCGTAGTGGTTCATGGCAGTGTGTCCAGCAGTGCGCATTCGCAGTAGAGCCGTGAATGCTGCGGCAGGAATCCATGCCCATCGTGTAAAAAGAGATTCTCAACGTGTGGTCCGCTGGCAGGATATTAAAAATTCAACTCTGACTGAAGCGAACACACGAAAACAAAAAATTAGTAAAAATGTCTACCATTCTTGTAGTATATAATACTATTAGTGAGTATAAGCTCTAAGGCAGATTTTTAAAAGACATAAACATTTCAACGACCAGCAAGAATCTGGTATCTCCTGAATATTAGAATACAAGGCGGTTTTCGTTTGAAGATTAAGTTGGAGACAGTTTTCTTGGTTAATAGTTTACACATAGATAAAAAATATTAGCCCCTTGTAAGTTTTTAGTCCGTAGAATTATTTTTTATATTTTACTGCTCATCGGCTCGAAAAACGGTGAAACGTTTGAGGAAACCATCAGTTTCAATTTGGTTAGAAATTCAGTAGTGACTAATTTAATTTGCAAATTATTTATTGTAGCTTTAAAGCAAAATTGTTTTTAATGGTTGTGCCTCCAACAATAGTTTGTATAACTAATCTCCATTAAAATCGCATTTCTGTTATTTAACAGATGGGCGTATTAATCACTCGGGCAGATCTTAAACTATATGGAACAATAAAACTTCTCCGCGACTGCTTTTTATTTATAATGAAACTGCTGCCATTTTGTTAAGAACAGTTGACAACACTGCGGCTCATCCGTTATCTGGTGTTCACCTCCCTTCTGGACCTGCCCTGTTTGCGTCTCTGTGAGATATTAATCTGAACACTGGTGTCATATTTCCGCTTATCTCTCGGTGCCTCCTCCTTTATCTGAAAAAATGTCGATATCAGTCAAAATTCTTCTCTCCGCCGCACAGACCAAAGCTGTTACTTTCGGGGCTTCCACCTCCCACCAATTTAACCGTCGCCTGTGCTGTCTGCACTGCAGGGTGAATCAGGTGGAGGCGCATCAACACACACACTGACGCAATATATGATTGATTGGCTTATATTTCTACAAATTTTAAAACAGATTTGAAACTGTCGAATTATTTATGGTAGTTCATACCTCCAATGCGGTAATATAAGTAAAATTCCAATGGTTCGTTTTTTTTTATAAGTTAAATGACAGTAAAACTAATTAAAAAATTAATTAATATCAGTTGAAGTCTTCTATTTACCTTCTGAAAATGCAGAAGACCTTACTGTGGCAAAGTTCTTTTTGCAATTTGAACCTGAATCATATTACCTACTAATCTGCTTAAAGACTTATTTTCCGACTTCATCTTGCTTCTTTAATAATGGAGGAAAACTGTTATAAATCATCTATCAACACTGTGATTCAGAGACAATCACTAATAGCTAACTATTGTGTTGTACTGACACATGTCATACAAAAGTATTGAGGTATTCACCGCTCAGGCCTAAACTCCACAGTAGCTGGTAGTGCAGTTTTGCAGTTAGATCTAATTTTATGGCTGACGTGGCATTTAGTTCTTTTCAACGTAAAAAATACCATAAATCCTATACCTTAACGAGATTCATTTAAAAGAAGTATAAAAAAAGTCATAACTCTTGCAATGTGCGTACTCATTATTACACAGGTAATAACTGCCACTCAAGGATTCTCACGGGGACGACACAAACTCAAGAAAATCGCTAAAATTCGTGTTTCCAAATCCTGGTACTAGGTGATAACATCGTCTTTCGTAAAAAGACTTCAACTAGCTAATTATGTCCCTCAGTTGATAGTCGTTGGTCTTACCGAAAGATGGATAACCTCTGAAATGTCTGTAAAGCCAAAACGAATTTGCTTAACAATAGTCTAGTAATAAAAAAAACTGACTGAGACTATACGACTGAGCGTGGAGGGTGAGTGGTCACGCTCTGGCGTCTCATTCGGGAGGAGGCGAGTTCCAGTCCCCATGCGGCCATCCAGATTTGGGTTCTCCATGTTTTCCCCGATTCATTCCAGGTGAATGCCGGGATGCTACCTACAAAATGCCATGGCCGAATTATTACCCTTTCCTTGTCCTCCATCCAATCCCTCCTCTAATGACCTCGACGTTGATCAGGCGTAAACTATAACAAAGAAAACTGAAACGATTCGAAATATTATTACTTATTTGAAGTTTCTTACAAGTATTACACTGTTCGAATGAAACATACCTGGCGTCCTTTATAACTGATTAAACTAGGAGTATGCTGTTACATCACACATTATGTCTAGTGTGGAATATGCGAGGAACGTGCCAATGCGAGTCAGCATTCCTGCAGCGCGCCGTGAACAGCGCTCCAACAGACGAGTCTTAAGTCACTGACGTCAGCTGGTACTGTGGAACCACCTGTCCACCGGTCTGACAAACCTAGCGTGCCATTGAATTGATGAGAAATAAATAATCGTTGAGTGATAATTCCTAATCACCAGATTGTACACCAAAGTAAAGAAAAGGTCACGGGGTTCCGACGCCTCCTGCCGTTTCCCGTAGGATTCGTGGAGGTAGAGTACTACACTCCCATTACAACCTTCTACACAAGAATGGACGTGACGGGGCCAGCGCCACGCTCCAATCATTCTTTACCTTCTCATTGAGTTACCTCCACGGTACTCACTGAACAGCAGACTGAGTGGGTCTGATAGTCGTTCAGCTTCGAGGAAAGATCCTCGGCTTCGTCTGAGATCGAAACCCAGTCGCCCAGTCGCTCTACCGCCTGAGCTACGCGGACGGGATTAAATTCCAAACCTCTTCACAGAGCTTATGGAGTGAAGGCGTACGACACTGTTGATGTAGATTCGTCTATCGATGGGGACGTTAAGTCCGGCGGATCCTCGGTGTCTTTCGGAACAGTTGGCCTGATTGGGTGAACACCATGAGTCACACACTACCTTCTACAACACTCTACACTGGACATTCACACTATCACAGTCATCCACACTAACAGTATCATACTAAGGAAACCGATCAGCTCGTCTGTGACCGGCTACGTGAGGCGTTCACAGGAGAACAAGAGTCAAACATAACTGCTGTCAAATGAACCTGACGCACAACAGCTGCATCGCCGCTTACCTGACTACACATTATATTTCTATCAGCCTACGATCTTGGAAAACAAATTCCACCATTCTTTATCATTAAACACTCATAAAGGATGTTTCAGAATATTACCAAGCAAAACTTTTTAATAATAATAGTAATAATAATGTTACTTATTTCAGCTGCAGTGCATTAACAGAGAACAACAGAACAATGTAATATCCACAGTAGTCTCCAGAGAGACCCGACAGAGTGTGAGATGCGGATCTCATGTACGGATGTATTTACTAACACTCCATTTGATGTGCGAACTGCTTGAATTAAAGCTTTCATTTCTTTGGAACATTTGCGGTCTTTTAGTGTTTTGTAAACAACATACTGTAGACTCAGATGAGCAACTTTACACTATTTAATCTATAATATAAAAATGAATCGCAAAATGTGTTGGTAAGCGCATAACTCGAGAACGGCTCTACCAATTCGGCTAATTCTTTTTTTTAAATGTTCGTTAAGAGACAAGGATGGTTTTTACGGCGAGAAAAATTCGAATAATTGGAAGGAAAATAGTAAAAACAACAATTTTCTTTTCCCTCAATCAAAACAAAACAAAGGCGCGTTAGGATTATCTTTGGTATGACTTCAAGTTGATTAGGCTCTATGGATATTAATCTATGCCTGCGTGTGATCAGTGAAAATAACGTGTTATCATTATTTCCTCCGTGCGTGGTATTTTCTTGGTTGCTTTTAAATTTTCGCTTCTCTCGAAAACCAATTTTGTGTTTATTTGTTCAGTGTGCTTACATTTATACCCATGCCGCCTAACATGAAAGTTTCGACTATGAAAATAGAATGCATTAGATTAGAAGGATGCAATATTAAGAATATCTAAAAAGCAAAATCGATTACTGGTATTTCAGTTGAGAAGCGATATGCATTATCGTCTGACGATCGAGACACACTTATCCTATTATTTTAAGAACGCAATGTTCTGGTAAGCCTTGTGGTGATGGGTTCCATTCGTTTTAAACTATGTTCGGGTAGAATTCATGGTGATTGAATTGGTTGCGACTAATAATACTTTCTAACTTTTAAAATCTTCTATATAAATAAAAATGAATCGCCAAATGTGTTGCTAAGTGCAAAACTCGAGAACGGCTCGACCAATTCGGCAAATTTTTTTTTCCTTCATATTTTCGTTAATCCACAAGGAAGGTTCTTATGGAGAGAGAAAACGTAAAAATTGCGAGGAAAATAGTAAAATCAACACCTTTCTTTTCCCATACAAACCAGCCAATCACAATAAAACAAAACAAAGGCGTGTTAGGATTAGCTCTGGTATGCCTTCAAGTTGATTAGACTGTATGGATATTAATCTATGCCTGCCCAAAATAAAGTTCGAAGGGAAAAAAAAAAAAAAAAAAAAAAGGTTTGCGCGTCATCAACGAAAATAATATTACTGCCAGTCAATTCAAAACAAAACAAAGGCGCTTTATGATTATCTTTGGATTTGCAAAATGATTGATCGGAAGAAATGTTTTCAAAACAACTCATTGGCATTGGTAATGACAAAATCCGTGTAAACGTTTTGAGTGGCTGCATTACATTTCCTGTCAATTTTTTGGTTGAACGACCGAACTATATTACACAGACAAAAACACGGACGTAAATTAAATAAATTTCGAAATTCGAAATGAAATTTCCGGTGAATTAAGGATATACAAATCAGTTGATTGCGCAACCAACCAAGATGATGTCGTCAACTATCCACCAGAATTTTTTAACTCACTGGATTTGCCAGGATTGCTGCTTCATAATCTTATATGTATATAAAAATAGACGTGTGTTTTCATATATTTCACTTTTCAACCACCACTACCAAGCACAGATACCGGTCTTTGTGTGTGGAAGTAACATGGAGTTTCCTGTCGTGCACAACGTTGGCCGAATGACGATAGCTGTGGGGATGTGGGAGTTATGATGATTAAAGTTGGCCAATGCATGGCGTTTTCATATTTCGACCAAAAATTTGTGTCTTCTTATACTTCTCTTTCCTGCCACAACTACATAGCATAGACCATTGGTGTTTGTGTGTGTTAGTAGAATCGTGTCTCCTGTCATGCACTATGGTTGTTAGATGTCGGTAGCTATGGGGGTGTGGGAGATATGGGGATTGAAAGTGGTCGACCTGTGGCAATTTCATATTTCTGCCAAAGACGCATGTGTAATGTTGTATCACTTTTCAGCTAAAACTATCTATCGCAGATCACTGGCGTTTGTGTGTGGTAAGTAACACAGTCACCTGTCGATCACAACATCGGCCGAATTTCAGTAACTGTGGTAGTGTGGGAGATATGGTGGTTGAAAATGGCCAGTCAAGGATATTTTCGTATTTCGACGAAAGACATGTGCCTCCGCAAATGTCACTTTTCTGCCAAAACTACATAGCATAGAGCATTGGCGTTTGTGTATTGTAGTAGAATCGTATCCCCTGTCGTGCACTATGGTTGTTAGATGTCAGTAGCTGTCAATAAAAATTCTTTACAAACACGAACGAAGTCGTGGGTACCAGCTAGTCCTTTCATAAAAATAAAAACAGTCTCTGAGATTTTCTTTTTCACTTTACATTAAGTGCTCAGCAACTGATGGCTTTGAATGTATACCCCCAAATAACATAGCTTTAGGCCCTAAATATGACATCACATGTACCAAAGACCGAAGCCATGTGTCGATTTTAAGTTTCCAGCGCTCCATCCTACCGTGCAAAAAGTTATTGTTCCAAAATTCAAGACAGTTCGTTCACTTTTTAATTCAAGCTCAATTTCTAGTAAGAAACACAAATTCGACACCCCTGTCTATTTAAGAAACATGACAAACTTAGGTACCTTTGTTCGAATCAGACGATGTCCATAATAAAAATATTTTCGTCCATTAAACTGCGAAAGCATACCCTTATTTATTTCATCTTGATCACATTTAGATATTGACTTTCTGTAAAAAGTGTAGCAAACTCGTGTCAACTGATTGCTAGAGTGCTTGCTGCCGTTGTGGTTTCGCTAAATAAAAAAAGCGCTTCCGACTGTGGTGAGCACACGCTCATTGTTCACTGTCCACAGACCAGACCACACCGGGCAATATCGCTCTGGCCTCACATTCGAGAGGAGGCGACTTCGAATACCCGACTGGGATTTGTGTTTTGCATGGTTTTCCGAGATGGTTGTTTCGAAATTCCATCCCGTTCCTTGCCTCCAATCATTTCCCTCGATGAGGCGTAAAGCCAAGTTAAAAAAATAGGAAAGAAACCATCACCGCACACGTGGAACCGTTCCAAATGACGAGTAACTCTGATAGTTTTGCAGGTTTTCTGGGTCATCGTATTCATTCGAATTTCATACAATTTCACGTCAACTATAGGTACAATGTCGACACTGGTCGCGTTTACGATACAGAAAAAAAAATGGATTGCGTGTAAAGAAGAGCAGATAGATTTCTTTGGCGAAATCCAGTCAGTATCTGATATGATAAAGGAGCTGGCTTAGGAGTCATTGGGAGACAGGAAGATGGCGAAGAGAGTGCTGGGGGTGTATGAGGCATATGCTGGTGATGCAGTCCGGAAGTGTATTGGTCGAAGAATTAGGAATTTTGCATGAAAGGGAAATGCGTAAGGGAGTGGGAAATTCTCTTAGAAGTTTCGCCTAACATTCAAAGCTGACAAATTCCATCCGTCACTGTACAGTAGTTCTGCAGTGGGGTTGATTACAGTAGAGGTTTCTGAAGAATAGAGGAGATACTTGAAGATGACGCGAGAACTCTAACAGGTCAGCGAGTCAGCTCATATGCACTGGCTCACTAGCCTTTGCCTAACAGCTACGAGGCAGTGAGAAAATTCGGGTACAGAACGTTCGTCTGATAATTGCCTGTGTATGGTGGAGTAAGTTGGTAGCTAATAGAGTAGTTCGGAGGGGTTCATAGAAGGGCAACTATATTTGTTTGTGCAAATTACTGCAGAATACAATCAGTAATTTATATGACGTAGCATCTGGGTTCGGTGGACACTAGACAGCTGTACAGAGTGCCGGGAGCGCATAAGGCCTTGACCTTGAATCGAGGTGGGGTACTGGTCGAAGAATAAGAAGTGGTACTTGAAAAAGAGGACCATAACCACTTACAATTTATTGATTAATTAAATAAAGGAGTGGAACAAATGCTGAAATGCTGAACAATTTACAGCAAATAATAAATGAACTTAAAAATTAATATTGATGAAAAGTGGAAGCTAGTGAGTATAAAACTATAAAGTTTTGAAATAAAACAATCGTAATATCAGAAAGGTGATGACTAGAAAATATGCAACTAGAAAATATTTTTCATTGCAATAAATATAAATTGGAAAAGGGGAGGTGAAAAAAGTTAAAAATTGACATTGTTAGAAGTTATTTGATGTGTGAAGTAACTCCAAAGAGATATAGGGGAAAGAAATATAATTGGAACTGCAGTATCAAAAAAGCAGAACTGATAATCTGGGAGCCACGCATGCTAAACTAATTTCTGCTAATTTTTGACTTGACAGTTTTTTGTTGACAGTATGCGCTGAGATGTTTGAAAGCTACAGAGGAGTCTGACAGGATATCAAACTGGTCAGAAGGAAAGTTCCAAAAGGAGTCAGTTATTAGGCTCGTTGAAGCATGGAGGAGGACCTGTTTGTTGAAGGCAGCACCATAGGCGTGACGTCACAGGGTGGTGGTGGTGGGGGGACCTCCCTCCCATCCTCTCGTTGACGTGGCGGGAGACCAATGGCGGCCAAGGTTGTATGACTAGAGGGCAGCACAAACCTCAATCTCCGCTAGCATCGGCCAAAGAGGTCAAAACATACTCCACACTGCAATACGATTCTCTCTCTCTGTCTTGCTGGGAAAAACCCACGCCTGAGGCGTGTTTGCACAGGTGTGGACTTGATAGGCCGCCTCTTGCCGCGCCCACCTGGGCAGATTGACACACATTTGTCTTTTAGAATCTGCTGTTAACAAATGACTTTGACCAAACAGTGCCAAGTGTTTAGTTCCATTAGCCATCTATAACGATGGCATATGAAATAAAGTGAGTCTGGTGAGCACTGAGGTGTATTGTAAAGACATGCTGTGCTCTGCCCATCCTCTAACACCTCAGTCTGGACGTGGGGTGTGGAGTTCCTTTCCTCCAGTTACTTGTATGTGTGTGGTAATATATAGAATTGTGATGTATGCGTGGACATATGTGTGTGTGCGTGTTCCAATGTGGTTGTGTGTCTAATTATGGTGATAGGAGCCTACTCCATCTCGAGATTTCACTATACGTGGCCACCTATGTGTTGATGGTAGACGTAATAAGTTGGGTGTTATGAGCACTGAGGTGTGCGGCAAAGACATATCACACTTCGCACATGCTGCAACTATTCAGTCTGGACGTAGGGTGTTCAGTCCCTTTTCTGGAGTTACGTGTATGTGTTTAGTGATGTATGGTATTGCGTGTATGCATGGACATGTGAGTGTGTGTATATGTGTCTCTTTCTATAAGGTTGTGTGTCTATCAGAATAGGATTATATACGACTTTGAGATTTCACAATAACTGGCTACCTATGTGTTGATGATACATGTAATCAATTGGGTGTGATGAATAATCCGTATGGTATAAGTACTGAGATGAATGGCGAAAATATCTCATCCTTTGCACACACTCTAACACGTTTGTCTGATGATTTTTGGCCAGTCATGGGGTATCTGTCCCTCTTTTTCGTTGCCATGATTGCGCTAGTTATTGTGTCGAGCTCGCTGTAGGCACGTGTGTGTGCGTCTTTCTGTGTATGTATGCGTAAATATAGTGATACCTTCCTTCAACTCGTTTTTCTGGATGTATGAAGTGCTGATCCTATACTTACGTTAGTGTGTGCTTATGTGTGGTGACGAATGGATTTGTGGGTGAGACCTAGTATGAATATGGGAGTTATGATATCTGTCTGATTACCAAGTGTCTACTGCTACTTATAGTAACTGGGACACATGTTACTGTATGGCAGAAAAGGCTTCAGTGCTGGATAGACGTGGTGGTGCTGATGTGAACATGAGTTTTTAGTCAGTCATGAGCCATGGGGGTTCTGCCCCACTTTTTCGTTGCTATAATTGGGCTGGTTATTGTGTCGAGCTCACTGTAGGCATGAAAATGTAAGTGTGTGTGCGTCTCCCTCTGTGTCTGTATGCCTAATTATGGTGATACATTCCTTAAATTCGTCTGTTTGGATGTATGATTTGCTGATCATCCACTTACGTTTCTTTGTGCTTGTATGTGGAGACGTGTGGATTTGTGGATGAGACCTAGTATGAATATGAGGGATTCTGGTATCTGCTTATAGTCAAGTGTATTGTAACTCATGGTACCTGGGGCACTATTAATGAATGACAGAAAGGGTTGTGGTGTGGGAGACACGTGATGGCGATCTATGTGTTGATGGTACATGTAATCAATTGGGTGTGATGAACACTATTTATGGGATGAACACAGAGGTGTATGGTGAAAACATGTCATCTTTTGCACACCCTCTATCTCGTCTGTCTGATGATATGTAAGGAGAGTTCTGTTTTTCAGCCAGTCGTGCAGCAAGAGAGCACAGCACCACTTTTTCGTTTCCATGATTGGTGCCGGTAGTTGTGCTGAACTCGCTGTAGACATGGACATGTGTATCTGCGTCTCTCTTTGTGCATGGAAGCGTAAGTATGGTGAGACCTTACTTTCACTCGTCTGTCTGATGATTTCTGTAACGAGAGGTCTGCCCAGTTGATCAGTGGTAACGACAGTTCTGTCCCCACTTCATCATTTCCATGATGCTTGCAGTTAGTTCTGTTGAACTCGCTGTATGCATGTACATGTGCATGTGTGTGTCTTCTTCCTCCGTGGGAGATCTGGTCAATTTTTTCGTTGCCATGATTGGTGTTCGTTGTTGTGTCGAGATCTCTGTAGGCATGGAAATATGCGTGAGTTTGTGCGTATGTGTGTGTTTTTGTGCATGTGTGTGAATGTGTGTGTGTGATTCCTCTGTGGATTTGATCCTAAAAAACATGGTTATAGAATTATACTCGACGTCTAGATTTCACCATCAATGTATGCTTCTAACCATTGTTTCAGGGCTTAGGCACTCTCCCATTTCACTGTGCTGTTTACAGTTTACTGCCGTTTGTTTCTCACGTGTTTCACTTTATGCACTTCGGGATAGAAATCATTTAATGGAGAGGGTGATGATAGGATGTACCAGAGAATCGAAGGACTTGGGTACAAACCCACAGTCAGACCATTGCTTGTATATAGTGGTGTAGTATGGAGTCCACATTTTTTGTACATCAAATGCAGGGTGCACAGGAGGGCAGCTAGATTTATTAGTGGAACACATTCAACAAGTAACATAATAAAGGAGCTGCGTTTGATGTCACTGGAATATAGGTAGAGTGTTGGGGGCTGTATATGGCGTATAATGAGGTTAGAATGGATATTGGTGGAATAATTCTGAATGGTGTATGGAGCATAAATTGACAATGACCACAATCTGGAACTACACTTTAGGTGATAAGTCCTGGGTGGATAAAATATAAAAGACCCACTTTCATATGCAAATGACCTAACAATTTACGACAGTTTAAGTGTGGACGCTATCTTCGACTAGTGTCTGCACCTATGATGTCGTTTTGAATGCTTATCGATGTGTCGAGATCTTCTATTAAAATTTGGGTAATGATGTCTGTTTGATGACCATGAAACTATCAGTTAGCTAAAAGCATTATGATAACTTTATCGTGTGCGCTGGTTAGTTCAACAAAGCATACAATTACAAACAAATTTCATACTTGGTCCTGAATCCGAAGATTAGCGTCAGATGGGAACAATTAAACAGAGTGGAGAACTCTCCTTGGTCCTGATTGGTTGAAAAATACTTTAGCAGAAATGTCTTGGAAAAAGGGAGAATTTTCTTTGAAAACTGCAGTAGAACCGCCTTAAGTGAACATTTGTTACCTGGGCTCCTGTTACTGATTGAAGGTAAGAGAGGCCTATGAACAAAGGAGACAACGTACAAAACTCACATTAATTTGGATTGCTGTTGTGTTGTGTCGCAAAGGATTGATTGAATTTTTAGACAAAGTAATACTAAGGGCCCTCAATTTGTGATTGTTTACCACAGTTCTTACGAAAGCTTAACAGAATTGATACGTAGCTTTGTCTGGGTAGACAGACGTTATAGGATTGATATTGCTGGCAAATATTACGAGTGTGATTAAATATTTTATACCAATGACAACAGAGATAAGACTAGAGAAATAAGGTGTCGTACAGATGCTTATGCGAATTCTTTCTCCTTTCGTTCCATTTGATGAGTTTTGTCATGGTCAAACAGGAAACATAGATTTTTCTAGCCTTGTAGCTGATTTGAGAAAGGCTATCAGAGATAATATTAGAGAAACAAGTTGTCGTACTGATGCTTATACGAATTTTTTATATCTGAAGGGAAACTGGTTTTCAAATCTCTAACTTTGCTTTGGTTTAGGAGCTCTTAATTCCTCGAGGTTATACACACATACATCAGGAAATCATTTCAATTCTTCCTTGAGTTTAAAAATTGGTTTGGTTTTTTCTCCTTTTCACTGCACCTAATTTAATACATCCTTTAAAATATTGGAAATATAACCGAAACTCGTGAGCTATCATTAATGCTGTTAACTAATATATTGGTTCATAACGAATCCAACATGATATGCAAAAGTGAGTAGGTTTTCTGTATTTTTGTTGTGAATGAATTTTTATTTAGGAGCACTATGTGTGTGTATTATTATTATTACTCCGCGATTCACTAAAAGTGTGTGGCGGAGGGTGCATGTGTGTGTGTGTGTGTGTGTGTGTGTGTGTGTGTGTGTATGCGGGGGGGGGGGAATAGATGGCTTTGATCAAGCATAAGGGGGGAAAGCCAGGGACTACATGGAAGTTGTGGAGGAATAAACTCAAACAGTGTAACTTCACATGTAAAAAAATTATTTCAGGTACTGTTGGACATGTATGGAATATTCTAAAATTCTTGACTACCTTGTTTGAAGAGAATAACATATATGAAATATTGCTGTACTGTATGGAAATATCATCTAATGCATTACGATAATAGCAGACAGACACCAGGCACGAATATCTGAAATATTTCTCTCAAAAACTTGGTAATACCTATCGCATTGAGAAAGCGCAAATGCCTGGAAATATTTCTTAAAAGATTGGCAAATAACTGTCGCTTTCACAACAGCGTATCGAGCCCACAATGAGGCATGCCACGCCATCTATCGGAAACCGGCTACTATGCACCGGTAGGTTCTGCCAGCTGCCAACAGTTATGCAAGTTACCGCGGCAGGCGAGCGCCCGTGTCATGACAGGGCCTCGGCAGCCAATCAAGTCCACTACTGTGCAAACACGCCTCAGGCGTGGGTTTTCCCCTGCAAGACAGAGAGAGAATCGCGTGGCAATGTGGAGTATATTTTGACCTCTTTGGCTGACGCATGCGCAGATTGAGGTTTCTACTGCCATCTAGCCGTATGACCTTGGCAGCCATTGGTCATCCGCCACGTCACGGAGGGGAGGGGAGGTCCCCCCACCACCACCACCCTGTGACGTTGTCAGGGGCTGATTGGCCTAGGCTAGTGGGCGTGTGTGTGGATAGATGTGCTCACGAAGTAACCTTAGGGAATACAGTTCTGCTTGATGCGTCTCTTCTGTTCTTCTGGCAGCTCCATTAGAATCTTACCGTTGGGCTGTTTGAGCTAATGATTGACACCACTGTGGATTGACGGCCACAGACTGTAGGTTAGAAACTGAATTAAGTTATTACTACATGAAATAATGCGAGACTTGCAATGGAACAGATTATTGGCCTCTCAAACCGAGTAGTACAGTTTATAGCGTGCCGTAAAGTGGATTCCAACTATCACCAACTTATCTAAGCCGCGAACTGTAATAGTTAATTGTTAGGCAGATGGTCCCCGGATGCGAGGTGCATGGGAGGGTGGCAGGCTCCTAACAGGTGGCTATCGAAGTATGCTCGACTACTCTCGCCGACACTACTTGCCAGCTAGTACTTCCCAAGCCACCTCGGCTGACCTACAATTACGAAGGAGACTGCACTCTAAGGTGCTGACTGCAAGCATGCAGATTCCTGGCTGCTCACTGCTCGACCGCGCTCAGCATTGTCAATGATCGCCGACTGCCGATAGCTCGACGACTGAAGATTCCTATAATTCCCCAAATAGTATTGGTATTCAAAATGACCACTTACATTCCTCCCCCATTAGAATAAGGCATTTTCCACAATGCCGAAAAGTTCAATATACGACATAGTTGGATTTCCACTTTGAAGCTCACAAAAATATTGCAACATTTTAAATATTTATTTTTCAATTCTGGTGTAGGTAGTTTGCCAAGCCTGAAGATAAACAAAGTCAATTAGAATTTTATAAAATAGGAACAATAAAACAGTCATCCAAATGACATTAAAAAGCTATTATTAATAGAGTAAATGAGGTATGGTCATTCTCAAGATGTGCGATTTAATTTGAGTTCGGCATAGCTACCAATGTATGCGTAGCGTTTGGTATAGTGATATTAGCAGTATTTTGTGCTAGTTTGGCTGAATTTTTCCCGTACATACGGATTACAATGAGTACAGTTAAATTTTGATTGGCATAATGATTTGATACTTGGTTAAATTTAATCACATCTTGCTCAGTTTGCAAATATATTGTTCTGCATTCTAAGGTATTCTAATTATGAACTATGGTTTACTGATTTGGATAGGTTAAATTAATTATTCAGCTTAGGAACGATAGATAAAATCTCTGTTTACTATTTGACACATTATCGCATTCTTCAGGGTGCCATAATTTGAAAGAATTATGTTTCTAGTATGAAGTCTTGCATGAATCGTAAAACAGGTAATTGTCACTATGGTAGGATACAACAAAGTAATAAGTTAATTATTAGGCATTCTCCTACATATATGCTTACTATTTCTTTGACAAGTGTCCAGCAAAGTTTCTGTAAAACATGATTGTTAGACAACTAGACGAAAAGAACATGTGATTACCGCAGATCGCTTACAGCTGTTTAAATTCTACGTTTAACACTGAAGACCTGTGGTTCTTATTGAGTAGCATGATTCAAAGTAATCCACAATTGACATGTTGCTCTACCCCGAATTAGATGAGTCTATAATTACGTTAACAATTTTAAAGATTTTAGTCTACCAGACAACGCTTCCGTCAATAGTATGATAAAACTCAGTTAGGTCTCGTGTAAACATTAAATTAACATATGGTTCTCTCATCCACCTGCTTATAATTAGTCGTAGTACAATAAACGTAGTCTAGGACTTTGTAAAACATCATTTCGATAACAGTTAATTGCTTTTACGAGTCACTATTGCTCCAACCTTATTTTAAGGCTTGAATCTCATTTGTTTTATTATTAAATGCATTAGCTTGAGGATTTGACGTCAGCAGCATGGAACCAATAAAATTAAAAAGTAACTAGGAATTCTAACACCTTATGCTACACCGCGAAAGTTATAAAACTAAATCCCAGGTGCCATATCCTTTAACAAAACATGTCAGGTGTCATTTTGATCCAGGCTGCATTTCAACCTAACCACAAACTATGTTAATTTTTTTAACATTTCAAAACTTTAGTTTCTGTCACGTGCCCATTAATACAATCATTTTATCGCGTTCGATTCCTGACGAGTTGGGACTACTTTCCTGTGGCTAAAACTATGACATTAGTACGCCTAATATGGCGTCATTGTAAGGAAAAGAAATTAAAAATCATTCTGGGCTGCATTTCAAACTAACCACAAACTTCGCCAATTTTTCTGTTAAAAAATCACATTACCATTAAAACATTCACTGTTTCGCGATCGAAACTTGACCCACTGAACTACTTATGTGCAACTGAAATGATGACATTGGCAGTGGTTAAATAATAACGAAGTAAGAAGGAGTTTTAATATTCATTTGAAATTTGTCACACACATTCCTCAGGTCATACATTTCGAGAAAAAGTGTATATGAAAGCCGTTACCATAACATTCATACCTCTCCAAGTTAATATTTAATAATTGAATAAAATCGGTAAAGAATTACTAGATGATTCTATCATAACAGTGGTGCCACAATTTTATGATGGTTTTTTATAGAACTTGACGAAATAAATCGAAAATAAAGAATAAATGTTTTTTTACTATCTGACTTATTTCTCGAGATATCTTGAATGAAATGTGATGAGGTTAGAGTCAGTGGCGGCCGAAGTGATTTGCTCAGGTAGTGATAACAATAAAATGTTTCCAGTTGAGGATCCAGGATTTTGGTTTGATGGAAGGGGAGGGGTGCTAGGATTTGGTTTGGTATTGCTTGGGGCTTCACTTGAACGAGGAGGGGGTCGCCGACAGAAGTCTCATTATTCCAGATTTTCACCCTTATAAGTAAGATAAATAGAGAGAAAAAAAATGTCGTTGGCGGTGATCTTGGTGCTTTTGGGGGCTGGCTTCATCCCCCTAGACCTGCCCACCCCTGGATCCTCCACTGAATGTTTCGACGGTTTACTGATCATCATTGAAGTGAAAGGTGCCTGTAAAAACAGCTCAGGGTAAGAATCTCGCAATATAAAGATTTGTAACGTGTGAAAGTCTCATTACTAGCAGTTACTATCGGATTAAAGAAATGATTAATCAATGATAAATGTTTTAAAATTGACCAAACGGTAAACATTTAGTGATTAGCCAAAAACCGACAAGTTGATCTACAAGCAGTGCTGGATTACCCAATAGGAAGGACTAGGCACGACTAGGCAGTAGCCTGGAGCCCCTGATTTTTGAAAGCCCCCTGTAAGTTCACTTTTTTCACTAAATAAAAATAATAAAATCATCCAGAATAAAACAATCAAAATAATATGAAAAACAAGGAAATTATTTTCTTGGTTTCATATTTGTGTACGATAAATAAAAGTAATCTTCAAAATATAATAAATCGTAAAATTCGTTTGTTAATTGAATAAATAAATATGATAAATTCTATTAGTCATCTACAAAACCTTTTTTTTCACTTATAAAATACAGATAATTATTTTCAAGAACAGAGGGAATCAAAATTTTTGAGACTGCCTAGGGCCCAATACTTTCTTATTCGGCACTGCCTTCGACGACCACGACGATAGTGGAACACATTTCACTTGAGAATCTTTTCCTGTTATGTGCATTCATAAACTTATGTAATTCTCCTTCAAAGAATCTAAGAAAAAAACAATATTGACTGCTCGCATTGACAAAGCTTCTAGGGCAGATTATTCAAAACCCTTTTCAACCCGAGGACCAGTAAATTTTCAAAAATAATGCTGTGGGTCACTAACTCACATAGGCCTAATTTTTTTTCTCTCCTTTTCGTTTCAGCAGACTATGGGCTACGATTACGCAACTTCATTTTCCTCTTCTGAGTTTCCTTCCTCCGTCGCCAGTTACCTCCGCAATTTTTCGTCTGTCTTTTTTAATGTCTTCCACCCTGGGCCTAATTTTATTTTCCATATTGTTTTTATTAAAATGTACCATTATAACATAATAAATTTAAAATCACGTTTTGAATCCTATGAAAACACAGATATAAAACTGAATGTGAACTATTAAAAGCTAATTACATTTTTATCAAACCAAACCAGATAAATAATAATGTTACTAATCAGACAGATAAATAATATAACTACAGGCTTGACGCTACACAATACTACCGGCCTACATGCATAAACCAAAATAAAATACACTAGACCGTATGCCTTTTATGTTTATTTACTTCACCAATCGCGTTACCAATCTTATCCTACCGTGGTTCCTCATACCCACTTAAAACCCTTAGTAAACCGTCATTTACTTAATCTCTAGACGCCATATGGAAATGAATAGACTGTTGTAGAAACAGTGCTTTTCTATCTTCATCCTGGAAATGCCACATTTTTACCCGGCCATTGAAATGTTCAAGGCTTTTAAATATTGGGCATACAGCCTTATACAGTACGAATATGGTATCAGAGTTTATGATATTATGCCTGTCGAATTCCTGAACTATGTTCGCGGAAAAGTAATCAGCGAACCACAGGTTGAAAAGCACCGTTCCAGTGGATATTTAGTTGAATGCAAAAAAAATTGCACCGACTTTGATCCGGTCCCAAAGTCAGACCTCGCCTCGGCTGCGAAGTGATTTGTTTTTTATGTTTGGCAGAGGCAGTACCTGGAAGTAGAGCATAATACGCTCCGGTTGGTCAAGCTGACCATTCAGCCGTGGAGTAGCTCCTTCCAGCGGGTGAGGAGGGATGAGGTTCTCCTTACTCGCCTCCATATAGGGCACTGTCCTCTGACTCATGGTTTCCTTCTACGCCGAGAGGACCCTCCGGAATGTGAGGCTTGTGGCTTACCTTTGACGGTGCGCCACATTTTAACCGATTGTGTTTTATTTTTGGATATAAGGGCAGACGTTGGCCTAGCCTGCGATCTGTCCTGTATTTTAAATAATGACGATGGCAATGTGGCTAACGTTTTAAAATTCAATGTACTAGACGGTCTTATCCCGAAAAATTCTGGGAAGACCGGCCTAAGTTTTTAAGATGGATGAGTGGCCATTTTACATCCATGTACATAGTTATTGTTCAGCAATTAGTTCTAAGCCTTTAAGTCTGGTCAGCCCCATTACAGCTGACTAGACATCGTTTGAAAAGATCGTTTTTTATAGCCTATTTACAGCCAACATTTTAGTATTTTATTTGTTTTTGCCGTCTGTATGGCCGACCCCTCTACAGTTGTCCATGCAGACGGTAATATAGTAACTTTTAAGCTACATTGCCAAGCCGGTTGTTGTTAGGGTGCTTATGACCCTTTCGTCGACGCGTCCTTAACGTCCAATAATAATAATAATAACAATAACAAAAATGGCAGCTGCTGCTTATGCACTCTACCGGCAGTGTTACTAACTTTATCGAGCTGCAGCGTGTGACAGATCCAAATTGTCTCCATTCGCCACTAACAAAGCGAACCCCCACCCTTGAATATTTCCATGAAAACGCTAAAGAGCATGCGCGATCTGTGCCATCCAAAAATTGTGTCCACGACAGAGAAACAGTTCACTGATGTAGCCAACAGATGGAGTTCAATACTTTCCCTATCTGTCATAAGTTATCATAGAGTAGAGAATGCCACATTTATAGATATTTATTTTTCTTACACTGCATTTATTTTTTAACTTATTTATTCTTGGTTAGAAGTGGTGACATATCATGGTGTCACTACGTCTAGAGCCGCCACTAGTTAGACTGCCCGGAACAGAAGGGAAATTAGCATTGCCATTGCTCCTAAATTTGCAACACCTGTTTCTGAGGAAATGTTCTGGAGATATAATATCTCATAGATATTTGATTAGGTTGAAATGTGGCCTGTATCAAAAGAAAAAATTCCGTGGCGCCGCAATTTTACGATGTTTTCTTATGTAACAAGGCGAGATATTTCGAGTTTTCGCTTAGTTCTAGACATCTTGTGTGTCAAAGGTTTTGTTGATTTGTTAAAATGCTGCCAAGAGTTAAAGAAAAGCTTCCTTTGTACCTTTAATTTGACGACGCATTTTTATGCAAGTATACGAGACATTAAGTTCTAGAGATAAGCTATGTCAAAAGCGATGTTATTAGAATGAAGTGCGTGCGACCTGCTCCAGAAATAATATTTCCCTTTGTGCCATGAATTTAGGAATATTTTGACTTACGAAATTTAGAAACCTAGGCTCAACATCGAAAGATTTTTTCTTTGCTTCGATATTATCTTTGACGTGAATAATGTATTTGGAGATGGTTGTTGTACTGTACTATTAACTCTGTGCCACATCACAAACTTTTGGTCTTATCACGTCTATTTGCGTTTATATACACTTTTTCTGGAGATTTCAGTTGTGTAGGACATAAGTGAAACACGGCGTACATTTACAAAGAAATCAGTATGGAAGTCGGCAAAATGGTCATGACAGTTCATTGACACTTGATTAAGGCATAAGGTACTGGAGAACTTTTCGCTTAGAAGTTTGGAAGTAAGGGACTCAAATAAATTACCGAGGAATATGTTGACTAATTTACATCGAACGTTACCAAAATTCAAAGGAAAAATTTGTGAAACATAAATATATGGTGCATTAGAAATTTTCACCGGGTCATATGAATTATAAATATGTAATTAACCTAAATAAAAAATTGATATAACTGGAGTTGGGAGTCATTAAAAAGAAAGAGACACGTGAATGAAAAGTCAGATAAGACAATTTCTTTGATTCCTGAATGAAAATTGAGGAAAGACTTAGAAGTGATACGTCGATGGAAGAGATGACAATGCCCATCAAATATCACGTGACTCCAAGAATGATTTCATTTTCAGATTTTTTTTTAAGTAATATTACCCAAACTAACCAAAACTAATTTGCAGTGTGGTAGCTGTTGAATTGAAGGTTGTGATATTTCCACTGCAGAATTATCTCCAAAGGAATAATGGAATCAAAGGAAGTGGAAGTAAAAATGGGAATGCTGCATGGTAGAGTACTGGGACCATTGCTATTCATTATTCTAATGAATAATTGTGTTGATTGTTTACTATCTGAAATTAGATTGTTTGCAGATGACATAATACTGTATGAAAGGATCAAAACGATAGAGGACTGTAAACAGTTGCAGGGTGATCTGGACAGGATATCTGGTTGGGTTGGTAAACATGGGATTAAGATAAATGCAAAGAAGAGTCAGCTTATTAGGTACACAAATAAAAACAAAAGGTTAATTATGAATATAAGGTGGGTAAAGAATTGCTTGCCGAAGACTTGAAATGTAAATACCTTGGCATTACATTTGATAACAAGCTTAACTGGGCAGGACACATTTGACAGGTGATAGGAAAAGGTTTCAAAATTCTGCACTTGTTGGAGAGAGTGATGAGGGGATGCACGAGAGAATTAAAGGAATTGGGTTACAAAACTTTGGTCACACCATTGCTCGAATATGGTAGTGTAGTATGGGACCCACGTTTTGAGTATCAAATACAGGAGTTGGAGAAGGTGCAAATAAGGGCTGCTAGATTTGTTTCTGGAAATTATCGCAGAATGCAATCAGTGACAGATATAGGAGCTGGAATGGGATTCATTGCAAGACAGGAGGAAGATGAGGAGGGTCATGGGAATGTACAGGGCGTATACTGGTGATGAGGCATGGAAAGATATTGCAGTAGGTATGAAAAGTAGTGCATGGAGGGGAAAAGATGACCATGACCACAAGCTGGCACTCGATTTCAGGCCCAAGGGTGTGGGAAAATTTTCTTTTTTAAGTAAGGGTATCAGGGATTGGAATGAGTTACCGAGGGGAATGATGAATAACTTACCGAAAATGTTAAAAGAATTTAAATTTAAAATTTGTAGAGGGCAAATGTAGGTGGGTGCAGGATAGGGGGAAGATGGGTGTATCGGGAAATTGCCACCGGAGCGTGTACTCCATTGCAATAAAATTAAATAATTATTAGTGAATACCCGTATTTGTGTTTTTCTTTTTGTATTAATGCTAAAAGAGGGGATTAGCAATATACAT
This sequence comes from Vandiemenella viatica, assembly GCA_031002005.1. NCBI lineage: Eukaryota > Metazoa > Arthropoda > Insecta > Orthoptera > Morabidae > Vandiemenella > Vandiemenella viatica. Next base: position 4,606,836 of record JARYHS010009186.1, on the reverse strand, counting down.
TTCCAGAAGTAATGTGTAAATCGGATTTTCGTAAAACAAAAGTTTTTTTATTATTATTTATTTTTGTTGGCTTTCGGCCTGGTCGGCCACACTGTCAGGTTCTTTGCATTTAATTTTACATTGGTTTATGTTTAATGTTTCAGTTAAATTACAATTTCTTATCCTTTATTTTACAATGGTTCATAAGTCCCATGAGAGATTGGTTACAATTTCTTCATAAAATATATCATGTTATTGCCTTTTCAATTGCACCGTGTGAGTCGTCGCCAAAAGCCCAGGGACGGCTTTTTGTATCTTTCCACCACAATTGAATATTCATGAAATAGTTCCTGTGATTGCCTTATCTATTTGGATCCTTTGGTGTAAATAATGTTGTGTACTTGTATTTGTAACTATTCTCATTGGGTGTTGCATTAATGTGTATGTTCTAGATAATGTGGAATATTTTTGAAGGGTTAGTGTATCTACTTAGTTTATGACTGTTGGTCTAGGATTGGCTGGTCCGCTTTGTCTTATATTTGAATATTTCATTCTTTAAAAAAGGACATTATGGTTCTGTATATTAAGTGGTTGTTGGAAGAGAGCAGGATGGCTAAATTAGTTGGGAAGAGGATCTTGCACCTTGTGAGTTCCTTCAGCATTTTGTTTTGGATGTTGGTGTATTTTTTGCAGGAGAATAACAGGTGGTTGATGTCCCCTATTGCTCGGTCGGCACAGTCACATCTGGGGCTATCTCTTAGTCCTATCCGGTTCAAGTGGCTGGGAAAGTTGCCGTGGTGGAATCTGCTTCTGATTATATTAATTAAGTGGCGTCTGTTGATTTTCCAGCTGTAGAACCAGGGTTTGGAAGGAATATATGGTTGGATGTGTCCGTAAAAGGATCCTTTATGGTGAATCGTATTGTTCCAATCAGTTTGCCATCTATTTCTTGCTCGCTGTTTAATATCTTCTGCATATGCTGATGGGGGTAGTAATAGTTCTTTTCTTTGTCCATATGAGATGGCTTCCTTGGCTAGTCTGTCCGCGATTTCATTGAACTTAATCCCGTTATGAGAGGGAACCCATACTAAACTTGTTGTGATGCCTATGTTGTTGCTTATGTGTATTTCATTTAGTATTTCTATTAGTAGTGGCGCCATCCTATAATTCCACTTTGGTTATGCTATGCTCCTGATGACGCTCAAGGAGTCGGTTACTATGACCACCTTCTTAGGTCTTCTGGTCCGGCCGTATCTTACAGCTTCTAATATCGCTTCCGTTTCTGCCAAATATATTGTAGTTTGTGGTGGTAAGGAGTATAGGGCTTTGTGCTGAGTTTTGGGGCAATATAGTGCACTGCCGACTCGTTCTCCTGTATTATTTTTTGATCCATCTGTGTATATATGGATTGAATTTAGGTCTTGGCTGGCGAGCAGGGCGTTCAGGGCATAGTTGGCGTTGGTGTCTGGCGTGTGTTCCAAATACTTTACTTGTATGTCTAGACATCGGAGCTGGTAAGGAGCTTGGAATATCGGGTGTGTGGAAAACTTCGTTATGTTAACGCTCCTTTCCTCCCACGTATTATACATGTTAAGTAGAAGAATGTTGCTTAGCGCGCCAGACTGTTTATTTCCTTTATTTCGCTTACAGTGTTTGAGGTTGTCTAACCGTACCTTTAGTGGGTGTGTGGTGATGCTAAGTTTTTCGATTATAAACTTCTCTGTAAGTAGTTGTCTTCTTATGTTGAGCGGCATTTCGCCTGCTTCCACTAGTAAGGCGTTGGTTGGCGTAGATTTGAATGCTCCTAAACATGTTCTGAGGCAGGGAATCTAATTTCCGCAATGCGTCTTTTGTGGCGTTGGCGTAAAAGACACTGCCATAGTCTATGATAGATCTAATCATTGATTTGTATAGGAGCAGAAGTGCGTTGGGGTGGGATCCCCATCTCGCTCCGGCCACTGCTCTTAGGATGTTAAGTCGTTGGTCTGATTTAGCTATTATATGTTGAATATGGTCTCTCCAAGTTAGTCGGGAATCCAATATCATTCCTAGGAATCGGCTCTGTTTATGTACTGGGAATGAAAAGGGACCTAGATGTATCCTGGCCATATCGGGAATGTTGCGTTTTGAGAATATGACTATGGATGATTTCTCAGTAGATATGTCTAGTCCGTTACGGTGGGCCCACGTGATGAATGCCTGTATCGCTTCATACAACTGTTCGAAGACGTCTTCTATTAATGAGCTTATGGTGTATATAACGATGTCGTCCGCAAATTGGAGGATTAGAATACTTGGGGAGAAGATTTTTTCTAAGTCGTGAATGTATATCAGATAAAGGAGAGGACTTAATATCGCTCCTTGTGGGAGTCCATTCTAGACCCAACGGGGGGCCTACCAGCTCCCCTGAGTTTGAAATATATATAACTCTTTCTGATTTGAGCGAGTGTATCCCTGCTACAAACTCATGTGGAATTCCCAAGTTGGAGAGCTTTTGCATCAGAATGTTGATAACAACATTGTCATAAGCTGAAGTGATATCTATGAATATTGCCCCTAAGTAAAATTTCCGTGCAAATGCAATATTGATATATGTTGTAATTATTGCTAAGTTATCGAGTGTACTTTTTCCTTTCCTGAATCCAAATTGTGATGTTGCTAGTAAGTTGTTTTTTTCCATCCAATATTCTAGTCTGTTTTTTTACGATGCGTTCTAGTGTTTTGGATACACACGACATCAGGGAAATTGGTCTATACGATCCTGGTTGCTTGGGATCTTAGTTGGGTTTTAGTATTGGTATAATTATCTGATTTCTCCACTCTATGGGACTCGGTTGCTTCATCCAGATTTCGTTAAAGATTTTAGTTAGGAGCTGTCGGGCGCTGGCCTGCAGATTATACAACATCGAGTAATGTATTCTATCTTTGCCTGGTGTCGTGTCAGAGGACTGTTTAATATTTTGTTCCACTTGTTTAACTGTGAATGGAGAACACAGTTCGTGTTCCGAATGTTGTTCTGCGTTCAGCGAAAATCTAAAGTTTTTATGGTTGACACTATCGGAGGCAATTCTTTCCGCTATGGCTTCTATACATGAGTTGTCTAACTTAATGCTTGAAGTGAACGTTTTCCTGTTCTTCAAGTTTCTTAATTGGTCCCAAATAGATCAAGTGTTTGTATCTTTCCCCAGGTTCTCACAGTATTGTATCCAACTGAGACGTTTCTGAGTTCGCAATATTCGTTTGGTGTATGCACATGTTATTTTGTAGGTTAAGAAAAACAAAAGTTTACAGACCCTTTCGCACCATTTGACAACATGAAATACATTCTCAAATAATATCTGTAAAATAAGGACTGACATAACCATGGAAACATGGAGGAAGGAAATATATGGAGGAGAAGTGACGTTAAATCGGTGAACCAGGCTCTAAACTCTCCCGCATGGCGGCAGCAGCGGTATTGCGCTTCCAAACATTGCGGTGTTTCCAGTATATCCCGAAAACTAAGCAAAATATCGAAAAATTTTATTCTTTATTTTCGATTTGTCTCGTCGTGTTACATAAGAATCGATCATTAAATTTGACTTTTGCGAAATTTTTCTTCTCCATTTCAACCTCACTTTTGATACAGTATATCTCTAGAACTAGGTGAGATATCGAAAAAATTTTTTCTTTATTTTTCATTTGTCTCGTCTTTTTAAATAAGAATCCATCATCAAATTTGACTTTAACCAATTTTTTCTTCTGAATTTTAACCAAAACCATTTCACATTTGGGACAGAATATCTCGAAAACTAAGCAGAATATCAAAAAAAATTATTCTTCATTTTTTATTTGTCATATCGAGTTACATAATAATCCAACACCAGATATCGGCGTCACCTTTATCCTAGAGTCCCCCTGAGTTTTTTGTACATATTCCCCGTGTCTGTATGGAAGCGGCCATGCCCCCTCCACTCCGGCCATGCCCCCCCACTCCTCCACGCCCTGCTTCACTTCAATGCGTGGTGAAGGTCTCTTGCGTCGTCTCCATATATTTCCTTCCTCCATGCATGGAAATAACAGAGAATAGTGCCTCATCATTGTCTCTGGCTCATCTCTCCAACACATAATATTTTTGTGGTTAGTTTTCAGTTGTGGGATTTACTGCTACTTTCCGGTCACTGTGATATCTGTCACAGTGACTTAAAAGTCACAGTGATTTTTAACTGTGACTCAGTCACGTCGAAACGATAGTGTCAGTATCTTCCACCAGATGGCAATATGTAAGAAATCACGGGCACAGTGAAAAGTAACGACATTCAGTCACGTTTTATACATGGAGAAAGGAAATATATGGAGACGACGCAAGAGACCTTCACCACGCATTGAAGTGAAGCAGGGCGGAGGAGGAGTAGGGGGGCATAGCCGGAGGGGAGGGGGCATGGCCGCTTCCATACAGACACGGGGAATATGTACAAACACCTAAAGGGGACTCTAGGATAAAGGTGACGCCACAATCTGGTGATGGATTATTATATAACTCGATATGACAAATAAAAAATGAAGAATAAATGTTTTTGATATCCTGCTTAGTTTTCGAGATATTCTGTCCCAAATGTGAAATGGTTTTGGTTGAAATTCAGAAGAAAAAATTGGTCAAAGTCAAATTTGATGATGGATTCTTATTTAAAAAGACGAGACAAATGAAAAATAAAGAATAAAATTTTTCGTTATCTCACCTAGTTCTAGAGATATACTGTATCAAAAGCGAGGTGTCTTGAGTAGAAGAAAAATTTCGCAAAAGTCAAATTTAATGATCGATTCTTATGTAACACGACGAGAAAAATCGAAAATAAAGAATAAAATTTTTCGATATCTTGCTTAGTTTTCGGGATATACTGGGAACATCGCAATGTTTGGAAGCGCAATACCGCTGCTGCCGCCATGCGGGAGAGTTGAGAGCCTGCTTCACCGATTTAACGTCAGAGGCAATAATTTTAGAGTACATTCAGTCGACTGGGTGTGAAATTTTTAATTTGCGTTTACCAATAAGTAGTTAATACTTCCTGGATGCAAAATGTTTTTATTTTCCTTTCATGAATAAAAACAAAATATTGTCAGCCTACGCTTTTATTGTTTATTGGGAATCTGTGGAATTTGTGCAATTGGAACGTTTCTCTCTTCGAAATAAATTATAGTTACCCTGAAAAAAACCTATATTTTTATCGTAAATGTTTTAATTTAATAATACCCAAATTATTTTACAAAATGAGATAAACATAATAACTTTTTCTGACATTTCAGCTGTAGTGTAAAGTGTTTGACAACAAGAGTAGTTATAATTTTTCATCTCAGAATTCAACTACAAACAATTACTCTTAAAATATTAAAATAAAGCGCAATTACTGCACTGATAATCACGATTTTTTTTAAAAAATACATCATCCTTATATTCATCATAAATTCTCTGCTGTGTGGTATTTGCTATACCATTTAATATTTTTACAGAGATTTTGAAATGACTCAAGGCAAAAGAAGGGGTACAATAGTCTTAAAACCAAATTTCTTCCTGTAAGTAATCATTGTACACACATTATAGCCTATCCCTTAAAAATTAGCACATTGCAAAAAAATTTGTATTCAGAAGTTTATCATAATGCCAATCTCCACATTACAACTCTTCAAGAAGTGCAGGAAATTCTTTTTCCATATATTAAATTCATGTTACATCCAGACCTAACTATCAACATTTATCTGTCTAAAACACATTTAAACATTAAGTAAACATCACTGATAAACATTGTCTAATAATTCCTTGCCACATCTTATATTCAGTGAATAGTATGTAAGTTAGTTCCTAAATTGAAAACAGTTTACCTGTCCAGTTTATAGAACACAGAATATGTAAGCAGTTGTTGAGCATTTTTATTTTCATTACTGTTAGCAATATTAGGCTCAATTTGAAGATATGCATTACATAATGTGTATAAATCTTATGAAAATATGTATACATTATTTCAGAAAATGCTAGCCAGTACTGATGTTTTAAATACTCTCATCTTCTGTTAGGGCAGTGAAATACAAACTGTGGTTTTAAGTAATATTCTGACTAAAATAAAAAGAGTTGTGGAAAATGTTTAATGACCAATGAACCTCCAGTTATGTTAAAACAAAAGTTCAGTGATGTGAAAGCTGTATTTACTTTTTAGGTGTAATATATAACAGTTAGTCATACTTTTAAACTATCTGCAAATATAGTAAGTGTATAGATAAGATGGTTTTCCCTTGCTATTATTCTTTACTCAAACGTCTGATTTCCTACAACTCTTATCTACTAATTAACACAATTACCAATGCAATGATAGAATGGGTAATTTAGATATACGATACTGCAAGAATTACTTGTTTTCACTTGGTGGTTTTAGACAAAGTTAATTGTGGTTCAGATTCAATGTTAAAATGTAGGTCCCAGAGAAAAAGGAACTGGTTGTTCATTCCTGACACAATGGCCTTGTGGATGATCCAACCAACCTTCAGATCTGGACTAAGTTTTTAATATAATTAAACGATATATTCCTTAATGAATTCCAACTGTCAAGGAAAAAAATGTATTATTTTTATCCAAACAGTTTCTGAATGAATATTATTTGTACAGGGATATAATCAGTATATCCTCTTTCAGATTAAATATTGCAGTTTTTGGTGTAATATAACTTTTTAATTTAAGTTCATTAAAATTCAGTTATACAAAGGTGTGGTGAAACACAAATGGGAAGGTGCTGAAAAAAAAGACGTGAGTCAATGTCATTTTGACTGGATGCATTCTGAGGTATCCAAAACTGCAGGGTATGAGAGGGAGGAGATATGCAGAGAAATTAGTAGCTACAGAAAACAGAGGCAGATAGATTAATTCTGTAATAGATGAAAATTTGTGACAATAATTGCATAGGATACATTAATATAGAAAGCCTGATAAGCAGAAATGGTTTCATTGTTTGCATATAGTATAAAAAATAGTACCTTTTATATAATAGTAACCCAATACAAACATATTTTACAAAACAACAATGATGTATCTACAACCATATCAGTAGCTATCTAATGATGTACTGGTTATCTGACTGGACCTCATAATCAAGAAGTTATGCTGGATCCATACTGCTATGAAATCCTCTGAAAATGTAATTTGGATACAAAGAATTCTTATTATATTCAGAACTCATCCTGTCAAACTGCAATCCCTATATTATTATAAATGGTCCATTTTAATTCTAAAAATTAGGAATTTTTTTAAAAAAGTTCCAGCTACTTTAATAAGACTGGTGGTGCAATCATTTAACATCATTTTTGCTCTACCACACTGTAGAAGAAATTAAGGATGAAAATAGCACGATTTCTTAAAATAAGTATTGATCAAATTTCCTTTTAGTACACTAAACTTGTACTTAATGACAACAAGCTGTGATTTTAATAATTTTTTATTTAAGTATCGTATTTAGTTATATTTTTTTCACAGATAACATGGTTTTGTCAACTTTAAACGGACCAAGAAGGCTTTAGTCCATTTTTCATCTAAGTTGATCCACTATTTTTGTTAAAAACGAGAGAAATCTGCTAATTACTGGTACAAAACTGACAGTTTAGTCTACTTTATAATTAAGAATTCACAGTATCCTACCAAACGAATCACTTATGACGTGACCGTGACCAAGTAACGTCTTTTCTGCTACTTTCTCATGAAACCGTGATTCTCCGCAGATCGCACTTTGCGTCTAAAATGTTATCACGTGAACGTTACTCAGTCACGTCCAGATTCTGTCACAGTTACTTTTTGTCACTGTGACTTTCCGGTCACGTTGTGAATGTAGCTGCGACGTTATTTTTCGGACAACTTGTGTCTGTTGCTCGTTCTGTTTTTGCTCTGCCTCGTGAGTGATACTGCGAATAATTCTCTCAAGACAACAGAAAGAAGCGATATGGAGACAGTACATGTTGTCCTTATTAAACAAGAGGTTGGTTTTGTACTCTTTATTTGTGGAGTTGTACAGGGTTCAAGTTTACGTCGCTATACACGACGTTGCTAACTTAGAATAAAATGATTGTATCAATGCGTGTGTGATTGAGGCTTTGAATTTGTAGCGCCAATATTAACGGAGATTGTGGTTAGGTTGAAATTCAGCCTGGGCCATAATGAAAACTAAATCTTTTTGTCACAGCCAATGCCACGAGAAATGTAGTTATCAGTTATTTAAGCAAGTTTCATAAGCACTATGTGACGTTGTGACGTCATGTATCGCGACGTAAACTACTCCCGTTGTACAGTTCATGCTGCTCAACAACAACATGGACGTTGCTTTCACTCCCCTTTAAAAACGTTTATTATGAACGTGGCTTATGTGCGACCATGAACTAACGCGTTTTGTTAATTGACCTGAATATAAGTTTAATTACATGATGCTGTTTGTCATTTGTTTAAATATTTCGCATTCCATCAAGCGAAACGTTGAAACATAGACCAATGCAAAAGCGAAGTTACTTTTAAATAGTTTAGAACGTATTTGTTTGATCTTGACCAGAATGGTATTTGCTGTGTCTGTTCTTTGCCTTGATTTCTTTCATGTTGTTGTGCTATTTATGTACATTTAACTAACAGACAGATATAAACGCCTCGGGATTATTGGAGATCATGATTCTGCTAGGAATTGAAGTCCTCATACTGCAGTAGTCAAATGTAAGACACCGCTAGAAATAGTTCCCAAAATATATTTAACAGTTCCTTGCTGGTCCAGGCTGTATTACAATGACATTACTTGCTTTTTACTGAAAATGTTGAAAGAATTTAAAGATAAAATTTTGTAGAGGGCAAATGTAGGTGGGTGCAGGATAGGGGGAAGATGGGGGTGTAGGGAAATTGCTACCAGAGCCTGGGCTCCATTGCAATTAAATTAAATTAGAAAATGATACTTCTTGCGACTAACTACATCAGTATTCCAACGACATTACTAAATGCTGCTGTAGCGGAATCGCGATCTCCAGTAGACCCAACGACTCAAGCTCTTATGGCAGGAATCTCTAGTTGCTCATTATTGTTTTCTTGAATATCTCGCCCTTAGTTAAATGTTAGACTGTAGTAAATTTTTTACATCTACATCCATACTCTGCAAGTCACAAACATTGTGGGTGGCAGAGGGTGCTAAGCACCAATCCTAAAACTGCGCATTCCAATCCCGAATAGCGCGAGGAAAGAAGGAATACATAAAAGCATCCGTACGGCATCTTATTTCCCTAATCTTATCCCTCCGATCTTTACGACCTAAATAGGTTGGCGAAAGATGTATTTCATTGCACTCGAAATTTAATTTTTTTTGCATATTCTCCAATAAATTCGAACACAAGTTACGTCTTCTGTCTTCCAAACTATCCCAGCCCAATCTATGTATCAATTCTGTGATGCTTTCATAAGGGCTGTAGCAACCAGTCATGAATCGAGTGGCCCTCCTCTGCACCCTCTCCACTGAGTCAATCAGAACCTAGTGATACGGATCCCAAACTCCACAACAGTAATCCATATGCAGACGCACTAGTGTTCTATACGCTATCTCCTTTGTATGAGCATGACAATTCCTCAAAATACGTCCTATGAATCGCAATTTAGAATTCGCCTTGCCTACGACGGAAGTTTTATCTGCACAATCTATAAAAGACTGGCACATGAGTCATGTAGGATACTTCGGCGTGTGCACACCTCCCGAACCACACAACTCATTCTCTTTAACATGAAGAAGGTTTAAGACTGAAATATTGTGTATTTTTTGTGTCGCGACATATGTGCTTCTCCCGTTGCTGCCTTCAACTTTGGTGAGTGATGAGTCATTTTCCCTTTCCTTGTGATTTATATTGCCTACTGCCGTTTCCTTTTTCCTTTGTTTAATCACTAATAAATAAGGAAGGACAGGATAGCATTGAATCAGGCAGTAGACTGTGGTGAGTTTAACCTCTCCTTGACAAATGGCACAATCATACTTAAATGAACAACATTTTAAGCAGAAATTCTGTAATCTGTGTTCATATTTTGATGTTTTTGTGTTCGTGTGGCGTTTCTGCCTTAATCAATGTGGTATGTTATTTTTCACTACCCTTCCTTATTTTCATTGCCTAATGGCCCTTTCATTATCACCACTATTCGCTCACTACTATGTCACTGTGAAATTATACTTCTGTTTATTTTTTAATTATTATTACAAACCACTTGTCTTCAACTTTGGTATTTATAGCCATACCCCAGGTTACAGTATATTTATCATCCAGGTTTGTTGTCAACAACACATGATGCATATCCCTCAAGTCATCCTGATCTATAAAGTAGTCATCTATACTTCATACTAGTAATGTTTTTGGCTGACTCCTTTGGATTTATGTTAACTAACAAAAAATAGTTTTTTTCTTTGTCTTATATTTGAACCTCAAAGTAGTTTCTGCGCAGTTAATGTATACTATATGAAATCAGTCAGTCAGCTGTCATCTTCGCTATCACTACTTCTAGATCTCACCACTTACCAATGGCACTTTCATAGTGTTATGTGTTATACTGTGATAAAAAGTTTGTTGTGAATATCCTGATAAAATAAGCAATCTCTTGTGGAACATACATTACAGCAGCATTTAAAAAATAATTCTAGCGCCTATTTTTTTGCCCATGTGTATGTTATAAACCAATCCTCCAGTTGTAATCAGTACCTACTGCAATCCCTTAAGATCTACACCTTCAGTGATGCCCTCATGAAATGGTCACTAAACAAACTCCTTTTTGATGCCAGTTGGATATGTAATTTGTTATAGCAACAATTTATAGTAATGTCCTGGAAATACCAGATTTTTGTCTCTTCATTTAAATATTCATCACTTTTACAAAGTCTGACTTATAGGCTTTTATTCTCTTATAGATGATTAATACTGTATCCATTTTATGTGAACACTTTTACCAACTTATTTTTTGTTATAATATTTTTAATTAAATATTTAATATCCTGCCTGAAGACGATCTGTCCTACTTTTACGGGCCAGCCGTTGAAGAACACTGCTCTAGTGTTATCCAATGTGAGTACAAACAATCCAGTTTGTCAGTTGTAGTTATTTTGTGTTCCTTCAACTGTCCAAATCTGGTAGGCACATCCTATTCTTCACCTGACACCACCTCTATAGGTAACAGACTTTCTCAAGTAGTTGACTGTTTAGGTAGCAATTTGTAATATTATAGTAACATGATAAAAGGAAATTTTTTGCAGTTATTAGAATTAATAGTGTCAGTATCTAAAACAAATGTTCAGTTTAGCCTCAAGAAAACCAATAAACAAACTTTGGTGCCTCATACTTACTTCCTTATCCACTGTGTTATTAATATTGTTTTAATGAGGGAGTTTTAAATGAAGACCAGTAAGTAATCTACTAGTAAAGTTCATTCCTATGTAGTATCAGTAGCATCATAAAGAACTAGACATGTTGCATATAACATAAAGAAATAATAAGTTTTGTTTTCATCTTTATATACTAATAATTACTCCTCATACATCAATGAAATAAATCAGTATAATATCATATATACAGCTGATTAGCTAAACAGTTTACTTCTCATATTCTGCTTGTTTGTATATGTTAAAGACATACAATACCAATGTTTTGTATCAAACTGGTATTAATTTGATCCTAATATCATCCTTTTTTAAATTATGAATTTTTGTATTCCAGTAAATGCTCCAGAAACAGGAATTACTGCTGTTGCAGCATGTGGTATGGGGGGTTATTTGTAATTTGGTCACTTGTTTCACTTATAAGATTTGATATCTTTGCTATTATTCTACAGTATTGCTGCATTTAGCTGTAGTGAATTTACTAAAGATAAGGTAATTATTTAATTGATTTCCTTTGAACAGGGTTACAGACACAGTGTCTCCTTTCAAAATTGGAAGTTCGCTGTTTCTTCCCCAGTAAGGTTTCGATTTTTTTTTACAGACTACATATATCTAGCAAAGATTGCTACACCTAATGAAATACATTGAATTGCTACATAGTTCTGATTCTGTAAGTTTTGGGTGAAAAGAACTGGGTGTCTTATCTCTGATATTCTGGATTTGTAGATCTCATGACTGTGTAAGCTTTGTGTTGTGAAAAAGCTAAGTTTTACGTTTCTTCATTAGTAATGGAGGTTAAAAATTGATTAACAGCTGGCATCTGTTCTTTTATCTCTCCACCTTCCAGTTATGAGTACTTTTTAAATTGAATAGAGAGCTCTCATTGCTGTAATTAATATCTGCTTTATTAATTTAATAGTCCATGTCTCAGGAAATAACAAAAAATGATTTATTATAAACTAGTGATCGCCCAGCGATCGAAATTTGACCGTAATTCATTAAGTTGTTTAGTTTCTTTCAAGAAAGAGTAATAAGCTAGTAATTCGCTGCATTACCTATAAAATTAAAACGATACACTCCAGGCGTGACTGTATGCTAAATTTTAACTTCTAATCTAACCATAGCAAATGATGAAATGTATTTATCGATGGTTCATATAGGCTGGAAAACTGCTTTAGCTTTATGAAACATGCGCATTTAGATTTATCTATCAAAATAATTTCGTCATTTTGTGTGCTCGCTATTTAAATTTGGTCTATTATCATTTTGAATTTCATGCAAATAAGTATTCCTTATTTCTTGTCTCTCTCTCTAATGAAATTACTGAGATTAAAAAATCAAAAGACACTTAACCAAAGTTTACCATTTTAAATAATCAAATGATCATATAGTATCTGGCAGAATCGCTACATTCCTTTTCAAAGTATTCCTTTCATAACTTCAAACATTAATCTCTACTTTATCCGAGTCTTTCATTTTACCAAAGACCACAGAGTGTCTCAATGCTGGGAATTCACGTAAGAATGTTGGCTCCGATCCTATTTCACGCGCGCACACACACACGTTCGCAAATTAATTTTTTATTTTAATAATCTATTTGTAACATTTATTAACTATGCTTATTATATTTTTGGGTGGGGTGGAACATTCTCCACCAGTGAATAACTGTTACTGACCTGTTGAAATTTGCATTAACTGTTTCCTTATAGTGTCTTCTTCACGTTTAGCACTCTCCTTTTCTGGAAAAGTCGCCACGAATTAAATTAGAAATGCTGAATTATGGGATGCTCCGCAACCATGAAATGTTAGGAACACTGTAAAAATGACACAAAAATTATCGGTACGGGGATCATATCAACCTAAATAGGTTTGTTTTGTCATAGTGATCATGGTTAGGTTGAAATTCGGCCTGGACCAAGAGTAAAAATTTACATGAAATTTGTTCTGCGCAGCCCATGTCACAAACCAGAAACAAACTGCACATTTGTTTACAACTTAAGCAATCGATTATCTCTGACTGCTTATATCGATTCCAAGGTTTGTAAAATATATTACATATAATTTAAGCTTTCTGTAATTCTTTAAGTTCCCCCGTTCGCCCAATATTCTGGCTGCTAGCTGCGCTATCTACCAGCCCTCGAAATGTTGCTTCTTGCTTCTTGCTTCTAAATAAGTTCAGAGATTAATTTCGACTGTTTTGTTTCACCAAAGAAGACAAAGTAAGGCCGCTAGCTGTGCCATCTACCAGCCATCTGAGCGATCTACGTAGGCGAGCGAGCGTTTTTTTCTACTTAATTTAATGTATTTGTAACGTATATTATATATAGATTTTAGCTACCTTCACTTCTTCTCCATATAATCTTTAACTATGCCAAATCTCACACTTCTCCGTGCGCGCAATATTCTTAAAAATGTAACATAAGTTTTCGCTTAGTGTAGTAATATATAGATTCAATTATGAGCTTCTTTCTCCAAATAGGTACAAATAACTGATTTATCATAAAATCATAACTTTACTCTCCATAAAAAGTATATAAATGATATTTCAGGCATCCTATATATGTCATTTATAAAGTACTTATTAACTTTAGCCAAATGTCTCATACAGACAATTGTGAATTTCCTTAATTCTTTTACCAATTCTTGATGGTGAGCTATAATGTTTTTGTCATGCATTCGAGATGATGGGGGTTTATGTTTGGCCATCCAGACTTTGGTTTTCAGGGTTCCCCAAAATAACTCAAAGCGAATATAGAAGAGTTGCATGATGGAAACTGAGGCTGGTCTCTTTTCTGCCTAGTCCACAGTCTTCAGGATGTAAAATACTAACACAGAAAGTTATTTGTTTGTTATCTGTAATATTCTGTTACATAAGTTTTCGAGAGCCCTTCGGAAGTTAAGAATATACTTTAACCAACCACAGTAGTTAGTAAAAGTATTAATTTTAATTAATTATGTTTGTGATATGAGAATAATAATAATTATCTATTTAGCTTTCGTTTGTTACAAGATGGATGGCATTTTTCAAGTACCATGAACTCCAAGTATGTAACCAGAATTGATGCTTGCCACTCTTTATTTTGTTGCATATTTGTATTTTTCCTATGAAACTAAAGTAAAAGTAACAAAACTAGTTGGGGTTATTATTATTTACTAGCCCCAAAGCCCGTCAAAAATGACGGGTTTAACTGAGTGTTATGGTAATTTATTTCTCTGCAGTTGCTTAACTAAATAGAATTGTTATAAAATAAAGCTCATTGTAATTTACCGTTCCTTGTGCTTTAGCAAAAAGTTTCAGTTGCATATTAATACATAAACAGTATTGTGTTTTAGTGGCAATAATGCATCGTGATATAAATTTGATCAAAAATCTTCAAGGGTTTTTACACATTTCTCTTTTGTTATCCGTGATTCAGACCAATATTAAAATGTCTGAATGGCTGACACAATTGCTGAAATAATAGGCTCAGTAATATTACACAGTGGAAGCAAAGGAAAATAAAATAAATCTTATGAACTTACAAGTGTAGTGTAGGATGCACAGATTGGGATCAGTGTGCAACTTTTTCCATTTAAACGAATTAATAATTTCAATAATAGGACACAGTTTAAATTATTTTGTCAAAAAAACTAAATTATTCATGCCCTCTGTCATAACGTCAAATGCCATTTGTAATTCTGACCCTTGCTAAGTAACAATCTAACCATAACATTCGCTGCATTGATGCTCGTAACACCATGCTTTTATCTTACATATCTATCGACAAAGAATATAAGGAATACTTCTATATTTCAAAAGAATATTACATATATATAAGCATCTAGTGATCAATATGTCAATTTTAACGCAATACTTACTTTTGTTTCAGTGTTCTGTCAGTTAATTTATTTGCAGATGCTTGGAAATACTATTAAATAACGTCCATTACCAAGAATAATGACGCTATCCGTGACGTCATGCCATGACAGTTGGCATCATTCATTACAGCTTGCTTATTATATTAATAGATTATTATTATTATTACTCCACGATTCACTACAAGTGTGTGGCAGAGAGTGCTTTGTTCCTATCTGAAAGTGTAATAGTTTGGAAGGGATTTATGGGATATGGCAGGAGGCACCCTTGGGCTATTTCGAGGAACCATCCCGGTATTTGCCTGGAGTGATCTGGGAAAACCATGGGAAACCCAGGTCACAATGGCTGAAGTGATTTATAGAAAACTACTCCTGTCAGATTTTAAGTTTTCTCGTTCGGTAAATCCTTCCCATTCCATTCCCTAATCACTAGTGGGAAAAATGAGTACACAAATGAATCTGATTTGACCTTGATTTCTCTTATTTTATTTTTGCGGTCATTCCTAGATATGACTGTCGCTGGTAGCACTATTTATTTGCCATCATTACAAAATAAGTCAGTTGTGAATTTTTCAATTGGCTTCTGTCGAGAGTAACGCCTTCATTGTTCCAGGTCCTTACAACATAACTCCTTCAACATCGAACTTATGCTTTCCCTCCTATTATATATACCTGTCATGAATTGGGTGTCTGTTCTTTGGAACTTCTCCAATGCCTCTATAACCCCTTTTGATGGGAACTCCATACAGAAGAACAATATTTTAAGTGAGGACGCACCAGCGACTTGTATGCAACTGATTTAACTTCCGGGTGTGCTGTTTTAAATTACAACATAGAATTCGGAGCATTATGATTTGCTTTCCCAATTACCTATTCGATATGCTCATTCAACGACAAATTAATATGAATTGTTATCCCTAGATATTTAGTGGAATCTACCGTTCTAAGGACAGTATCATTCATTGTATATTCAGAAGTGGTGTCACCTTTTTATTTAAATGCATGACTTGGCACTTTTTAGCATTTAACTCCAACTGCCAGTCTTTGCACAGTGTGTTTATTTTCATATCATCATCTTGTAGCAAAGCACAGTCGTCCTGGGATTTGATTTCATGATAAATAATAGCATCATCCGCAAATAGTCTTTTCTTCCTCCTTATTACATCACACAAATCATTAATGCGTATAGTAAACAACAGATCCCATATCTCACTTCCCTGGGGAACAATGGACCTCACTTCGGTAAGTGATGAATGCTCACCGTCGAGAACTACACACTGTGTTCTGCCCTTCTGAAAGTCTGTATACCAGTTACATATTTGTATAAATATGCTATAACCAAGATGTTTCATAAGTAACCTAGTGTGAGGCACACTGTCGAAAGCTTTTTTTAAAATCTAATAGAACTACGAAGTGTATACAAAAAGAAACCGAACTTCTACTGTAATTGTTTAAATGCTCATCATACTAACTTTTACACACTGTCCCCTTCAAAGTACTGTCCTTCACTTTCAATACACCGTCGCCATCATTTTTTCAAGTTTTGGAACGCCTCCTGGAATGCAATTTCTCCGATGGCGCGCAGTTCTCTCGTCACATTGTCTTGAATTTCTTCTAAGGTCTAGAAACCACGTCCTTTCAAAGTGTTTTTCAGTTTTGGGAAGAGAAAAAAGTCTGCAGGAGCCAAGTCTGGAGAATAGGGTGACTGAGGCACAACGGGAGTGCGATGTTTTGCCAGATAAATCGTGACAAATAACGATGTGTGTGCGGGTGCGTTGTCATGGTGCAACATCCACGACTGATTCTTCTACAGTTCAGGCCTTTTCCTACGCACAGCATCTCTCAATCTTGTCAGAATTTTCTGGTAGACTTCCTTGTTTACCGCTTGACCACGTGGTACAAATTCATAGTGCACAACTCCTTTGCAATCAGAAAACACGACCATCATTACCTTGATGTTCGACTGACTTGTCCGCGCTTTCTTTGGTCGAGGAGATCCTTTCCTCACCCATTCTGAAGAATGCCTCTTCGTTTCCACATCATACCCATAAACCCATGTTTCATCGCCTGTAATGATGTTCTTGAGAAAGTTTTCGTCCTCATTTGCCTTTTCTTGCAACTCCTTAGAGATCCAAGTTCGATTCTCCTTCTGCTCGTCCGTCAACAAGCGCGGCACCAGTTTTGCACTTACATGATGCATTACAAGTTTTTCTCTCAGGATGTGATTGCAAGAGCCTACACTTATGCCAACTTCTTCAGCAACCTCACAGACAGTCAAACGGCGATTTTCACGAATCAGTGTGAATCCTCTCAACATAGTGGTCGTCTGTTGATGTGGAAGGTCGACCAGATTTTGGATCGTCTGTAACCAAACCCCTGCCCTCCTTAAAACACTTAAACCATTCATAGCA
The DNA here is from genome assembly GCA_031002005.1 of Vandiemenella viatica. NCBI lineage: Eukaryota > Metazoa > Arthropoda > Insecta > Orthoptera > Morabidae > Vandiemenella > Vandiemenella viatica. The sequence continues at coordinate 4,589,204 of JARYHS010009186.1, read as the reverse complement.
CTGTGTTCAGCTCATGCAGTCATCCAAGTATGCTTGTTTATATATTTGAAGTGTCTTGGTAAAAGTTTTCCCAGGTTTAATACAAAATTTCACACAGACGCATTGCTCCTCCAATTCCTTCATTCTCGCTTTCTCACAAATACGACGAGCACTCTGCGCATGACCTCACTCATCCGGCTTTCCCTCTTAAACTAATGCAGCGACCTTAGTGCGACAAGAGGCAATCTCTTGCCGAGAGATGTCACTAGTGTGCACGGAAGTCGGAGAATTTTATCTGCAGCCGTTGGCGCGCTATTTAATTAGTTCCGTTTCTTTTTGTGCACACTTTGTAAGTCAACCTGAGATTGCTTATCTATAATAAGGCACAAGTCGTGAATTAAAAGTGCAAGTTGTGTTTCACAGCATCAGCCTTTTTTTGAATCCATGTTGATTTTTGTTTAAAAGCTCTCCATCATCCAAAAACTGCACGACATGTGTTCTAAAATCCAGCAAAATATAGAGGTTAACGAGATCGGCCTATAATTTTTAGGATCATTAACATTCCCATTTTTAAGCACTGGATTTATGATAGTGGTCTTACATTCCGCTGTTATTTTTCCCTGGTCCAGGGAAGTGGTGTATAATTTCATCAAATACCTAGAGCAGAATCTTGTAGGAATACTATCTGGTCCTGGAACCTTATTGGTTTATTTATTCATAAGCAGTTTAGTTATTCCCTCGACAGAAGTAATTATATCTTTCATAATTTTGTTGGTACAATTGTTAAATATCTGAATCTTCTCTAACTTTTTTGTTGTGAAAACAACAACAACAAAAAAATATTCAAAATTTCTGCTTTCTCTATGCTATAGTCTTATAATTCGACTTGGATTTCTATAAACGCATCATGCATTGCCTTATGCGCTTCCACTAACACCTGGACTAATTTAGCTCGATTAGGCGAGTCTCTTGATTTCTTTACCTTGTCATATAAATTTCTTTGCCTCTTGAGCAAATGTTTCAATTCCCAATTGAACCATGGAAAGTTCTTACTAACCTTAATAAACTTGTTAGGAACAAATTGATTTAAACTGGTCTATATTTCTTTGTATTGATGTTCTGTTTGGGGACACTAGATACTTGGTGTGTTTGTAATTAATAATGGTCTTACCAATTCTATGGTGATAGTTTATTAGTTTTGTGTCTTTAAATTATCTTTAGTAGTTTTCTGATTTTGAGTTTGAATATATACTATTGTGAGTTTTATACTTTTTTCTTTAGATTATGCCAGAGGACACTGAACAAGTGGATTCATCTTTGGAGCCTGTTCCTGATGGGTATGGTGGTTTGTCATTAAATAGTTTCCTGTTTACCTACGAATTCATATTACTCTGAAATATGACTAGCCATTGCTCTAGTCAGAATTTTAAAATAGTTTCCTCTAAACTACTCAATTTGAGCTGTGTGAAATGTGTAATTGTGACTGATGATATTTAATATTATGATTATGACATGCTTGTATATTAGATTGCAAATTATCAGGTTTTGTAAAAACTCTCTCTTGTTGTTGTCTATAACTGCAATTTCAGGTATCTTCTCAAGTGCACTGTACACAGGGCTATTGTTTTTTGGTTTTTGTGTGTGGCCAATCTTATCTGTTGCCACCTGGATAATGGATAAGAGCAGCTTGGTTCTAAATGGTGTCCTGCTGTAACAGTGCTGCATTGGAAAGAACAGAGGAATGTGGAGAAGTCAACTGCTGTGGTGCTGTTATGGCTAGCAGCGAGGTGACAGCTGTAGTTGAGAAATATCTCCTTTAAAAGTCCTCTCTCAGTACCATGTTTACCTTGATACAAGCTGAGATTTTGTAAAAATTATCAGTAACAAATTTGTGGAAGAAAACAACTTGATATTAAGTTTTGATATTTCATTTCTGTTGATAAACGTGAAAAATAGTGAAACCATTCATATAACGATAAAATGCTTAGATATTCTTACCTTGCCACATAATTTGCGACCAATATGGACTTCTCTCTTCAGGCAATATTCTTTCACGACAGGAAGGATTTTTGCCATTGTAAAGTAGGAGCAGTGATGGCGTATTCACTCTCTCCAGTTGTGGCCAGTGTATTTGTTAGGTAGTTATTGTATCTAACATATATAAATGACTGCTTTGCTCATAAGTTTCAAACTGTGCTTGTAATGAAATAAATTTCACTATGTGAGTGGACCAAAAGATAACATTTCTGGAAATGTCTGTAAGGCAGGGAGAAGGACGGATCCATCATGCACTGTATATACCAGAAACCCATGCAATGCGATCTTTATCTGCACAAAGATAATTATTTCCACCTAAGAGAAAAATGTCCACAACTTGTGAAGTGGTTAGGATAGTACTGAAAGGAGTACTTTTAAGTAGCTATTTCCTACCAACAGCAATTGTCTTTATGGTAGCAATAGAACCACTACAGTATTAGACCTCCCAGTATTCCTCCATTCTTTCTCTCACAGTGCTATTTGAACAGACCTTTAGTTATGTCAGTGCTGCTCCAATCCTTTTTAGAGAGAACCAGAGATAAAATTGGTTGCCTTCAAAAATGAAAAAAAAAATGAAAAAAAAAAATACTAATCTAGTGTACTGAGCAACCAAGAAAATATACAAAATACTAATAAACATCAAAGACCAGTGGGAGTGTATGGAAACACTGCGCAGTTATTCTTCTTCTTCTTGAGTCGATGACGGCATCAAATATGTGGTAGTTTATCTGCCAATGTGATTGCTTTGTCAGTAGCTGATTGGAGGTCAAATTCAGATACATTTATTCCAATTTGTGGACAACACAGCAAATGTATCACGGTTTCTTTCTCCCCGCACGAAAATGTGCAGTTATTGATAGGTATTTACTGGGAAGTTAAGATACACCATAAAGAAAAGGATAATGTAATACATTGGACACTTTGAAATTTATGTTACCTGAACAGCTGTTTTCTGTAAACAGTGTTGACACAATTTTATCATTGGAAACTGATCTGGCAGGTAAATAATGGCTTGTGTATCTGTTGACATTGTAAAATGTTTCTTCTGAAGTTGAAAGTTAGGGGTAAACAAGTGATTAAGCCAGAGTGTTCACACTATCTGCTTCTTGAAACTGAGCGGGGCGGTGTAACGGTTAGCGTTCTCGCCTCGCATTCGGGAGGACGGCGGTTCGAATCACTGTCCGGGCATCCAGATTTGGGTTTTCCATGGTTTCCCCAAATCACTCCAGGCAAATGCCGGGATGCTTCCTTCAAAAAGGCCATGGCCGAATTCCTTCCCATTCCTTGCCCCCATCCTTGCCCGTCTCTAAAGACCTCGATGTTAAAAAGAGACGTAAAACAGTTAAAAAAAAGCTTCTTGAAATGGTAGGCTACATTAAAGAGTACATGTTGCATAGTTCCTTCTATTTCCAGGACTGAGCTACATCAATTAGAATTCTTCTTCAAAATGAAACACATAAAACATAAACTCTGCTGTAAACACATCCCCACACTATAATCCGTCCTGCTCCACCATGCCACTATCACAGTAGCCCATTACTGAATTACGTATGAAGGTGCAGCAGTTAAAATATGTTTCAGATTACACAGGAAGTTAGAAAAACATTTAATAAATTATGATTATCTTAGTTTGTTAAATATGGTAAAGCTACTTCTAAAATACACTGTTTCTGAAGAAAACCTTTTCTGAACTACTCTTTAGGTGCAGAACTGTAGGTTTCAGATAGATATATGTATTACGCAAGTGGAATAGTGGTATATTATAACTTTATTTCTTAACATAATGTACTGGTATTCTAATGGGAGTAAAATTAGAACTTTGACCCAAGAATAGAGAAGGTTAATATTCCAGGTATATACAGCAGTGAATTGTTGCATATATATATTATTATTATTATAGAATTTTTACTGCTTTTACCCATCTTGCCATATATTCAGAGTTTTATGTGTGCTTTGTAGTAATGGAATTAAAAATGTTTTCTCATTGTGCTTTACAGGTCAAAAGTTGGAGTTCATCAGGACAATCTACTTCTATGTTGTGAAAAAAGAGATGTTAGTGTGATGGAGAATTTTCGAACTAAAAGTTCCCTTTCAGTCAGAACTGATATGTTCAATATCACTATATCTAGTGGTGGCAGTGATAGCATGATTTCATGTGCCATGTGTCTTCAATATTTCTCCACATGGGGCTTGCTTATAACACATGTTTTTAAACATGAACTATATGTAAATGCACCACAACATATTTGCCAAAACTGTGGCCAAGTTTTTGTAAATATATCAAAGTTTTGTGCCCATAATTATGAAGATGGGATGAAAGCTACATTTAAAGAGCCGTCATTATCTGGCCTTTTTTGTGCATTCTGTGCAGAAACTTTTTTATCTTGGTGCTCTCTAACAAGACATGTATTCAGCCATAACTCTGCGGTTTCAAATCCCTTATATGTTTGTACATACTGTTCTGAAGTGTTTGCAGATATGACCAAACTCCATATTCATAACTTCACCAGGAGAAATTCAAAAATAAGGTAAGAATACAAAGCCACTGTCTGTCCAATTTTGACATCGCTTTATTTGGTACCCATCACCAACCAGCTTTTGAAACTGATATCTTTCAATTGTAGATGTTTCTAATTGCTAACAAATAAATTTAAAATATCAAGGACAGTATCGTAATTGCCAGGAGAGGAATTTTTTTAACTATGAGAATGATTCATATTAGTAATCTGATTTGTATTTGCTAAAACTGGGCATTTTCCTTTTAAATTAGGTCACAAATTGAGGGAAATTAGTTAATTTCCTGGCTAGCTCATTACTTATTAATGGAAAGGTGCATAGAATTGTTATTTTGTATAAGAGATGGAAGTGTGCTAGATTTATCTGGGGAGTTACAATAATTGAGGTATGTTTGGAAAGACTGGATGGTAGGTGGCTGGTAAAAAGAGTTGTGTATTTATATAAGGCAGTAGGTACACAGATGAGAAACTAAAGGTTGATTATAAGATGGAGAAGAAATTGCCTGTGGAAGACTTGAGGTGTAAATACCTTGCCATAATATTTGATGGGAAACTCAACATTGCAAGACATATTGGATAGGTTGTAGAAAAAGATTTCAAAATCCTTCCCTCAGTGGAGAGAGTGATCAAGGAAGTAAGAGAAATTGGGTTGCAAAACTTTGGTCAGAGTATTACTTGAATAAGTTGATGCAGTATTAAAGCTAAAGTCTGCAAATCATATACAGGAGTTGGAGGAGGTGCAAATAAAGGCTGCTAGAAATAACTGCAGAGCACAATCAGTAACTTATATGATAAGAGGAGCTGGAATGGAAGACAGAGGAGGGTGATGAAAGTAGTGGGAGTGTCCAAGACATATATTGATGATTTCATGGTGAAATATATTTTTGGAAGAATTTAGAGAGGTGCAAGGAAGGAAGAATATGACTGTGACCACATGCTTGATTTGAGACATAATGGTGTAAAATTTTCTTTTGTGAATAAGGGAGTCAGGGATTGAAATAAATTACCAAGGAAACTGATGAACAATTTACATTGAAGGAATTGAAAGTTAACAATTATAGGGGTAAAAATATAGGCAGGTAGAAAGAATGGAAAAAATCTGTGTATAATAAAATTCCCGTTATTAAGAGCCCAGTTTTAATATCTGGCTGCATGAATAAGTGAGTCGTAGTTTTTATTGTGTAACCAATGCAGTTAATTATTCTAATATAAGAACAAAGTGATGAAAATTTTATCCTATAAAATAAGAGAATTTAAGTTTGAAATCCACCTAACACTTTAGTATGTATGTGAGGAGAGTTGCCACAGTGGCATGAATCCCACTGAATTCAACGCTAATAATGTGATACAACTATTATTCAATTGATTGTGTCCTCAGTTGTTTGGCTTCTTGAATACATTCCTTTAGGATTAAAAGTGGATTCATAGTAAAATATGTAGTTTTTTTCTTGGTTAACTATTGCAGAAGCAACATAAAAGATCTGTAACAACATATAAAAATTTCCAAGCTATTGCTAAGTCTTCTTTAAGAAAACAATGCATTCTAATTGTGATGAATTGATGTAAAAAAAGGATGCCAAGCTGGATTAGAATGACTGAAAGAAAACTTGGAGCAATGTATGTTACCAGAACCTCTTATTCATTCTTTTATCCTCAGTATTGTCAATATGGATTATTAGACGATATATTTCTGTTTAACAAGCTGGCTTCAAACAGGATCCTTTCAGTGGTCAGTATATTAAGGAAGGGCTGCAATGATCTAGTACCACTGTGATGTTCTGTGCTGTTTTTTATCTTCTTCTTTTGGCATCAATAACGACTTCAGAGAAGTAATTTTTTAGCCAATTGCTTTTTCACTAATAATAGGCAGTCTAATTGGAACATGTTGATTCCAACTTGTTAACATAACAAATACACCATAGCTTGGGCCTCGCCATGGTAACACATGGTTTCTGCATACTCTCCCAAGTATCCCATTCAGTAAGGTGCAGGTACAGAATTTGGTTTTCCATGTGTACTTGAAATCGCTCCATATAAATGCTGGGATAGTTCCTTCAAAACTGCCATGCCCTAAATCCTTCCTGTGCTTTTCCATCTCTACTGACCATGATGTCGACGAGATGCAAAGCTATAAGAAATGAAAAGTATCCCAATGGAGCAAGAGTCTCTTTAGTGATTAAAAGACTTCTCAGAATCTGTTCAGAGATTTCTGTATAGGCCATGGTTGTTCAGTATTACGTGGCAAACCTTTCAACACGACCTACTCAGTGTTTCGACCCACTCTGTTTTTTTCAGGCTAATATTCGTTTAGTGCTTGGTGTTCATTTGAGATGTGTGAGAAACTTCCACTTTGAGTCTGGCGGTGATAGTAGCTGCTAATATCTGCAGGGCAGTGTGAGACAATAGTTCTAACATTTCCACAGAGGGATGTCTCAGGGAAATTCTGATGTGTTGGCGTGTTCTATGGAGAGCAGCATCAACCGTCTTGGTGCGACTTTGTGTATGCCACACAGAACATGCACACACTGTGGCAGAGTAGCATAGTGCTCAAGCAGCAGTGAGTAGGTCACTGTGGTTAGTGCCTCAGATGGTTGAGATGTTGTTTTGTGCAGATACTTCTGTTTTTACTTTGCGGCAGTGGGTTTTACAAGTAAATTTTCTCTCAAGAGTCACAACAAGGTAGTTTATGTTACCACTGCATTGCAAAGTTTTTGTCAGGTTTTGCCTTTGATCATTCTTTAATGAGAACTTGTTAAAATTATTGTCCCTTTCTTTTTGGACTTTATAGCTTAATCAGCTCTTATCACATCAATAGTCACCTTATTAATTATTATTTGTTACTGATTGCAGCCCACTATGGAGTGTTAATAGCTACTTCTTTCTTGATGCTCACCTTTGTTTCCAATACCTTTTAAGTCCAGCTAATATTTTTTCCTTTCACTCCTGTGAGATGGGTTTTTGAGGGGTGGAGGGGACCAGGATTTAACTATATTACAAAATTTTGAGTGATCTGCAACATCAGTGGCAGAAATACCAGTGGAGTACAAATCAGACATGTGGGGGATTATCTCAGAAGTAAGAGAGAAAAAGAAGAAGGTTGGTTGTTGAAAAAAAGTTAGAGAAAACGAGAAGGTTGATTATGGAAAGGTATTACTATGATAATGTGTGAGAATTTGATATAAACTGGGAAGGAAGTGTGAGAACTCAGAAATAGGATACAGTAAATAACAGTACATGTGGCAAGATCGAACTGTGTTTAAGTGATAGTAAGGACTCACAATTATCACCACTATCTTTACGAACCTAATCTCGGAGAAGAAGGTCAGATTTGTCTAATCTTTTGTCTGGTGGTTCGCGTTGGTGGAAATAGACTCGTGTTAATAAAACTATTGCTGCACAAGTTAAACCCTGTGGGTGTAGGTACTTTGGTTTGATGTTGTGTAGTTATTTCCCTAACAGTGACGGAATTATTATTCCACCAAGCAGGAGTACCAGACTGGCGGCCGGTAAGTACTTTACCATAAACAGAAACAACCAGTGTGTAAATATAGTCAAAACTACGGTAACTTTTAGGAATTTCCATATAACGAAATAAACAAGCAAGGATGTTTCACTGTCTTATCACTTTTGATAAGTGAGAAGACCTTCTTGGTAAGCCTGTTGCTGTCCATCCTCAGACGGTGCCCATAAAACTTAAGCCACCTACATTGCATGCTATTGTTAGCCGTTCCCAAAAGTTCACTTTCACTTGGTAGGTTCCATCCAGGAGCACTCTTGGCCCATGAATTTTCCTCAGGATAGATCTGCAAAAGCCAGATTCTTGATGTTGATCTTTCATGTTCCGACGCTAATGGTAACTGGTTTGATTCCATGTTTGCTCAGTGCAAGTTCCCGGGTTCTGATGACTCTGTCGAGCACTAGATTGAACAGAATAGGATGGATACCATCTCCTTATCTTACTCCAGTTGTGATCTTGAAACTCTGGGATAGTTCTCCTCTGAATTTTACTTTGGAAGAAATATCTGTTCGATGAGGATGCATGTTTTATAATCTCTTCTCTAGTCATCAGGTATCCTTCTAGTGTCCCAGCAGTCAGCCATGGTTCTGTGTATGGCCTCTGTGATAGTACTTCAGCCTGCTTTAAGGGCTTCCACAATGATGCCATGTTCTTGAGGTACCTTGTTATTCTTGAAGTGTTTGATGCCAACAGTGACTTGCTGCAAACTAGGTGGTTCAGATGGAGGATTAATTATAATTGCTTTAGTTCTTATAAAAAAAGTAGTTACAGCTTATTCTTTCCTTTTATTCTCAAGAATGTTCCTATTTTCCATCGAGCTTATTGGAAATGCTATTTCACCTTGGGGATAGAAGGAAGTCTCCTCTACGTTTTTAAATTTCTTTACACCTCATTGATGTCATGGTCATTAGAAGTGGGATGGGACTGGGGACAAGGAACTTGAATGAATTCGGCCATGGACTTTTGAAGGAAGCATCCCGGCATTCATCTGTAGTTATTAGGCGAAACGATCCTGCAACATAAATCCGGATGCCTTGACATGGATTCGAACCGGCGTTCTCCCAAATGCAAGCCCAGAGCATTAACCGCTCACCCTCCATGTTCGGTAAGTCTCCTCTGGTATTTGTATCTAACTTGTGCTTATCAAATTGCTTGCTGATAGTTTGTTCAAACCGAGTGTGGCGGTATAAAAGTTAGCGTTCTGGCCTCGCATTTGGGAGGATGGCAGTTCGAATCCCCGTCCAGGCATCCAGATTTGGCTTTTCCATGGTTTCCCAAATTACTCCAGACAAATTCTGGGATGTTTCCTTCAAAAGGCCATGGCTGAATTCCTTGGCCCCATCTAAGACCTCGCTGTTAAGAGATGTTAAGCAGTTAAAAAAAAGTTTGCTCAACTGAATGTGTCCTACAACAGCATCATCAAGTGCTTCTCTCATTACTGCTAATAACTATGTACTCACAACTCTGTTATCAATACCAAATGCAAAATGAGTGATCCCTATGTTATTGCAGACTGCTCCATTTATCCTCACAAACACACTTCATGCCAAAGCCGGTTGGTTTCTCTTGGTGATTTATGACTTACACCCAGCTTAATTAAGAAGGCCGGAGAGGACTATGAAGAAGCTGTCCACACAAACGCTTTCCTTTGATGTAAACTGTTTGATTAGAGAATTCTCAAAAATATTAGTGTTATCATTGCAATCCAACTTATGTCAATCCTAGGTTGCTACAAATATTCTGTATTGAGCAATTGTAGCTAGGCTATCAGAATCACAGTGGTTGTCTGGATGTTGATTGTAGGTGAAGGTATTCAAAAGTGCTGGAGGAAGTACACTGCCTGAGGAGGGGTCATTCTTGGGTTACAACTTCTGATATTCTGGAGGCTATTGAAGATTCATCTGTTGGAGTTTTTCCTTTTTATGAGGTTGATATACATTTCTGAATGGCGAATGTCCAGTTTCCACAGGATCTCTTTAAGAAATTTTATTTTAATTTCTAAAAATAGTTCCATCTGTGTGTTTCTTTGAAATATCTTATCATAAAACTCTTTGTTTAGGTATCTTCATTAACGGCAATTTATCGGTAGTTATAGAAAGTTTATTTGGAGTCTGTTCCTTCACATTTAGTTATGTAGAAACTTGTGTTGATATTCTTGCTTATGTCATTCCAGCCTGGTGCCTCTGATTTACGTAATCTCGCTTGGAAAATAATTTTGTTATCTCAAACACGCTTGCCCTTTCTTCTTTAGCTTATTTTAATAGATAGCATCTAACTATGACCAGATGCACAAGCCATTGTTATGGTAATAACTTTTATTTCAGTCAGTTAATAGTTTAACATTTTCCACCAACACCAGCAGTAACTAAGATCGTTACTTTTATATCGGACTTCTTGTGATACTTCCCAGTTCGTATACTGAATTTATGAACTTAAGTTAACGACTCAACTACATCACTCAATTATGTCGCTCCTAGCAACCAACACCATCTCAAACAACAGCACGAACTTAACCAAATCTCAAGGAATATGCATACCATTGAATAACCTATAAAATGTGTGATCGTCACAAACTGGCAGTTAAATTAAAAATAATCCATGTGAAGGCCTACTAACAGTTGGGGGTAAAGCTGTTTTAAACAGCGGAGTTAATAAGCATATCAGGAAGAAGGGTACAGTACCTTTTACATCAAAAATTAAATCCCTGAAAGTTTGGCATAAAAAATGGATACAAAATTTGTTCTAAGGCCTTGCATTCAGGAGGATGCAGTTTTGAATCCTTGTCCGGCCATCTAGATTTGGGTTTTCCATGGTTTCCACAAATCATCCCAGGCAAATACTGGGATTGCTTCCTTCAAAAGGCTATGGCCAAATTCCTTGTCCCCAGTCCCATCCTAACTCTAATAACCTTGACATCAATTAGGCATAAAGCTATAAGTAAAAAAAGAGAAATTTGTTAAATGCCGAACAAGTACAAATTTGAAAATGAAGTTGTTAGTAATGTATAGACTATTTTAATCAATTTTGTGCTCCAATTTTTTACTAAGGTAGAGATGAGTATCCACCACCACACCCCAGAAATGAAGTGCTATTTAGTACATACAGCTTTGAATGTTGTTAGCTTGTCCTTTAGTCATCTGCAACACCTTGTAACGATGCAATCGAATTGACGCGATTCGAGAATAGTGTCTGTGAGAGATTATCTTTGGACAGTGAGAGCAAGATGGCGGGAGTATAGTATGCGGCGGGAACGTGTGGAGCGAATGTCGAAAGTGGTCGACTGTTAAGAAAGAGGCCGCGAGGACGATTACTTAAGGGGCTCCGGTAGGATGGAAAATGATGAATTTTGTCATTTTCGTTTTTTTGCTGATTATTGATCTTTGGAATGTCCTCTTTAATTTGGTGTATAATACATGCATATTTCTAAACTAGAAATGCTTTAAAAATGGCTGTGTTGGCGTGGCAGTCTCCGCAGAGTCAAAATGGAAGGGGTGAAAAGGATTTTTGAGAGGTCAGCAGCTGATGGGGTACAGTATATAAATTACCTAGGGGATAGGGATTCAAAGGCATTCAAGGAAATTGAAGATCTGAAACGTAATGGACCAGATGTGACAATAAATAAGGTTAAACGTATTGCGAATGTGCAAAAAAGAATGGGTACCCGCTTCCGATGCTTGATATCAGGATGGAGGGGTAAAAATATGGATGGCTGTAAAGGGTTGCTGGGGAAGAATAGACTTACAGAAGGTATTATTAATAAATTACGAAAGTATTATGGAATGACCATTAGACATAGCAACAACATTGTCGAAGAAATGAAACGAACTGTTTGGGCTATCTTATTTCAAGTTGCTTCAACTGATTCTGGTACCAACCACAACTCTGCCCCAAAGAAACTGATTCATGGTGCAAGCACAACAAAGCACAAGCAGCAGGACAAACATTTGTGAACAAGGATGGTTTACCATATGGTGTCATTCAGGAACTTAAGCCTATATTCAGGGATCTATCTGATGTAGAGCTACTGAAGTAGTGTTTATATGGTCGTACCCAAAATCCAAATGAGTGCATCAACAGTGTTATTTGGTCAAGAATTCCAAAAACTGTTTTGGTATCAATTAATGTTCTTCATTTTGGTGTTATGACGCTGTAATGACTTTTAACAATGGCAACTTGTCAAGGTGTCAGGCATTGAAGAAACTGAGTATTAGCGTTGGGTATCACACCATACGAGCTATGTACAGGCTTTACCAGGAAAGAGTTACTGCCTCAGAGAAAGCATTGAGGGAAGTAGAATAAAAGGCACAAGAGAAGAGAAGAAAACTAAAGAGAAGGCTGGAAGAAAGCTATCAGGACGATCCAGATCACCCTACTTATGGGTCTGGAATGCACTGAAACTTTGACAGCATTTTCCCGTAAGTTTACTTTTTGATAGATTTAGTGTACCTTTTCTTGGAAACTACCAGCAAGAACTTTCTGAAACTTTTACAGCCTTTAAAGTATATTTCTGTGAGTATTTTAACACAGGGATATTCTATTATACCTAGTAGTTTGTAAATTATTGACTGGAAAGCACCTCCAAAAGTGCAAAAAAATTGGAATATTTTAAAAAAAATTTATTCTGCCAAACCAATCGGAACTTTGGGAAATCCCTGCGTTAAAATATTTGAAAACCATCATAGATTCACCCTACTTTGTTTCAGATATGTATCACAATTAGTTGTTGAGAAAAGGTACACTGAAGTTCGCAAAAAATACATGGGAAAGATACACCCTACCGGAGCCCCTTAAAAAGAGCTCATAACTGTTCAACTATCTGGTACTGTGTTTTGAAGAAGTATTTGGAGTGTCAGTGGATTAGAACAAGAACAGTGTTCTGGATAAACTATTGTGATAGTGGCACCGTGTATTATGTGTACCTACTCGGTTCGAATCCTGCACGCTTTGGAAAAGAAGTTTCGATAACACGAGTCATTGTAACTGGTGGGTACTTCGGTGACGTATTTCTTTTGCTTAGCCAGACAATAAATGTGTGTTCTGAATGTAGACTTTTGTGTGATTTATGTGTTGGCAATTCCTACTTATTTTGTTGGTAACTGCCACTGCTGACTGTTCTACGTGATTAATCTTGTGAGTGACTATAAATTATTAGTATTAGTTGTGGAATCCCCACTGGCGACCGGACGGTATCAAACCTGTAATCTTAAGAACATTTAATTAAGAACGGAAATACATGCCGTGTTGAGTAGTACCACCAGGACATTAATTATCACTAAGTAACTAAGTGCCTTACAACCTCCCTGTAAGGTATGGTACTATTCACTTCTGGTTGAGCACTTTATGTTTGTTTTTGTTTGTGATGGAATTCAACAGTGAAAGAGCTGAAGGAGATACTTTTTAAAACGAGAGCATGTAATTTGTCGATGTGCCTTAAATAAGAATTGAATAACAGGTAAAAATTTACATGAATGATTACATGACACTTAGGTGCTCACATTAAACTTGCAAAACTCCATAGTTGTTGGAAGCAAATCAATCTACACCAAAAAATGTGAAATCGGTTGCATCTGCAAGAAAGGGTGCATCCAGTATTTTTTGGAATGCAAAGGAAATTATTTGTAATGATAGTCTTAAAACAGTTGGCACAAAGTACATTTTTGACCAAGTAAATAATTTTTTTTTTTTGTGAGAATAGCAAGAAAAATAATCATCTCTGACCACAACATTGCAACTGCTAAAAAATGTACCTTGATGATAGAGAAACTGAGGGATGTGTAATATGAATTGGAATATCTATCACACTTACCAGATTTTTAGAGCTCTGACTTCCACGTAGTTTCGAGACAAAAGATATTTATAAATGGAAAATATTTCGAATCAAATGAAGTGATGGCAGAGATAGATCTTTTTGAGACCACACATCAGGAATTGAATCGGTTCATTGGAAAAATGTTGGACATAGTGTATTAAGTTACAGGGGATTAGGTAGAAAATAATGGTTTTTTTACTAAACCTTTGTTTCCCGCCCAGGCTTAGAACTTTCATCTTTCCCTCGAATGTAGTGCATGTTAATTTTTGTAGAGATATTGGAGTTTGATCTTGACACTTTCCCTAAATTTATTTTGCCGACAGTAAAAGTACTATCTTCTTCCAGTTCCCTCTACTTAGAGATGATTGGCGAGTGTTCTGGATTACTTGTTGCCCTTGCTAAGCAGTCACAGTCAAAGCTGTTGAACCACTGAGTGAAGTTCTCCAGCTAGCAAACTACTCCCTTAATATTATTTCCATCTAAGTTGCTTACCACATTATGTTTTTCAAACACTGATGCCAAATTAATATTTTTTGCTGTATTGTTTTTTTGAAGAAACGAGATGTTTTGTATTGCACATGAAAGTCATAATTTTAACTTTGTGGCATATTTTATTTAGCTTTATACTGTTTATCTTGCTAGGTATTCTGAAGAGAATGGCATCATAATACAAGCTGAAAAGTATTGGAGTCAGTATATATCCTGGTCTAATACCCTTTTTTATATTGGTTTATTCAAGTGGTCCCCAACTTGACCTTTGATGCTTAACTCCATTACAACTGTCCTTAAATGCCAATGTAGTTACTCTCGACCAGTTAAGGTGGATATTTTTTTAATTTGTAAATGTGTCTATCAAATACCTATTATGAAATAAGATTCACTGAAAATCTATTTGCTGATTTTCTTTATTTGTCAGGATGTTAAACGTATATTTTTAGTAAAAAATTATCTTTTACATATTCTGATAGTAACATCAATGGGAAATTAACTTGAATTTCATTTTTTGCTGTGGTGTTAACTTTTGATTTTATAATAAAATAACCCAGAATATCGAACCAGACATATTATTCCATAGATGTTGCTATTGGTCCACTGAGTGTTTAACGTGCTTTTAGCTTATTGATTTAAAGGTTCTTCCAAGGAAGAAAAAATTGCTACTACTTATTTTATTTGTATTGTTAAAGTATAATAAATAGGCAATATTTTACTTTATTAGCATCATATGTTAGGATATTTGTATCAACATTTTCTTTAGAAGATATTGAAGTATTGTTCAATATTTTCTTATAATACAGATCTTGGGTTTTTACTACATTTTGGTCATCAGGGATCATTGTTTAAAATGTTAAGTAGTTTTATTTTCTGGCAGCAGAGTTACACATTACTAACATTGAAGTATATATTAAAACAACTTAGTCTATCAGCTGTAAAACTAAAAGCATATCTATCAATTGTACATTAATATACTTCTTCAATATAATAAGTTCACCACATGCAAGTTTTATACTTCCAGGCATTATTCTGACTGCAGGAGACGTAGTTGCAGTTACAAGCGGCAATGTTCTGTTGGTGAATTTCAAACCAATAGAATAGAAGTGCCAGTCACTACCTACAGCTGTAATGATAGGAATTCTTTGGGCCAGCGCCAAAGCTCGGGTGAAGAGTGTGGAAAATCATTCACAAATTATTCTACTCTTAGACAGCATAATTCTTGCAACATTTGTGGAAAATCATTTAAAAAGTCTGGAAACCTTAAAAGTCATCAGCGGATTCATTCTGGAGAGCGCCCATTTTCTTGTGAGTTTTGTGGAAAATCGTTTACACATCATAGAACTCTTAAAAATCATCGGCGTATTCATTCTGGAGAACGCCCGTTTTCTTGTGATATTTGTGGAAAATCGTTTACACAGCTTGGAACTCTTAATACTCATCGGCAGATTCATTCTGGGGAGCGTCCGTTTTCTTGTGACATTTGTGGAAAATCGTATATACTCCATCGAAACCTTAAAACTCATTGGCGTGTTCATTCTGGGGTGCATCCGTTTTCTTGTGATGTTTGTGGAAAATCATTTACTGAATCTGGAAAACTTAAGTGTCATCAGCGGCTTCATTCTGGTAAACGCCCATATTGTTGTGATGTATGTGGAAAATCGTTTAAATATTCTAACAGCTTAAAAATCATCAGCGGCTTCATTCTGGTGAACGGCCATATTTTTGCGATATTTGTGGAAAATCGTTTAGATTTTCCAGCGGCCTTAAATATCATCAGCGGAACCACTCTGGTGAACGTCCATTTTCTTGTGATATTTGTGGAAAATCATATAAACTGTATGAAAACCTTGAAAGTCATCAATGGATTCATTCTGGAGATCGCCTTCTTTCTTGTGGCGTTTGTGGAAAATCATTTACACTGTCTGATAGCCTTGAACGAAACCAGTGGATTAATTCATGTCAACATCCATATTCTTGTGAAATTGTAGATAATCATTTGTAAAGTCTGGAGATTTTAAAATTCACAATTTGATCAATCATAGGAAAGTGACTTATAAAGTTTAGAAACGTTTTAGTATTACCTGACTTCGTTTGATAAATTCTAATTTTTTGTTTGGTTGTGGAATATCAGTTATAGAGCCAAAAAGCTTGAAAGTCATTAGTGGATTCACTTTAATAAAAGCTTGCTTTCTTTTAATGTTTGTGGTAAATTATTTACAAAGGCTGGAAATATTGAAAGTTATTAGCAGATTAATTAAGGTGATCGTATAAGTTGTTGTTATGTTTGTGCAAAATCTTTCACAATCAGAGAATCTTTAAATTAATCAGCAGATTCAATCAGTAAACTAATGAACATTAGAATAATTGTTGTTGATATATCAGTTTTGTTGACAGAATTATGTGTTATTATTTGGTTTTTTTAACTTTTCTGGCACTCTCCAGAATTATCTGTTATTTAAGGTAATGTTATTGTTGGATTAAAGCTTCCTACTGCTTACATAATACATATTTTATTACTGTTTGACTTTTATGGTGCAATAAAAATTTCTGAGTAGAAAAGTTGTGTCAGTTGTATAATGTAAATAATTTGTGATCATAGTAGTTGTTTTATAGAATATTTATTTGCGATTTTTACGGTATTTGTGTAATTTTGTCATAAGCTGTGTAAATAGAGTTTAATGACTCTGTGGTTAACTACATTAATTTTTTAATGTTCTGTATGGATCTTTTTGCTTCTGGCCATTTCTGTGTACGATCTCATAGCAAGATGATATTTGATAGGATTACTGATATTGATAGCATATGTGGTGATGATGTCTGAGCTCTTTTTTGAAAAGTATGATTCCTTTTTTGTATGTATTGTTATGTTTGATTAATAATGAAAATACTTTATAATGTGTTATAATTTTTTGTTGGTGACTGTACTTCGAAACTTGTTAGGTGCACTGTATTGCATCAGGATTTAAAATTACTTCATCTTTTCTCTATCAACATATTAATATTGAACTTCACACATGACATGCCTCAGGGATTACAATAACATAAAAAAATGGTTTCACAAAAATAATTAATTTATTTACCCATATAAATGATACAAATCTGACATGTCAATAGTTTTACAGATAGTTAGTTCAGTTGGCTGTTTTGAACAAGACTCTAATCAGGGTAGCTACTCAGGGGTATTTTCCGGGCCCTTGATATGTTGCAATAAGTTGCACTCTTAGAGGCGCATTACCATGTCTACGCACTATTCACACTGTTGGTGTCGGGAAGTGAACCTCAGAACCCCAGCAGATGGCGATAGTCTGCCCAGTCCATCTTCTCACCTCGATACAACGTCCAACAGTGCCTCTTCTCCCCTTCATGCCTCAGGGCAGCATTCCATGGACAACATAAAAGAATATTTGTGTGTCGTGTTACTATTGTTGGTAGGCTGGCCATGTCCCTGTTTTTATCAACAACATGGCATGCAGGAGGCTTAATGCCTGGGCTAGTGGCTGCAGCTTGACGAAAACCAGCCCTCTATGTGTCGTTGCACTCTGCCTCACCTTGGGAACGTGACTCATTATAAACTGTAGCTATTTTATTCATTACTGACTGATGGCTTTTCTCATTTTCAATTTAATATTTACAAACTTTAATTAAGATTGTTCTGAAATTATAGTTAATTTCCATTAGTGTGTCTTTTGTATTTTGATTCTTGTGAACCTATAAGGACTGTAAATTGTTTACGTGTTTTACACTAATTTATTGCTAAATTATTATTCTGAACTATAAGTTTTGATACATTCAAAATAAATCTATCTATAATCTGCAAGTAAAAACATTTTGTTTAATTAGACACCACAAGATTTTAATTACCTTACCTCCAAGAATATTTTACTGATCATTGGATATGATACTGAGAGAAAATTCGGATTTAATATAAGGTATTCCACTAAACCATTGTGATCATTGTGCAAATGTTTGAAGAAAATTGTTGTTAATATGATCTGTATTTTTCAGCTATGCTTGACTCTTCATAAGTCTACTGTTCTGTTGTATATACCTTCTGCAAGGCTTTGAGGATTGTATTTCCACACACACTTATAAAAATGAAACGTCACTGCAAATATTTAATCTATACTGTGATTGTAAATATAGTCTGCTCCAAATACTGATAGAATTACTAAGTATTTTAGTATCATATTGTGTAAATCTACTGCTATTTTTGTCCATGTACATTAATCACTTCTTAAAAAGTATAGAATTGTATAGAGACTTTCCCTTGTAAAACCTCCTAATTTAATTGAATATTCTTTTTTGGTTTGTGTAATGTTCTAGTTTCAATAACAGAATTATCTTTATATTTCCTTGTGAAATTTGAGATGCACTTTCGATCCTTATTTCAGTCGTCTCTTCACACTAGGTTTTCTACACAGTGATTTTCCATCTTATAAACACTCCTGGAAATCCACTTGCTGTAGGTGTTTAAGAGCTGGTGTGATTCCCCTCACAACCCATCCAGAGATAGGCTCTTCGTCCATTGGTTCAACTGCAATCCGTCCTGGTTACAGCATTCGGTATATCGTTGGGTTGCACCTTCTTCGTCTCTCAACTCTCCTGAGCTCCAGAATTAAAAGTGGTATTAAAGAAAAAAATTTCACAAATAAGTAAACATTATTTGTTAATTGTAATTTACGCATGGTATTAGTTCCTCTGACGTTAGATTAATTTCGACATTATCGGTTTAAAAGAGAGGTACGTACTTTAATACACTACTCGAACAAAGTTGCTGACAGTAATTTTTCTGGTTATTTATCTCTGAATGTACAACAAAAAATTAAATTTGGAGATGACAAAGCTAGTTCTTAAAGTTCCTCGAGACTCTATAGTTAAATCACCTACTTTAATAAAAAAAAAATTTCTCCAATGGAAGAGTTTTGTGTACAATAAGCCTTTGGTAATGTATCTCGTATCTACAACTTTGCGATCTTAGAAGTATATTTAAAAATTAGTATTATAATTAGTGATTTTAAAAGAAATGATTCCAAGAATTTGTAGAGGGGAATAGTATTGAGATTAGCTGCAAGACTGCTAAGGTATTATGACGAAACTAGATGACCAGTGCGAAAATTTCGCAACTATGATGAATAGTATTGTTGGCAGCTTCAAATAGGATGAAATAAGAATGGGCTCATTTGTAGCAAATGTTTATTTGTTTAGTGTAACAGTTAGATAAAAATACTTAAAACATATTACGATACAATCTTATCCTATCTTATATACCTATATATAAAAATAGACATGTGTTATCCTATATTTCACTTTTCAGCCACCACTACCAAGCACAGATCACTGGTCTTTGTTTGTGGAAGCAGCATAGAGTTTCCTGCCGTGCACAACGTTGGCCGAATGGCAATAACTGTGGGGACATGAGAGATACAATGGTTAAAAGTGGTCCATGCAGGGCATTTCGACAAAAGACATGTGTCTCCGTATCTGTCAATTTGCTGCCACAACTACATAGCATAGTCCATTGGTGTTTGTGTGTGGTAGTGGTATCATGTCTCTTATTGTCTACTATGGTGGTTAGATGTCGGTAGCTATGGGGGTGTGTGAGACTACTTGGTGCTTCAAAGTGGTCGACCTGCGGCACTTTCATTTTTCTACCAAAAACATATGTGTCATGGTGTGTCACTATTCAGCCAAAACTATCTAGCACAGATCACTGGTGTTTGTGTGTGGTAGTAGTACAGAGAGTCACACGTCGATAACAACATTGGCCGAATTTCGGTAACTGTGGTAGTGTGGGAGATATGGTGGTTGAAAATGGCCGGTCAAGGATATTTTCGTATTTTGGCAAAGACATGTGTCTCCGTATATGTCACTCTGCTTCCACAACTAAATAGCATAGACCATTGGTGTTTGTGTGTGGTAGTAGAACACAGTGTCACCTTTCGATCACAACGTCGGCCGAATTTCAGTAAGTGTGGTTGTGCGGGAGATATGGTGTTTGAAAGTGGCCGATCAAAGATATTTTCGTATTTCGACGAAAAACGTGTCTACGCACATGTCACTTTTCTGCCACTACTACATAGAATAGAGCATTGGTGTTTATGTGTGGGAGTAGAATCCTATCCACTGTCGTGCACTATGGTTGTTAGATGTAGGTAGTTATGGGGGTGTTGGAAATCGGGGGTTCGAAGTGGTCTACCTGCTTCAATTCCGTATTTCTGCCAAAGACGCTGTGTCTTGGTGTATCACTTTTCAGCGAAAACTGTTTATCGCAGATCATTAGCGTTTGTGGGTGATAGTAACACACAGAGTCACATTTCGATAACCGGCCGAATTTCAGTAACTGTGGTATTATGGGAGATATGGATATTGAAAGTGGCCAATCAAGTATATTTTCGTTTTTTCGACGCATATGTCACTTTTCTGCCACAACTACATAGCATTGACCATTGTTGTGTGTGTGGTGGTAGAATCGTGTCTCCTGTCGTGCACTATGGTTGTTAGATGTTGGTAGCCATGGTTGTTGAAAGTGGTCGACGTGCGGCAATATCATATTTCTGCCAAAGACGCGTCATGGTGTTTCACTTTTCAGCGAAAACTATCTATCGCAGGTGACTGGCGTTTGTGTGTGGTAGTAACACAGAGTCACATTTCGGTCACGTCACCCTAATTTCAGTAACTGTGGTAGTGTGGGAGATATAGTGGTTGAAATTTGCCTATCAAGGATATTTTCGTGTTTCGACGAAAGACATGTGTCTCCGCATATGTCAGTTTTCTGCCACAACTACCTTCCATAGAGCATTGGTGTTTGTGTGTCGTAGTATAATCATATCTCCTGTCGTTCACTATGGTTGTGAGATTTTGGTAGCTATGGAGGTGTGGGAGATATGGGGGTAGAAAGTGGTCGACCTGCGGCAATTTCATATTTTTGCCAAAGACGAATGTTTCATGGTGAATCACTTTTCAGCGAAATCTATCTATCGCAGATCACTGGCGTTTGCGTGTGGTAGTAACACAGTCACCCATCGATCACAACGTTGGCGGTATTTCGGTAACTGTGGGAGATATGGTGGTTGAAAGTGGTAGATCAAGGATATTTTAATAATTCGTCGAAAGACATCTGTGTCCGTAAATTTTACTTTGCTGCCTAAACTTCATAGCGCAGATGACTGGCATTTGTGTGTGGTAATAACATCGAGTCTCCCAGCGTGCACTATGGTTGTTAGATGTCGGTAGCAGTCAATCCAAATTCTTTACAAACACGAAGTCTTGAGTCACAGCTAGTTAAAAAAATTAAATTTGAACGCGTAAAAACATATACATAAACTGTCAGTGACATTAACGGAATAGCACTAACCTAAACAAAATGTACACAGAATATTTATATATGGGTGATATATATTGCTGTAATCGTAGGCCATGAGAATATTTCGTTTCATAAGAACTATATAACAAGACAGAAATATTTCTGTAATGGAAAAAAATATTCGAATTGCTACTTTTTATACAAAAAACACCCGAAAGGCTACTTATTATACAAAAAACACAGTTTGTTGGTATATCTGTGTCATGCGTTTTTTGCTGTCTAGCGGCTTGGCTCTGAACTGTCTAATGTGCTTTATTTTCACGGGTATAACGTTTCAACTTCAAGGGACAAATTTTGATAAAAATCTTTTTAATTTACGATGATCGAGAGTGGTGGGTGAACGGTTAACATTCTGACCTCGCATTCGGGAGGATGCCGATTCGAATCCCCATCCGGGCATCCAGATTTGGATTTGCCATGGATTCCCCAAATCACTCCAGGCGAATGTCGGGACGCTTCCTTTGGAAGGCCAGGACCGAATTCCTTCCAGTACCTTGTGCCCATACCTATCCCGCCTCTAATGACTTTGATGTCGACGAGGCGTAAAGCCATTAGTAAAAAAAAATATGATGTTGCTTAAGTCCTTATTC
The DNA here is from genome assembly GCA_031002005.1 of Vandiemenella viatica. Taxonomy (NCBI): domain Eukaryota; kingdom Metazoa; phylum Arthropoda; class Insecta; order Orthoptera; family Morabidae; genus Vandiemenella; species Vandiemenella viatica. The sequence continues at coordinate 4,566,901 of JARYHS010009186.1, read as the reverse complement.
TTTAATGATGCCTTATTTATTGATTTCGTTTTGGTATCAAAGGAGATAAATGGACAAAAAGAACATGCTGTGTAAAGAATGACTTTGCCTTATAAGGGACAAATTTCAAAAAATTCCTTTGTTAACTATGATATGAAGAAAGCAGAGATCTTAATATTTAAAATAATACCTCATTTCTCTATTTCGGTTAGATATCACGCTTTGTGAAAATATTGATTCTTTTGTCTTTTTGGGGTCAAATTACGAACAATGTCTCTTTTTATTATGTGATCTCACAAAAGTGGAGATTTTAATCATTAAAATAACACCTTATTTATCTATTTCGGTTAGGTATCAATGGAGATAAATAGTTCGTGACAAAAAATCCATTATGGAAATAAGGATACTTTTGCCCTTGGACGGTAAAATTTGAAAAATTCCTTTCTTAAAATATGATGTGCAATAAGTGGAGATGTTAATCTTTAAAATGATACCTTATTTTTCTATTTCAGTTAGATATCAAGGGAGATAAATGATTCGCCTAATTGATGTATTGGTACTTTTGCCCTTACCGGGTCGAATTCCGAAAAATTCTTCACTTAAATATATGATTTCACCTAAGTGGAGACCTTGATCTATAAAATGATACCTCATTTATTGATTTTGGTTACGTATCCAGGGAGATAAATGGCTTGTGACACAAAAATTGGTATTTTAAAAATATTGACATTTTCCGCCTTTAAGGGTCGAATTCGGAAAAAATAAGTTCTTTAAGTATGATTTGACCAAAGCTGCGATCTTAGTTTTGAAAATGATACCTCATTTATCAATTACCTTAATCTTTAATATGATAGCTTATTTATCTATTTCAGTTAGATATAAAGGGAGATAAATGATTCATTATAAAAAATATGTTAGGGAAATAATTATAATTTTGCCCTTTAAGTTTCTAATTTTAAAAAATCTTTTCTTAAAATATGATGTGACCACGGCGGAGATGTAATATTTAAAATGATAACTCATTTATCTATATCAGTTAGATACCAGAGGAGATAAATAGCTTTTGACACAAAAACGCGTTGTAGAAATATTGGTACTTTTTCCCTTTATGGGTCGAATTCCGAAAAATTACTTTCTTAAAATATTATTTGACCAAATCGAAGACCTTAATCTGTAAAATAACTCCTCATTTCCCGATTTCGGTTGGGAGTTAAATAGTTCGTGACAAATAATATGTTATGGAAATAATGACAATTTTACCCTTCAAAGGTCAAATTCTGAAAAATCCCTTCCATACAACATGATTTGAGCAGGGCGGAGACCTCAATCTTTAAATGATACCTCATTTATCTATATCACTTAGATATCAAGGGAGGTAAATGGTTCGTGACACAAAAAATATTGAAATATTGATACTTTTGCACTTCAAGCGTCAAATTCCGAAAAATTCTTGTCTTAAAAAAATTTATATATATATATATAATGTCACCAAAGTGGAGGTATTAATCTTTAAAATGAAACTTCATTTAACGATTTCAGTTAGTTTTACAGGGAAATAAATGGCTCCTAACACAAAAAACAGCATTTTAGAAATATTGACTTTTTAGCCTTTAAGGGTCGAATCTGAAAAAAAATACTTTCTTAAAATATTATATGATTAAAGCGGATACCTTATACTTTAAAATGTTGCCTCATTTAATGATTTCGGTTAGGTATGAAGGGAGATAATGGCTTCTGACGGAAAAACACCTTATCATATCTTTAAACAAGCAATTCTTCTATATAAATATTTCGGATCTCGGAAACGGCTCTAACGTTTTGGATGAAATTTCATATTTAGATAATTTTTGCTTTTTTTCGTTTGTATAAATAGTTGTCCTAGAAAAACCCAATTTTACAAAATGCGAACAATTTTTGCTATTGGTATCTCTAAAACAGCTCTAACGCTTTGTCGTAGACGATTCAGGTACCAGGCATGGAGGAAGGAAATATATGGAGACGACGCAAGAGACCTTCACCACGCATTGAAGTGAAGCCGGGCGGAGGAGGAATGGGGGGGCTAGGCCGATCCCATACAGACACGGGGTATATGTACAAAAACCTCAAGGGGACTCTAGGATAAAGGTAACGCCGCAATCTGGTGATGGATTATTATGTAACTCGATGAGACAAATAAAAAATGAAGAATAAAATTTTTTGATATCCTGCTTAGTTTTCGAAATATTCTGTCTCAAATGTGAAATGTTTTTGGTTGAAATTCAGAAGAAAAATGTGGTCAAAGTCAAATTCGATGATGGATTCGTATTTAAAAAGACGAGACAAATAAAGAATAAATTTTTTCGATATCTTGCTTAGTTTTCGGGATATACTGGGATTGGGTTGATATGCGGTCTGGACACACCCCTTTAAATCTCATTTTCAACACTCATTAAATAGCAAGGTATGCTGATTTTCTAAACTACACCAACAAAAATTTGAGAACAAAGTCATTCCATTGAGAGCTATGACTAAATATTTATAGACAGGCATCAAAGTTTGTAATTCCTACCGCCCACTTCAACAGTTATAATTAGAATTCAACTTACTTATGAAATGATATTACAGATTCTTTCCTCTCTTGCCTATTTGTGCAACCGTATGCAACACAAGATGGCATTATAAAACACTTATACACATTACAAAATGAAATAATCATAGCATCTAACACAATGTGAACATCGCCTTTGTTTGGGTTCGCAATATCGCCGCTGCCGCCACTGCGCATGCGCGAGAGTTTAGAGCCTGCTTCACAGATTTAATGTCACTTCTCCTCCATATATTTCCTTCCTCCATGGTACCAGGAAGCCTACTAATATTTTCTCTTTTGTTTCAAAGAACTTATATATTTAAACGAACATATCTTGCATACATTTCTTCGGAGGAATACTAGCACTCCATGTTTAATCGTAAATTATTTAAAAAGAAGATTTTTAAAAATTGGCTTTGTCGGTAGTGATACTTTACAAAACTTCGTTGAAAATAATATTGGCCGTGTATCAAACATCAATATTACTGAATTGTAAGAAATGGTTATCATTAAATGCTACAAGTTTAATTGTAAACATGGAGGAAAGAAATATATGGAGACGACGCAAGAGCCCTTCACCACGCATTGAAGTGAAGCAGGGCGAGGAGGAGTGGGGGGGGGGGGCATGGCCGGAGTGGAGGGGGCATGGCCGCTTCCATATAGACACGGAGAATATGTACTAAAACCTCAAGGGGACTCTAGGATAAAGGTGACGCCGCAATCTGGTGATGGATTATTATGTAACTCGATATGACAAATGAAAAATGAAGAATAAAATTTTTTGGTATCCTGCTTAGTTTTCGAGATATTCTGTCCCAAATGTGAAATGGTTTTGGTTGAAATTCAGAAGAAAAAATTGGTCAAAGTCAAATTTGATGATGGATTCTTATTTAAAAAGACGAGACAAATGAAAAATAAAGAATAAAAATTTTCGATATCTCACTTAGTTCTAAAGATATACTGTATCAAAAGTGAGGTGTCTTGAGTTGAAATGGAGAAGAAAAATTTCGCAAAAGTCAAATTTAATGATCGATTCTTATGTAACACGACGAGACAAATCGAAAATAAAGAATAAAATTTTTCGATATCTTGCTTAGTTTTCGGGATATACTGGGAACATAGCAATTGTTTGGAAGTGCAATATCGCCGCTGCCACCAATGCGCATGCGCGAGCCTGCTTCACCAATTTAACGTCACTTCTCCTCCATATATTTCCTTCCTCCATGATTGTAAAATATAAAAAAGTAGATATTTAAAAATTATATCTTTGGTTGTTGTAAAAACTGTGAGCTTCGAAATCCTTGTATACTAGCTGACCCGTTTAAAACATTTAAAAAGAAGATATTTAAAAATCGGCTTTGTCAAAAGTGATTCTTTACCCTACAAAACTTCTTTGAAAATAATAATAACAGTTATAATGTAATAATCGTTTACTTTTTGACCGCATGTGTATTTAACACAAACATCAATATTACTGAATCGTAAAAAATTGTTATCACGGTGCTGTGCAAAGTACAGCCAGTAGAAAAAATTGTTATTTCGGGATGAAAATGCGATTAACGCACTCCTTAGGCATTAGTATTCAAGAAAAAGTGTACGCGAAGTTGATAAAATAGGTAAGACAAGAGTAATACAATGCAAATAGACGGGTTACGTGCGGTATTAGCCAGTATGTAGCAGCCATCTTTACCGAGACTGTGTTGATTTTCAAGGAGCTGTATTAGCGGAGGGTGTGGTTAGGTTTAAATGCAGCCCGGACCTGCATGAAGACTTAATATTCCATGGTGTATCATGATTTTTGAGTGAATAAGGTGGCTGCAAAATCTCACTATAAAAACGTCACACGCGGGTCAAGACGTCTTTTAATGCATAGGCAGTAATGTGTGTAATCGTATGTTTCGGTGCTAATTACAACTTTATTACATATTTTACGGCTCTCGGGTACACTTTTCCTTAAAGTGCCAAGGAAACAGCTAACCGTATTTTCAACCCAAATTAACAGTTTTTTCTTCTTGAACAGTAACTGGTTATCATTAAATACTACCAGTTTAATTGTAAAACGTTTTATGTAAGTAGGAAAGAAATGTATTAAATGTATTACAAATATGTGGTGGTCTGACAGTTTAAACGTAATTAGTGGGGAAAAAGTGGTTTCTGCGCTAGCTCTCAAACAATTCTGGCTACGATCCCGTGTTCAAATCCCGGTAGGGGCAAGGATTTTTAAGATTTGTATTTGATCGTATGAACTATGTTGGGGCATTCTGTAGTTTGTAATCTACGTTACATTGTAGGTCCGAGAGGAAAGGAACTGGCCGTCCTACCTTTGAGACAATGTCTTACAATGCTTCCTTCTGGAGGATCCAACCATCCTTCAGGTTAGGTTTTTACACTGTCTACATATTTAAATAGATAAAATTAATTCCTCACAAATTTCTCTAAGTATTTTGATGAAATCTTGCATACTGAACAATAATCGAAAGATGCCGATCAAAGATCGGTTACCAAGGTACTAGAAATAATATATAGTACCTGGCTAGTTCTGTTTTTAGAGTGGCGCCACAATCTTATGATGAATTCTTATATAACTTGAAACGTCTACCTTGGGGACGTTTATATTTGGGTCACACTGTTTTATCATTAACAAAATTATCAATTTGGAATATCAAAAGTCATACTTAATCTTCAGCTTATCACATGAAATATTATTGTAATGAATAGGAAAACTGAAAATTGGGTGTACAATTTATTATTGTGAAATTAGGCAAACATGAATTTTGTTTTTATTCTGAGGTAACAATTACATATCATTGAATATCAAACAGCTAGAGCAAAATCTCAGGGTCATTACTGGGTGGAACGATTGCATGAGTTTCCGTCCGGGTCGTAGCTTTTACCATTGTTCACAGCCCAGGCAAGACCAGCTTTCTCGACCGCACCGCGTGTGATAGCAGTGTCCCCAGCTCCGGCGTCGTTGAAGGTCACTTCGGCTGTACTAGATGAAGATCTGAACCAGAGTGTCTCGTCGTCCGTTCTTCTCCTCCGAGCAAGACTCTGTACTGCGATGCCGCGTCCGGCTCTTGGCGAATCACAGCAATCCGCGCCAAAGGACCAGCGCCACATTGGCCCCAGAACAGACAAGAAAAAACACCAACACGGCAATAAATTGAGGCGGCTTCTCTATTGGCTGGATCGTCTTCCCCTACTCTCATAAAGCACTCATTTACTAGGAAACGTCACTAAGGTTTATTTTTGCTAGTCTGCGCCAGTTTTCGGCGGGAACTTTCCGAAACGTGCGAAAATAGAAAGCGGGTCTCAGTTATTTATGGGGGTTATAAATCCGCTTAATGTCCACGTTGAGTAGGACGTTGTCAGCACCCCCCAAGGTGCGTGTAAACCTGTACGCTTTCGTTCCGTCACGTTTCTGTTCGTTGACACGACGCATCGGCAATATTCACACATACCGTGGGATCACTTAGTGCCTAATGGCACTGTACCTTTTAATTCATTACAACTACTCCATCACCCGTACAATTGAAAATTATTCTATGGGATAATTTACAATTCAGTTTTTCACTATAACTTCACTTATTTCTGGTCATTGGGTTAATGTTCCTTGTGAGTGAGATTAGTTCGTTCTAATATTCTCTAACTGTTTGTGATCTTTGTTAATAGTTACATTTCCAAACTTCTTAAGATATACCAATCTTCAGTTCTCTATTTTAATACAACATCTGATAGCTTTTTACTTCACGAATTACTCTTGTGCCCTACTTGATTCCTCAGTGAACTCGCGAGACAATCCAGCATGTCTTATAACTACATATTACATATCTTATGAGTAGCATGTGACATATATCATTCTCTATACAACTCTATACAACTAATTTAAATCTTTCTTAGATTGCCCTTTTTTTTAAAAAAAAAAAATATTCAATTAAAATAAAATTACATCATTTTATTATTATAATATGCAAAATTATTTATTATCTATAATTTTTTAACAATTATTCTTATAATTACTTATTAATTCACTTTTTCATCACAAAAGTGTCCTAACAGTTATATTTGTCAAATCAATACATGACATGAACGAGCATTTTAAATACTAGCATTTTAAATCCTAATGCTTGTAATTAATTACAAAATTTTATTACAGCCTCCTTTTTTAACAACCTCTGTTGAAATAATTTCCCAGACTGGTATCTTTTTCCATTTATTTATTTAAAATAGATACTATTTTATTGAATGTTTGCCATTAACAGCGTCTCTGGTCAACTTTGCCTGGCCAGCTGACTGGAGTAAACAAACCCCACCTGTTTCCACGAACGCTTTCACTTTCAAAGGGGCAGGTATAAGACTCGGTCTCACAACAGAATACTCAGCTCCCTATTGTGAGTTGAGCTAACAGTTACTTCACACCCGCTTACAGTTCATTTCCGGCTACTTTCCGTCAAACTAAATATAACTCACTTGTATTGCATTTCTGAACAAGGTCTTAAATAATAAACAAATGACCTAAAAATTTACTAATTTGTTGGCTTAATTCTTCATTTCGATAACAGATTATCTCGGGACATCATTTTCTACCTCAGACAGAACTTTAGGCTGCAGGGGAAAAGGAACATTTCTATTTTTCTTTAGGAATCCATTTCTTTTCACGTGCTTTATTTTGGTATTGTCCGATGAAAAATCGTCATCGACGTTATGAAATTGCTCTTCCATTCTACATTAATCTTTATCTTTTCATTTCTTCATAGAACAGCGCGCATTTTCGTGCTAACCGACACTTAACTTTCCAGTTTGTGTAAATTCATACAATTTATCTCCTCTTCTAAGGGAATGTGGGTGTTCATATTAAAAAGCATCTCCATTTCTTTCATGACCTGGTAAATTTTATAATCTTTAAATCGTGGTAAACTATCGATTTCTTCCTGAAATCATGAACCCTTCGTTTTTCTTTGAGCATTTTTCAACAATTGCATCTAACACGGCTTACTTTGCGCGTTCTCTTCTTTTTTGAGTTCCTAGGACAACTCAGATCCGCATTTTTCCTTTTCCGTGAAACATCTTTTAATTCATCATCCCTTTTTTAATGATTCACCACGTAACTAGTAAGTACTTCTTCAAATTATTCCATTTTATTTCTTCACAGGTCTACACTATAACATATAAATTGATGCTCTCCTATTATCTTTATTTTAATAATTTCTTGATTTGTAACAACCCAACAAAATCCAACTTTTCATTCTATGAATCCGCAAAGTCATTTTATATTAATTTAATTCCATTAATCGTCACAGTGTCTAATTGTTAGCTTTTACTCTCATCCGACTTCACATAGCGATCGTTAATCACCTCATATTATAATCTTCTCATTTTCTTCTAAAATCTTGAATTTGTCTATCGGACCAAATTACTTTTCTTCTTTTACCATATCCCACAGATATTTACACACTTTTCCGCATATTTACTTCTATGACTTTGACGAAGTGATTATTCGTGGGTCTCCCCCTTTTAATGATGTATAAAGTATATTTTTTTTGATGCAACCACTCATTTTCTTATTTTTCAAAGCAACGAATATTTATCTAGTTTTACAGGAGTTTTTTCACAGTAATCCACAACGTTCAATGTTGGGTTACCGTAATTATGACGGCAATTCTTCTTTAGTCTTAAGTAGAACAAGAATTTTACTGTACAAAATAGTCTTCTCGCCCGAAACACATGTACCAATACAAATAGCAAGTCGTTGCTACCATCTTTTGAGGGTGGATAGGTTCCATTCAACCAGGCACGTACGTCTCTTTGACCGAGGGTTGCCCGTCCAGTGAAATACAATAGACGTCCCGGACGCAGGTAACATTCTAGAATTCCGCTACCCTCTATTAAACTTTCTCCAAACGAGTCCAGCAAACTCTCGTAGCTCAGGCATCAATAATATACAAATCTCTTTTCCCATCGTTCAATGCTGTAGAGGCATAATTAACTAGCTTTCAATTACGCCCGTTAATACTGTTTGTCTTCTGTAAAACTAATGAGTATACTTTCAACAAAAACTACACAAACTACAAAAACAATACTATTTTTATCTAATTTACTACCTACTCAGGCATATTCCTTAAATCTTCACGAAAAATTCCCTATTTCAATCTTACTGCAGGCATGGCATGTCGATAGTATATTCCTGATTCTGGAATGAGCCTGCCTTTGTGTTCTCTGCAATCGAATTTACCATGGCGTTTCGGTCTGATTGTTCTTCATGTATGTGTTTATTTTGGTACCGACGCTGGTTATTCCTTCGGATACCACTGCCTGTTAAAATCTCTTCTTTGACCTTGTTTATGTTTCAAGTGTCGGTTTTGACTACAAGGATTTCGATCAGCCCTTGCGAGACCATCGTGGTATTGGCTTTTTTTCATCTGATCGAAGTATCTTAATGTGTCCAAAAATTGCTTTCGCGTGGTGATCACGGCTGGGTTCAAATTTAATTGCATTTCTGGAGGGAAATGCGTAATGAGCGCGGCATTTAGTTCCATGTCACTCATAGGCTCATCTAAATATCCTGACAATGCTGATAATCTCATTGCATATCCAAACTTGCATCAAATTGGCCCCGGCATATCCGTCTTCGGGTTTGTATTTGTTCGTCTTTCGACCAGAATGTACTTAAAATACACTTTTAAATTGTGGGTACGTAAACTCTGGTGGGCAGAACACTGTACACCAGTCTTTCTCCTCTGGACCAAGAGCTAATCTGGCTACATGTGTCTTTAGAGCTTCGGGGGTATTCTTTAGATCAAAGTAGTACTCAAATCATTTCATTAAATCTCCGTGGATTAATTTTCCGTCGAACTTCAAATTTTGGCAGCACCAATTCCTCTTGATTGTATGTTAGTGCTTCCGAATTGATACTCTTCTCTCATCGACTGTCGCTTCCATTTCCTTACATTTTGCGATAATGTCAGCCCGAAAAGTCTTCTGATCTTGATGCGATTCTTTGTATAGCTCTAGTAATAAATTTAGTGAACTATCAAAATCCCTCATTCTTTCATTGACTGTTGAAAATTTTTGATCCGTGCTAGTCAGCAACTCTGAAACTACCTGTTCAGTGTGTAAAATACGTGTTTCGTATTTTGAATTATCTTCTTCCAGTTTATCACATCTTGTAATCAGTTGATTCGATGTGCACTGAACTACAGACATGTCTTGTTGTATGTTTGTTCGAAAGTCTTCAAATTTATTTGTTAGTTTCTGTACAAAAACTATCAAACTGGGTTTCTAACTGACCACTTAGAGCTTTAAAATTTTTGTGAATCTGTGTGTTTGTTCGCGAATTTGAGCTTGTTGAGCGCCAATTTTAGAGTTTTTTTTTTTTTTTTTTTTTTTTTTTTATTGTATTTACGTCTCTCAACATCGAGGTCTTTAGAGACGGGAAAGGATGGGGGGGCAAGGATGGGGGCAAGGATATGGGAAGGAATTCGGCCATGGCCTTTTGAAGGAAGCATCCCGGCATTTGCCTGGAGTGATTTGGGAACATGGAAAACCCAAATCTGGATGCCCGGACGGGGATCGAACCGCCCGTCCTCCCGAATGCGAGGCGAGAACGCTATCCGTTACACCGCCACGGCTCGGTAATTTTAGAGTGAATCTGTTCTATTTGTTCTGTTAATACCTTTTTTAATATTACAAGTACTGATTCTTGCAGGAACTGATCACTATCAACGTTCTGTTGGTGTTTATTGTGCTTAATGTCACATTCCGGAACATCCGCGTCTATATTGTCTGACTGACTGACTCGGTAGCGTCACTGTGCTATCGTTTCGCAATTCCAAATATTCCACTCTGTTTATTTGCCATGATTGCACAATTACCATTGGATCCAGGTACTGAGATAGCTTCAGTTTGATTTTCAACCGATTTTGGAATTTCAATGCCCATAATTAATTTTAGCATAAGTGCGAAGCTGTGCAATCAACACTCAGACTTAATCCATTTTTGTATATATACCCGATAACAGTCATGATACCTACAACCAAAATGCGATACGGTCTCACGGGTATATCATCTGGAATGCCGGAAATAAATAAAAGTGCGAGAAACAAACAAACAAAACGCTCCATTTTTGTTTTCAAAGGTTGCAGAATGACTCAAAAGTGACAAAGTTCCGACTGAGTTTATTTAACTTCAAAAGGAAGATAATTTTTAGATCAACGTCCCATTAAATCTGATCGACAACAATAATATTTTGATTCCCATATCTCACTACGGATTATCCCACAAATCACAAACAAGACGAACACAACACATTTGACAAGTTCTAGGATCACCAACACACGAAAAACAAAAACTTGAGTGCTCATTACACAAAATTTAGAAAAAACACCTGCCACAGAAGACATTCAAAAATCAAACATGCCATTTTTCAACGCTGAATCTACGAAACAATCTTACCATTACACACCAGTCTCGAGAAATACTCTCAACAGATCCATTACCATTCACTACCAAAATTCGACAAAACCAAAACAATCAAAAGAAAACAAAAAATCATATTTCAACAAGACAACAACATATCGAATGAAAGACAATCGTCACATCATATTTCCACCATTGACAAACAAAACAATTTTTCAACGTCGATTTCAACATGTTCGAACACAATATCATATAGTATGAGATTCAAACTGCATCTGTCTCCGTTGCAGGACTAAACTAAAATAATTCAATGGCATAGCATTAACATATCACATATTAACATATCACATATAACAGAAAATAAAATTTTCTGCTGGCTCATCTGGTTTCCACTGAAATAAAATTTCATCATTTATTTAATATCAATACTTCATAGAAACTCTTGCAATCATTCATATTTCGATAGCTCCACGTTTAGGGTGCCATGTTGTCACGTCTACCTTGCGGACGTTTATATTTGGGTCACACTGTTTTATCATTAACAAAATTATCAATTTGGAATATCAAAAGTCATACTTAATCTTCAGCTTATCACATGAAATATTATTGTAATGAATAGGAAAACTGAAAATTGGGCGTACAATTTATTATTGTGAAATTAGACAAACATGAATTTTGTTTTTATTCTGAGGTTAACAATTACATATCATTGAATATCAAACAGCTAGAGCAAAATCTCAGGGTCATTACTGGGTGGAACGATTGCATGAGTTCCGTCCGGGTCGTAGCTTTTACCATTGTTCACAGCCCAGGTCAGCGACCAGGCAAGACCAGCGCCACATGGGTCGTCCAGCTTCTCGACCGCACCGCGTGATGCAGTGTCCCCAGCTCCGGCGTCGTTGAAGGTCACTTCGGCTGTACTAGATGAAGATCTGAACCAGAGTGCTCGTCGTCCGTTCTTCTCCTCCGAGCAAGACTCTGTACTTGTCGATGCGCGTCCGGCTCTTGGCGAATCACCGCAATCCGCGCCAAAGGACCAGTGCCACATTGGCCCCAGAACAGACAAGAAAAAACACCAACACGGCAATAAATTGAGGCGGCTTCTCTATTGGCTGGATCGTCTTCCCCTACTCTCATAAAGCACTCATTTACTAGGAAACGTCACTAAGGTTTATTTTTGCTAGTCTGCGCCAGTTTTCGGCGGGAACTTTCCGAAACGTGCGAAAATAGAAAGCGGGTCTCAGTTATTTATGGGGGTTATAAATCCGCTTAATGTCCACGTTGAGTAGGACGTTGTCAGCACCCCCCAAGGTGCGTGTAAATCTGGACGCTTTAGTTCCGTCACGTTTCTGTTCGTTGACACGACGCATCGGCAATATTCACACATACCGTGGGATCACTTAGTGCCTAATGGCACTGTACCTTTTAATTAATTACAAACTTAACAAAACTAATTGAAAGCAAAGAACAAATTTTTCTGATATCTCGCGCGATTTCTCATCGATTTCCATAAGAATTCATAATCAGATTGTGGCACAGCAGTATAAGTGATACAATCTCCTTGCACTGATGCTGCTGGCGAATTTAAATAGGTCTAGACCTATTTTTCTTTATTTTGTAATCTTCCCCATCAAAGATTTTGAAAGAGTTAAAATTACTGAAACGGTAGATGATGGATAATCTATTTGGGAAAACCACGTATAAATAGTGTCTTCCCGCAGGGAACCTAATCGTGGTTAATTAATTGGTGAGCGCGATTTCTCTCCTCACTCCCGCCGACCACAGGCACCCGAAATTCGGCAGCACCAGAAGGGGTAATCTTCTTTATAAATCTAAAATGTAAATCACAACTCTCAATAATTTGTCCCAAGAAGACACGCGCTGAGATAAACCATACAGCATGGAAGGTTCAGGTTGAGTGGTAGTAATGGTGAAACATTCGTCTTGTGTTCCGGTAATTCCTTACAATCACCCGGAGAAACGTTTTAATGGGCCACTCAGAAGTGGGACGATGCATCCAAGGCGGTCCATTCCACCACAAGCTATGAGAAACTAATTGTGACGGTAACATCCTCGATCGAGAGGCAGTCACTTGGATTTTCGATTCCCGCAACATGAAAGAAGTTTCTGCGGAGCAAGGTTCTCTTGACCTTGAGCGACCCTATTACTCACAAAAACAGACCAACGATGCGGGGAAGAATGAATCGAGGACAAATCTACCGTAGAGTCTGAAAAGGCATAGGTGCCTACTATATGGACTCGATCTCGATTTCTCTCCTCACTCCCGCCGACCACAGGCACCCGAAATTCGGCAGCAGCGATTCGGCCAGTAATAGCGCAAAAAAAAAAAAAAAAACAGAAATCCACTCACCTTATGATTGTAGCGTCGATTTGCATGCTCAGGCTATAACGTGACACCGGCTGTTATTTCCAGCAAGATGTAACTAGGATGTACTGGATCTGAGCTGTAGAATACTCTTTCCTCTTAAACTTCGCATAACTCGCCGACAGTTAAATAAGTAGCTTAATTCACTACGATGTTTATGCACGCAAACTTAACCATCGCATGACGCGAGCGTAACACAATAGTAACTCATAAAAGAAAAGTCACACATAATATATTTCCTTGTGGAACAAGGCACGCAATTATTGCATAGGCCAGTGGATATCTGAATTACGCCAGCTGACCTTTATTCCGCCGCGAACATAGATGCCCGTGGCCGACGGAAAGAAAAATAAGAAATCGCTCAACCATGCTCCCCCCTTAAAAGTTCTTAGGACTTTAAAAAAATAAAAATTATTTTCCCCCACATTATGAGATATTCTAAGTTGTGACATAAAATTAAAGTAACTTTACTGATTTAAAGCAATAATGAAGATAGGGGCTGAGAGTAGGATTGACGAAATATTTAATTAAAAGGCTATAATAAATTTGATACATTAAAAGGAATGAAAGAAAAAATATTATTGTGTTGGTACGGGATAAAGTTTAACCACTGGACGCTTGAAAGTGCCGAATCGTGTCTTCACCATCGCCACCCGAGTGACATTGTCTGAACCAGGATAAGTTTTAATAATTACCCCTAAGGGCCAGTTCAAAGGGGAAGAATCATCCTGCCCCACGATTACAACTGTACCCACTTGGACAGGGTTATCCGGTGTCGACCATTTATGTCTAACTTGCAGGGTGTGCAAATATTCAAGTCGCCATTTTTTCCAGAATGACTGGACCATCTGATCTAACAACTTCTTACGTTGGTTTATATTCGAACAAGACATGTCAGCGGCGGTAAGTACTTGTAGTGGAGTTGACATCAAAAAATGTGTAGGAATAATAACTTCTGTGTATGGATCCGACGACACTACATTTAAAGGTCGCGAATTTATAACGTATTCAATCTGAACTAGAACCGTTTGCAGTTCTTCATAAGTGAGAAGTTGATTTCCAATCATTCTAAATAAATGGATCTTCAAACTCTTTATATTAGACCCCACAATGCACTCGATACGGCGACTACTTAATTCAGGTTTTAGAGCTTTGTTCAACTCTTCTAACTGAGCCTTGGCACCTACAAAATTGGTACCATTGTCTGAATATAGACAAGAAACAGGTCCTCGTCTTGAAATAAAGCGCTTGAATGCGGCTAAGTATGTATCAGACGTTAAGTCTGAGACCAGCTCTATGTGTATAGCCTTAGTGACTAGGCACACAAAAAGACAAATGTACGCCTTTTGAGAGTGTTGACCACGGCGTCGTGTAAGGGTTATAGGTATTGGACCTGCGTAATCTACTCCAGTATGAACGAAAGCCTTACCTTCCTGTATGCGACATGGAGGCAAATCTGCCATCTTAGGAGTAGAAAGAGTAGGGTTAACTCTAAAAGAAAAATTACATTTACGTACCATGGACCGAAACAATCCTCGCAGCTAAAATCCAGTAGCGCTGCCGCAAAATCGATATTAACAGACCAGTCCCTGCATGACAATTCAAACGTGGTAACGTCTGATAATAAGTTGCACAACATGGTCATGCTTGGGAAGTAGCGCTGGATGTTTAGCTTCGAAGGGTAAGTCCGACTTAGACAGTCGTCCACCAATTCGTAAAATACCTTCTTCATCAAGAAATACTGACAAATTCCACAGCTTCTTGGAAGGCAAGTTATTCTTTTTCAGAAGAGCAATATCTACTGCAAAGTGCACATCTTGTACCGCACGAATTATTGCCCTTTCAGCAAAGAACAAATTCTTTACCCCACCAGAAGGGGTAATCTTCTTTATAAATCTAAAAATGTAAATCACAACTCTCAATAATTTGTCCCAAGAAGACACGCGCTGAGATAAACCATACAGCATGGAAGGTTCAGGTTGAGTGGTAGTAATGGTGAAAACATTCGTCTTGTGTTCCGGTAATTCCTTACAATCACCCGGAGAAAACGTTTTAATGGGCCACTCAGAAGTGGGACGATGCATCCAAGGCGGTCCATTCCACCACAAGCTATGAGAAACTAATTGTGACGGTAACATACCTCGAGAGAGGCAGTCACTTGGATTTTCGATTCCCGCAACATGAAAGAAGTTCTGCGGAGCAAGGTTCTCTTGACCTTGAGCGACCCTATTACTCACAAAAACAGACCAACGATGCGGGGAAGAATGAATCGAGGACAAATCTACCGTAGAGTCTGAAAAGGCATAGGTGCCTACTATATGGACTCGATCTCGATTTCTCTCCTCACTCCCGCCGACCACAGGCACCCGAAATTCGGCAGCAGCGATTCGGCCAGTAATAGCGCAAAAAAAAAAAAAAAAACAGAAATCCACTCACCTTATGATTGTAGCGTCGATTTGCATGCTCAGGCTATAACGTGACACCGGCTGTTATTTCCAGCAAGATGTAACTAGGATGTACTGGATCTGAGCTGTAGAATACTCTTTCCTCTTAAACTTCGCATAACTCGCCGACAGTTAAATAAGTAGCTTAATTCGCTACGATGTTTATGCACGCAAACTTAACCGTCGCGGACGTGAGCGTAACAACAATAGTAACTCATAAAAAGAAAAGTCACACATATATAATTTCCTTGTGGAACAAAGCACGTAAATATTGCATAGGCCAGTGGATATCTGAATTACGCCAGCTGATCTTTATTCCGCCGCGAACATAGATGCCCGCGGCCGACGGAAAGAAAAATAAGAAATCGCTCAACCAAACGGAATGTGGATACATAACCTTTTTGAACATAAACGAGTCCTTTTTTTTGCGGCAGTAGGGAGAGAAAAGTTCTATTTGGGCATACAAAATTCCTATCAAAAATTATTTTGTAGTTTGTTATTCTTAAATTCTAATGTTTATAGGTTATATCGATTAGGCTATTTATAAATGTTACCACGTAAGACTTCATTTTTACTAATGCAAAGGTTAGAAACGAAGAAATTCTTTCGCCTCAAATAGATTCCGTGTGTTTCTTGACCTGACCAATATGGCGGCCACCCCACTCCACCGCCCTCCTCTTGGCTTCACTTCGTTGTATGGACAAGGCCCCTTACGGGGTCTCCTCTATTTTCTTTGCTCCATGGTGCAGTAGCGCTAGCAAAGCGAGCGAACAAGCTGTCTTTCTCGAATTCCTGAGGACAGCGACCTACTTCGCTAAGGAGTATGCTAACTAAACTGAGCGCTATCGGTCGCGAACTAAACTGAGCGATACCAGTCCCCAACTAAACTGAGCGCTACCGGTTGCGAATTTGCACCATTCGCCGCTAGGGTTACCAACATTTTATCAGTTGATGGTAGTATATTTTTTTTAGTATAACCTATAAAAATATAGTACACTTAAAAACTATAATATTTTACGAAAGAGTAGGAAAGGACAAAAGGTATGTTTTCCCTATTTTATTTTTTAAGCTATATTTTTTGCACTTTTTGCATTGTTAACAATTTTTGTGTACAGTAAAATTGTCATATGCTTTATCGCTTTCGGTTGTTAAATTAATGTCGATCAAAAGCTCATTTTTTATTAATGAAATACTTATCTTACTTTTACCTAGATTTCGTGTAATTTTGTTATTTCAAAGTAAAGTTCGTTCACTTTTATACTCATTTTTCTCGTAAATTTAGAACCTATTGTCTCACAGTCATCAAATGAAAACCTCGTGTTTTGAATTTCACTTTCTGTGGAGAATTTGGCTTCTAAAAATTAATATTCTACGAATGCATGTACCATAAAAAGAAAAAACAGAATATTTATTCGATTTACCCATTTGTGGAAAGGACAATGAGCACTTGGTTTATCGGCGGTCATTGATCTTGATAATGTCATTGAAATGGCTATTATTAAATAATACTTTTGTTTAGAAGGTCATATTAAATTCCATCTAGAAACGACAAAAAATGTCCTAACAAAACTGACATAACAAACAAAATAGCAAGTGCAGTAGCGGTAGCAAGGCGAGAGAACGATCTGTTTCTCTGAATTTGAAACGCGAACTAACGAACTAAAAGACTTCGCGAACTAGTTCACGAGGGAGCTGCGCTTTTATTTTTTTATCTGCTCAACGTCTCTCTAACAGCGAAGAATTTAGAGACGGGAATGGATGGGGAGCAAGGAATGAGAAGGAATTCGGCCGTGCCCTTTTGGAGGAAGCATCCGGCATTGCCTGGAGGATTTGGGAAATCATGGAAAACCCAAATTGGATGCCCGGACGGGGATTCGAACCACCGTCCTCCCGAATGCCAGGCCAGAACGCTAGCCGTTACACCACACGCTCGGTGGGGGAACTGCGAAGTAAATGAGCGCTCCATTTCGCGAACTGCTATGCGTAAGTTTAGTTCCTATGCAACAACCAAAGGTAAAACAGTAGACACTACAATATAATACATTCATTTTCCATTGATCCCACTATAAGAGACTGGCTCTGTGGGATGTGGAAAGTTGTCAATTACAGAAAAAAACAGTTGCATTAACAAAATAATAAGTACACCACTAGATTTACAGTCATAGTATACATGTACATTAAACACTTCCATTACAAAATTAATACATACACCAGAATGTACAGTCATAGCATATATGGTACATTAAAAAAAATCCTATAACAAAATAATACATACACCACAAATGTACATAACATATATGGTACCGTAAACAATTACGTAAACAAACTAAATACATACACCAGGATATGTACAGTCATAGCATTCATGGTAAATTAATTATGTGAACTATATTTACACAAGATACTGGCAGTTATTTTTAAGATACCTTAGAAATAAATTCTTCGACAGAGTAGAAGGAGTTGTCAATTAAAAATTCTTTCAATTTTTTCCTGAATTTATTCTTATCATCTACTAGACATTTAATATGTGTTGGGAGCATATTGAATATATGTATCCCTGAATATCGGACCCCTTTTTGAACAAATGACAATGACTTGTAAGTCCTTGTGAAGATCATTTTTACTTCTAGTGCCATAATTGTGTATTTTACTATTTGTTTCAAACAAAGTATAATTTGTGACTACAAAGGACATTAATGTGTATATATACTCAGATGCTAATGTTAAAATCCCTAACTTCTTGAACAGCTCTCTACATGAAGTTCTATTGCTAACCCCACACATAATTCTTATTACACGCTTTTGGGCTCTAAACACTTTGTCTCTATGGGTAGAATTGCCCCAGAATATTATTCCATATGACAGATAAGGAGTGAAAATAAGCAAAATAAACTAGCTGCCTCATACGGAGATCACCTAAAGCTGAAATTGTACGAATTGCAAATGTGGCTGCTCCCAATCGCTTTAGTAAGTCAGAAACATGTACTTTCCAATTTAAATTATGATCAATATACAAACCTAGAAATTTCACACTATCTACCCTCTTGAATGGACTGGCCTGCAAATTTCATGTCTATGTCAGGTGTTAATCTGTGTGATGTACTGAATTGCATATACTGAGTTTTATCAAAGTTTAAAGACAAGCCATTAGCTGTAAACCATTTATTAATCAGTTCAAAGACATAATTTGAAATATATTCTGTAGATAAATCTGGAGTGTTTTTAATTCCTATGTTTGTGTCATCTGCAAATTGGACAAATTTTGAGTTTTTAGATGAAACACATGGTAGATCAGTTATATATATTAAAAACAATAGTGGCCCCAATATAGAACCCTGAGGTACTCCACATCTGATTAATTTCCACTCAGAAAACAGTGGACCTCTTAAGGCAGCCTTAAAATTCTCCATTGACACTTTCTGTTTTCTATTTAGAAGGTAAGAAGTAAGCCATTTATTAACAATGCCATCTATACCATCTATTTCTGTATCAGAATTTTATGATCTACACAGTCAAATGCTTTAGATAAGTCACAAAAAATTCCCACAGGGATTAATTTATCATTTATTCCTTCTAAAATATTTTCAGTGAATGCAAATATAGCTTGTTCTGTTGAATGACCCTTTTGAAAACCAAATTGTGATTTAGTTAGAATATTATTATTTTTTAGATATTCATAAACTCTATTGTACATTGCTTTCTCAAAAACTTTGGAGAAGGCTGTTAGTAATGAAATTGGTCGGTAATTCGATACGGCTGCCTTATCTCCCTTTTTATAGAGTGGTTTAACTACAGCATACTTAAGCCTTTCTGGAAAAGTACCCTCAAGTAAATATATATTAAACAGATAACTTAGTATATTACTTAATTCTGTGGAGCACAATTTAATTAATCTGCTGGAAATCCCATCATAACCATTTGAGTATTTTCTCTTAAGGGATTTGATAATTTTTCTTATTTCTTCTGGGGTAGCTAATTTTATAGACATAGAGTTAAATTTTTCTTGGAAGCCTTTTTTGACAAAACTCATACTGTGTGTCACTGAGCTATTAGCAGTCATCTTATCAGCAACAGATAAAAAATGTTTATTAAAATTATCAACAATTGAGAAATTAGATTCTACTGAATTTTCTTTGACAAAAATATCATTACTTGTTTGATTACTCTTTCCTGTTTCCTTTTTACAATGTCCCATATTGTTTTAATTTTATTTTCAGAATCATGAATTTTATGTTTGTAGTACATACTTTTAGATTCTTTAATAACCTTTTTCAGTATTTTGCAGTACTGTTTGTAATGTGTTTTAACATTAGCATTCTCACTGTTCCTAGAGGCAATATACAACTTCCTTTTATTAACGCATGATGTTATAATGCCAATAGTTATCCAAAGCTTTTGTTCTTTTTGAGAAGCACGACACTTTTTCAAGGGGAAGCAACTTTCAAAGAAATTTAATACAATGTTACTAAAATTTTGTATTTTTCATCCATACCTTGAGCACTGTATACCTGTTCCCAGTTTGTGGTATTCAGGCACTTCCTAAAACAAGTAACTGACTCATCATTTATTACACGCTGAAGTTTAAAGACATTACTCTTAGTGCTAGTTCCTATTGAAGTTTTGTTGGTTAATAACTGGGCATCGTGATCCGAAAGTCCATTGATGGATGGCTTGATGGTATAACTGAATTTTGTGGTATCTAGGAAACATTGTCTATAGATGAGTAACTATTATTCATTATTCTAGTTGGAAAATTAACTACCTGAGTTAAATTGAATGAACTGACTAATTATTTTAACATGACTTTACAGGGTAAGTTATTTAGAAAATCTACATTAAAATCACCACATACGACTATGTTGACTTCTTTTCTGCTTAAAAATGTTAATAAGAGTTCAAACTGGTTCATAAAAACAGAAAAGTTTCCCGATGGTGCTCTATATACTGTTACTATTATGAATATTTCATTATTAAAACTTAGCTGTGTAGCACAGGCTTCAAAATGTTGGTCAACACAATATTTGCTAATACTTATATCCTCAAAACTATAACCGTTTCTAACATAAGTGACAACTCCTCCTTTCTCCAAGTTCGTTCTACAATAATGAGAAGCTAAATTAAAATCAGTTACATTTGACATACCTATTCCTGCAGTTATATGGTGTTCAGACAAGCATAAAACATCAATTCTATTGATATCATTTAATTCATTTATGTGGACTAGCAATTCATCCACTTTATTTGCTAACCCTATGATATTCTGATGTAATAAATTAATTCCTACACAATTTTTAATTTTGGTATCTGAAAACTCATTATTGTTTATACTAATTTCTTTTAAAACTCTCTGTCTAATACATGATCCTAATCTAAAAAAGGAGCTTCCCTAACACCATTAACAACAGGTATCTTTTCATGTGAATTTGTGGCCCCAATTAATTGTTTTGCTATGAGATCTGAAAGAATCCCCTTCCCTCTACTATTGAGGTGTATTCCATTCCTAGTATAATCCCACCTATCAATAGCATCTACAGGTACCAAGCCCATGCCAGAGCCAATATCAGACATAAGATACCGTTCCAGTTTCATATTCACTCGCCTCACAGCAGAGTTCATCTGTGGCCGATCATAGCGTCTCAAGACCGACATCACACTGATCCGAATGTGGCACGTTGCATCTGCTATTTTCTCCAGGTCATCTTTGATACTATACCTATCATTCCTGCCCAAACTATTTCCCGCTCCTCCCACTATCACTACATGATCCTCATCTGTGAAATCCTTACACAAAGAACCTTTATCTTCTACTACCTGACCAAGACTAGCACTAGGTTTGAAGAAACTCATGACCTGGAAACCTGATCCTAATTTTTCCTGTACCAATGGCCCAACACCTCTTCCATGGCTACTACCTAGCAGCAAGACTTTCTTTTTCCCTAATCCCTGCCTACCAGACGTAACTACACAGTTTTTCCTACAAGTCTGCTGCTTTTTACCTACACCTACAACTACAGAAGGCTCATCCCTGTCTAACTCTGGCTACAGGGCATACCTATTTTTCACCCCAACAACAAAAGAATCAGGAGCCCTTCTTGTTCTAATTACCCTTTTTCCCTGTCATCAGTTCCCAACCATCTCTGTTTCCCTCCCTGCGCAGCCTATCCAACTCCTTTCTAGCCTCTATTAGTTCAGCCTGAAGGGCACTAATCCTTTCCTCCTACTCCAATATCTTTCTACTTTTGAAACAATCTTTACAAAACCATGGGAGAGGCTCCTCAATTTCCCCAACTTCGACGCCACTACAAATCGCTCCCCAATGAAACCATTTCTCACACCCTTCGCAAAAAATTCCAACCCTCAAAAATCTACGGAAATGTCCACACTTTTCACTCATGATTACAAGAAACTAACAACATCAAAGTACACAATTCGAGAAACAAAATTTGTTGAACTTAACCTTACAAAAAATCTGCTAAATTAATTCACAAGTAAGCTTTATCTAAATATATTTTCGCTCTATAACAAAAATCTGAACTTAAGCCGAGCGTTCAAAAATGTAAACAAACACAGAAAGTAAACACGGAACAGACCAAAGCACTAAATCACAAATAAATTTTTTTTGCACGAATAAAAATACTCACTAACGCTCACAGTAGTAAAATGTATTACAATTTAGAGTTTCGAATTACTATAACAATAAAAATAACTATTAACTATATTTATTTATAATTTAAATACACACGTTCGTGCGGTACGTGTTTCCACGGTATTCCAACACTACGTTCTGACAAAGCCAGTATCTATTTTTAAATGTTTTACAATTAAACTGGTAGTGCTAGTATTCCTCCGAAGAAATGTATGCAAGAAATGTTCGTTTAAATATATGATTTCCTTGAAACCAAAGATAAAGTATTAGTAGACATCCTGATACCCTAATCATCTACGAGATTGCGTTAGAGCTGTTTTAGAGATACCAATAGCAAAAATTGTTCGTATTTTGTGAAATTCTGTTTTTGCAGGGAAAACAACTATTTTTTTTTTTTTTTGCTGTCGTCAGTCTTTCGACTGGTTTGATGCAAACCTCCATCCCTTAGTTCCTATCATGTGCTAACCTCTTCATTTCTACATACCCCATACAGCCCACATCCTCAATTATCTGGTTCATATGTTCTAATCTCTGTCATCCTCTACAGTTCTTCCTTCGACTGTTCCCTCCACTAACAAATTAACCAAATCAGCATTTCTCTAAGTATGACCTACTAGCATGTCTCTTCTTCCTGTAAGCTACTTCCACAAACTTCTTTTCTCACCCATGATTTCCAAAACTCGTTCATTTCTTACTTTGTCAGTCCACTTAATTTTCAGCATTCTTCTGTAGCACCACATTTCAAATGCTTCAATTTTATTTATTTCCGGTATTCCTAATGTCCATGTTTCGCTACGTTAAAGTGTTGTGTTCCACAATTACAGTTTTAAAAAGTTCTTTCTAATGGCTAGTTCAATATTTGACACTAAAAGTTTTATCTTTTTCGTGTAGGCTCTTTTTCGTAGTGCTATTCTGTTTTTAACATCATTCTTGCTTTGGCCATCGGTTATAATTTTGCTTCCCAAGTAACAGAACTTACTTACTTCTCCTATTGCATCCGATCCTATTTTTATATTTAATCTTCTAGTATTGGTATCATTTCTGCTACATTTTATCACTTTTGTCTTGCTTTGACTTATGTTCAGTCTAAAATCTTCCTTCCGTAGTTTATTCATGCCATTCAGTAACTTCTTAATACCCTCAGCCCTCTCTGCTAACAAAACAATGTCTTCAGCAAATCGTAGCATTTTGATTTTTTCTCCCTGAAAACTTATGCCACATGGAAATTTTCTTTGATTTTCTTCATTGCTTCTACTACATACAAGTTGAATATTAACGGGGATAGACTACAACCTTGTCTCACAGTCTTTTTAACTGATGCATGTCTCGTGTGATTCTCTACTTTTGTTATAGCCACTTGATTCTAATATAGTTTATGGAGTATTCTTCTATCTCGATACTTTAGACCTGTCTTCTTTAAAATTTTGAACATCTTGTCCCTCGTAACATTATCAAAAGCTTTTCCTAAATCAACAAATGCCATAAAAGTATCTTTGTTTTTCTTGATCCGCCCTTCAGGTATTAATCTTAAAGACAGAATCACTTCCCTTGTACCGCGATTTTTCCTAAACCCAAACTGATCTTCCCCTACTATGTCTTCTACAACCCTTTCCATCCTTCTGTATATTATTTTGGCCAGTAATTTTCAAGTATGTGATGTTAGACTAATGGTGCGATAATTCTCATATTTGTTGACTTGTGCTTTTTTGGAAGTGTGAAGATGATTATTGTTTTTTTTTATTATTAAAATCAGTTGGAATTTCTCCTGTTTCATAATTTTTTGATATCATCTTGAATAATCTTTCGTATCCTTTTTCTCCTAAGGATTTTAGAAGTACTGCAGGGATATCATCAATTCCAACTGCCTAATTTGCTTTCAATGCATTCAGAGCTTTATTAAATTCTGTCCTCAAAACAGGATCGCCTAAGTCATCAATGTCGACATCTCCTTCCTTTTCCATTACACTATTGTTCAAGTCGTCCCCAACATACAGTTTCTCAATGTATTCTTTCCATCAGTTAGCTCTATCTTCTGAGCTTAAAAGAGGTTTCCCATCAGCAGCTTTAATGTTCATACCTCTTTTCTTCATTTCTCCAAAATTCTGTTTGATCTTTCGATATGCAACATCTACTTTACCTACGACCATTTCCTTTTCTACTTCTTCACACTTTTCTTCTAGCCATTTTTCTTTTGCTATTTTGAATTTCCTATTTATTTGATTGATAAATTGCCTGTATTGCTCTCTTCCTGCTTCATCCTGAGCATTTTTGTAACCTTCTCCTCTGATCCATCAGCTCAAAAATTTCTTTTGTGACCTTAGGTTTTCGGGCAGCTTGTTCCCTAAAGCCTAATGGTTTCATTATTTCGGTCTTTAATGCATTCCATTCGTCTTTGGTTGAGCACCTTTCAGAGTTACTTCTTAGACCTAAGTCTACCATTTCTGAAAATTTTTCTCTTGTGCTTGGTTGTTTCAGTTTATTCACTTCCAGTCTCTTCTGCTTATACTGCTTCCTTATTCGCTTAAATTTCATCCTGCTACTTCATTATTATCAAAATACTGCTCTGAGTCTATATCTGCTTTTGGGAACGCTTTACACTCTAGAACTTGATTCCGGTATTTCTGTTTGACCATGCTATAATCTAGCTGATATCTGCCTGTATCCCCAGGACATATATCCTTCTTGCATGGTTCTTAAACAGTGTGTTTGCCACTACTAGCTTATATCTTTCACAAAATTCTAGCAATCTGTTTCCTCGCTCATTTCTTTCTCCTAGACCAAAACTTCCTTCAGTATTTCCCACTTTTCATTCTCCCATTATTGCAGTCCAATCGCCCACGATTATTAGATTTTCCTCCCCCTTCACATATTGGATTAATTTTTCAATTTCAGCTAATATTTTTCCTATATCTTGGTCATCTTCCTGTCACGTTGGCATATACACTTGTACTAATGTGGTTGGGATGGGCATAGTTTCTAACCTCATCAAAATAGTCCTGTCACTAAACTGTTCATAATAACTGACCCGTTTCTCTACTTTCTTGACCATTATAAATCCTACACCTGTGACTGCTTTGTGTGCTAATTATTCTTGTGTTCCGCAGACCGGAAATCCTGTGCGTCCTTCCAATTAATCTCACTAATCCCAGCAACATCCAACTTAAGTTGTTCCAGCTCCCTTTTTAAGTTTTCTAACCTACCTGCCATATTCAGACTTCTAACATTGCACGCTCTTACTCGTAGAATGTTTCTATCCATTCTGATGACTCCTCCCTGAGCAGTCCCCACCCGGAGATCC